>CM028354.1:24252197-24767694 GCA_016618105.1 Dendrobium huoshanense | reverse complement strand
GAACTCTTACATAAGAGTCAAACTAATGGAAATCGCCTAATTTCCATAGTCTTTGCGAAGTGGACAGCCAACGAATGGGTTTTTGGGGACAAAAAAATTAAAGTTTCTAAGGACCTAAGGTTTTGGATCGTCAACCACATTGCATTGGCTATGGAGCCTTAGGGTTTTGCCTAAGTTTTAGTGGTATACCTTCCCCGGGTTGTCAAAGCGCTCCAAATTCCTGTCCAAGTTGCTGTTCAAGCTCCAATCCAAGCTTTTAATCCGCTGTCCAAGCTCCTCTCCACGTTCCAATTGCTGTCCAAGCTGTTCCGGACGTCACCACCGCTGTCCACAACGATTGAAAGGTTCCAAACTGCTGTTTGGGAGGTTTAGGAGCCTCCTTTGCTGTTTGTAGGTTTCAAACAGCTCCCAACTCGTCTCGAGGTCGCGGAGAGTTGAAGGAGGAAGAGCTAGAAACCTTCTTTCAGCAGAAATACCACACAGATTTCAGCCTGAATGGAACCGAGGCCTGGGAGCGAACTAGGGCCACGGAGGGGAGCTCACGGCCTCAGGGAATCCCACAGATGCTGGAGACGGAGCCTCTGTGAGACTCGGCCGAGAGCCCTGGCGGGTTCGGGCGAATGTTCGCGCGCGGGAGGAGGGCTGGACGGATTTCCGAACGCAAGGAGTCGCACGAAGGGAGCAATCGCCTGGAGGAGTCGCACGAAGGGAGCTCTCCGCCTCTTCTCTCTCACTCGCTCTCTCTCTGTGTGTCGGGACGGGCACGAAAGAAAACCAGGGAGCCAATGCCGCTGTCCAAGCCCTCTCCCGCTCTTGTTCAGCTGTGTGGCTTCGGACGGACAGCCCAAGGGAGCCGCCCAAATGAGCCTATGAGGCTCTCTCGTTACTTGAAACGAGGAGAATGTACTTGAGTACATTCTACCCAAATTTGGGTGAGATTTGAGGGAAAATCTCAGCCCTAGGCTTCAATTTTTATTTGGGGAGTGATTGAGCCCAAATCAGCCAATTGGGGCTGAAATCAGCTCCGAATTGGGCTCGACCCGAATCGATTTGAGTCGATTTGGGTCCGATTGAGTCAATTTTGTGAAATGAACTCGAATCGACGACCGAAATGTGTCGAACTGCGTCGATTGGGCTCGACGCGTCGATTGATAATTGGGTTTTGAATTTTTTAATTTTATTTAATTAAATGATTTAATTTAAAAATGGAGTTTAATTGAGTTGATTTGTCTCGACGTCGATCGATCGAGTCGATATCGAGCGCGATCGAGCCTAGTCGGGCTCGATCGGGGTCGAGTCGTGCGCGCGAAATATTCGTCAACAAAAGGACCCCCAATATGTGTGGTGAACGAAAAGAAGTACGCCACACATATTGGCGTTGACCAAAGAATGATCAAACGAGATCTTCCAAATCAAATAGAGTATGATTTGAAAGAGAAGGAGAGATCTATGAAAGCCTAAATTTGGATTTAGGCAAGATCTACAAAGGTAAGGAGATTTCTATATATCACCTTAAGAAAAGAGTTTTAGATTACTCTTGAAAGAGTGTTTAGAAGCATTTTGGCAACTTCTAAAGAGGTCTCTAAAGACATTTGATATCTTTAGAGAGGATTTGATAGGAATAGAAGTATTTTGGCAACTTCTAAGGAGAATTCTAGAGATGTTTGATATTTCTAGAAATGATTTCACTTGGTTAGAAGTATTTAGATAACTTCTAAGAGGCTCCTAGAAATGTTGGGTATTTCTAGAAAGAATTTGGACCAATTAGAAGCATTTTGACAGCTTCCAAAAGGGATTTCTAAAGATATTTGGTACCTTTAGAGAGAATTTGATTTGATTAGAAGAAATTTGATAACTTCTAAAGGAGCTTAGGGATATCTTTCTATCACCTAAAGGCTAGGGGTATTTTGCTACCACCTACAAGATTTCCAAGGATATTTTGGCTATCACTTGAAAAGAGATTAGAGACATTTGATGTCTCTAAAGAGGTCTTAAGGATATCTTACTATCTCCTAAAAGTTAGGGGCATTTTAGCTACCACCTAAAGGGTTCTCAAAGATATTTTCACTATCATTTGAGAAGGGTTAGGAACTTTTGTTGTTTCCTAAAAGTCAAAAGGCATTTGGCACCTATTGGCAAGCTCTAAGAGGTATTTTGGCAACCAATTAAAGGTAGAGTTTATCTTATTTTGGTAAGATAAAACTCAAAAGAGCTAAGGTTAAGAGTATTTTGACTACTCCTTACACCTTGAAGGTATTTTGTGTGAGATTATCTATTTTGGCTAGATGAATCTTAACATTTGGGAAGACTAAAGGGTATTTTGGCAACCACTAGAAGTCTAGATTTGGGTAGATCTATAGCGTTCAATTTGGGTAGAACAAGATCTAAAGGAATGAGCTAGGAGAGACCTTAGAAGGTTTGAATTCCACCTAAACTCAGAATTTGATAAGAAGACTCCTATTTGGGGATGTCTACACTTAGCATTTGGTACTAAGATTTGCATTTGACTTTCATTTGGAGAAAGATAAATTTGAACTTTCCTTTGAGGGAAAGAGAAGATGAACTTCCACTTGGAGAAAGATGAACTTGATTTTCTTTTTAGAGAAAATTGAATTGCCTTTCCTTTTGGGGAAAGGGTGCATTGACTTTCCTTTTGGGGGAAAGGTGAAAGATTTGAAAGTTTGGACCGAGATTGTAATAATCCGGACCCAGTCCACAACCGGATGAAAAGAACATTTCCACTTGAAAGAAACATTCATTCATTGAAATTTAAAATTTGGATACAATCAATTGTAATATTTCTTGAGGTAACGCCCATTGATAGGCAACATGGGACGTTCACCATTACAATCAATCAACTGGTAAGATCCACCTTGATAGGCCTTCTCTACTACAAAAGGGCCTTCCCAAGTAGGTTCGAACTTGCCACCTATTTTACGGTGGGCTATAATCGGTCTGCGAAGAACTAGGACCAAGTCGCCAACCTTGAAAGTCCTAGGACGGACCAATTTATCATGGGCTTGAGCCATGCGGGCTCGGTACAACTCGAGGTTCTGTTGAGCAAGCAAACGCTTCTCATCTAAACCATCGAGTTCCTCCAACCTTAGTTGGGCATTTTGTTCACTTGTGACCTCATTGTTTATTGCAATTCTAAGAGATGGGAGCTGTAACTCCAAAGGGAGAACCGCCTCCGCTCCATAGACTAGAGCAAACGGAGTGGCCTGTGTTGGAGTTCTATATGTGGTCCGATAGGCCCACAATGCCTCCACCAACTTTTCGTGCCATTGACGTTTGTTCTCATCTAATATTTTCTTTAACAACTGAACTAATGTCTTGTTGAAAGCTTCAGCCAATCCATTAGCTCGAGGATAGTATATCGTACTATACCTCCAATCAATGCTATGTTTGCTAACAAATTGATTAAGCTTGGTACTCTTAAAAGCAGTACCATTATCGGATATGATTCGACGTGGAACGCCAAACCTGTATACGATATGGTCCTTCAAAAATTGCAGTACATGGCTAGTTTTGACTTCTCTTAGTGGTATGGCTTCAGCCCACTTTGAGAAGTAGTCGGTAGCAGCAAGTATAAACCTATGACCCTTAGAGGAAGGAGGATCAATAGGCCCAACAATATCAGTTCCCCAGCTTTCAAAAGGCCAAGAGGCTATTGTTGGGTGCAAAACATTTGGTGGTTGATGCAAAACTACCCCATGTACTTGGCATTGGTGGCATTTCCGTGCTATTTCCACACAATCTTTAATCATTGATGGCCAATAGTACCCAAGCCTTTTAATTTTCAATTTCATTTTGGGGCCCGATTGGTGGGCGCCACACAACCCCGCATGTACCTCGGTCACTATCTTGTGGGCTTCGTCTTTTGAAAGACATCGCAACCACATTTGGTCAAATGACCGCCGATACAACGTGTTGTTAATTAGTGAAAATGACAATGCTCTGTTCTTTATTTGGTGAGCAACAGACTTCTCCTTAGGTAGTTTACCATTTTGTAGATATTCAATGAAAGGTTGGCGCCAATCATCCTCATCCTCTACCACAAATGAAAACTCACCAAAGGAAGAAGGTTCATTCAAATTTTCAAAGTCAATAGGAGACAAAATTTGGCGATTTTGAACTTCTATTTGGACTGAACTCTTTTCAGGGCATGACATTTCCTTAGCAAGCTTTGCTAGAACGTCCGCCGTAGCGTTTTGACCACGCGGTATTCTAACCAAAGTTGCATTAGGAATTTGCTCAAACAATTTCATGGCATACGAGTGGTATTTAAGCAAGTTGGGTTTTAAAACTTTGTAGGTTCCCGCAACTTGGTTAATCACCAACTGTGAATCGCCACAAATTTTGATATTTTTAATTTCCATCGATATTGCTAATTCTAAACCAGTTATCAGAGCTTCGTATTCCGCCTCGTTGTTTGTACAAGGGTCCGATAAACTGTAAGAATATCGCAATATGGCTTTGTCAGGTGTTATGAATATCAAACCAACTCCAGCTTTACCGGGGAGGAGGCTTTGTGGTTCAGCACCTCTTTGGAAAGAGGCCGCACCATCAAAATACAACTCCCAAGCGGGGCTTTCATGGTTATCCAAACTCATTATTTGTTCATCAGGAAGATCGTCGTTTAGGGAGAGATCCTGCCGGTATTGGGTGTGCTGCTAGGAAATCAGCAAGAGCTTGTCCTTTATAGCACGTTGGGGAGTGAAAGTGATGTCGAATTGAAGTAGTATCATGGCCCATCTGGCTAAACGTCCTGAGAGTGTAGGACGGGTCATGAGGTACTGAAGGGGATTGACCTTAGAGATCAGATTGACTTTATGAGAGAGCATGTAATGCCTAAGCTTTTGAACAGCAAAAATAAGGCATAAGCAATGCTTCTCAATGGAAGGGTAATTCATTTCAGTAGGAATCAGACGTCTGCTCAAGTAGTATAGGGCATTCTCTTTTCCTTCATTGTTGGTTTGGGCCAACAAAGCTCCAAGAGACTCATCTGAAGCTGCAGTGTAAAGAATTAATGGCCTCCCTGGAATGGGAGCGGCCAAAACTGGAGGGGACAAAAGATAGCGTTTTATACTATCAAAAGCTTTTTGGCAACTATCATCCCAATAGAATTCTGAATCTTTCTTTGAAAGGGCTGCAAAGGGTTGGCATCTACCAGACAAATTGGATATGAAGCGTCTTAGATATGCCAACCTACCTTGGAAAGATCTTAATTGAGTAAGACTTCTAGGAGGTTTCATTTCTAATATAGCCTTGATTTTAGTAGGGTCGATTTCAATGCCACGATGTCGAACAACAAACCCAAGAAACTTCCCTGAAGTCACCCCGAAAGCACACTTTAAGGGATTCATCTTGAGGTCGTACCGACGAAGTCGTTCAAATACAACCCTTAAATCAAACAAGTGATCCTCTCTTTCTTTGCTTTTGACCACGAGATCATCGATGTAGCATTCAACTTTGTCATGAATGAGTTCATCAAAAACTCTGGTCATTGCACGCTGGTAGGTTGCACCAGCATTCTTAAGGCCAAAAGGCATGACCTTATAGCAGTATATTCCAATGGGTGTTCTAAAAGCAGTGTATTGCTCGTCCTCCGGGGCCATTTTTATTTGGTTGTACCCCGAAGACCCATCCATAAAGGAAAAGAGACCGTGAGAAGAAGCAATGTCAATCATGAGTTCAGGGATTGGCAATGGGAACTCATCTTTAGGACATGCTTTATTCAAATCTCTAAAATCGACACATACGCGAATCTGTCCATTCTTTTTCTTAACAGGGACAACACTGGCTAACCAAGAGGGGTATTTTTCCTCTCGAATAAAACCAGCTTCAAGTAATTTTTCACTTCTTAATCACTTGTTGTTCAATTTCCAAACGCATCCTTCTAGGAGCTTGTTTGACTGGAACAACATTTGGTTGAATGGCAAGTTTGTGGACTGCTATGTCTGGATTTAATCCGGGCATTTCATCATAACTCCATGCAAAACAGTCCTTAAACTCTGTCAAGAGTTGTACCATACCATTGGCATCATTTTCATTTAACAAAGCACTAATAAAAAGTGGGGCGTGGATTTTCTTCAGTACCCAAATTAATTTCTTTCAATTCATCAATCGTTGATTTGATTTCTTCCTCAAATTCAGGGGGTGCATCCCTAATTTGAAGGTAATCTGGGTCGTTGCTAGCCTCTAAACATGACCTCCCAACAGCGTTGTAGGTCTCTGTAAAGATCATATCAACTTCCAGATTGTTGGTAATAACCAAACAGTAATCATCATCATCTATTGGTCCGACAGTACCAAAGCCAACACCATATTTATTCTTTTTCAATTTGTATTTAGGATTCCACAAATTTTCATGTTGTTGGGCTTCGCCTTTGGACCACATAGAAGGAGCAAAACCTCTTTTAATCAAACTTTTTACACCAGCGGGATACCAATCAAAAGGTAGTTCTACCATTTCATTCAAAGAAAGATCCTCAAGTTCTACACCCACTTCTGAACTTGAGGGTTGATGTGCTTTATAGAAAACACGCTTCTTCCCCACCTCTTCTTCTAAATTAGGTGCAACACATACATTTAAATCATCTACTTTGCTTTCATACAAAGGAGTTAAAGTTTTTGCAAACTCATTCAGCTTTTCAAATGTAGTGAAATCGGACACCTCCTCTTTCTGAGAGTTGTCCTCATCACATGAAAAATTTTCTTTAATGTTCCAAATAGGCTTTTCAGTAATCACCCACTTTGAACCAGCATCTTTTGAACTACCCATCACATTTGACTCAGCTTTTGTATTGGACCCTGAGCCTACATGGGTGATGGGCCTTCTAGGAGTAGGTGGTGGAGATGAGGCATTGGTGGCCCTCATCCTCCACCCATCTTGGCTTCTACCTCCTCTACCACGATCTCTCCCACGAGCACGTTGTGCCATCCTACCTCCTCGTTGTGTTGAAGGAGGGGCAGGATTCCAACTTATCTTCTCCTCAAGCTCCTCTTGAAGGTGCTCTTGGACAAGTGTTGGAGACTTTTCTTTAGGTGCACTAGTTCCCACTTGATCTCTCAGTTGGTACCACAGATCTAGAAAACACTGATAGCCTCTTTGGAACATAATAAGAAGCATCTTCGTATTCCCAACTTCATGCACACTAAATGGTTTCAAATCTCCCTTTATGCAGTACTCTACACCATTCCTTTCATATTTCATGCATTGGTGTAGAGAGGAAGGAACCATTTTGTATTCATGGAGCCAAGGCCTACCAAGAAGTGCTTTAAATGAAGTTTCAGAATCAATGATATGGAATTTAGCCTCAGTTCTCAAATCCCCCATCAAAAGAGAAAGAGTAACAGAGCCTAAAGCCCTTTGCCCCTTTTCATTGAAGCCACGCAACATCATTTTGTCAGAACTTAATTTTTGCGTGTCAACATTGAGATGGGCCAAAGTTCTTAGGCTCATTATGTTGACCGATGCACCCGGATCAACAAGCACTCTATTCAACTTGAAGTTGTCAATATCAACAGTTATATAAAGTGGGCGATTGTGATCTGAAGTACCTAGAAGTAAATCTTCATCAGAAAAGGTTACTCCAGATACTTCTTTGAATTGTAAAGCCTCCTCAAAGGAACATTCTGCGAGTTGAGCCAAACAAATTTCAGGATCAAGTAAAGCCTTGACCAAAGCCTCTCGCATTTCAGGAGAAAGCACGAGAGCATCATATATGCTCAACCTCGCAGGTAGTTTCCTAAGGTGAGCTAGCACATTATAATCCACTTTTGGTAGTCCACCACCCACTTGTTCTTGTGGAACATGTGTTGGTGGAACCACGCCCTCATTTTGTTTGACAGGTTCTTTTCCCTTATCTTTTTTAGATGCCATTGGAGATGGTACAACACGACCACTTCTGAGATTTATTTCTGTTACTTCTTCAGGCTCAGAAGTTGAGGTCACATCAACCAAAACCTCAGAATCTGATTCTTCTTTAACTTGATTTGTCTCTAAATCAGGTGACTCGGGCTCAATGACAATCTTTACTCCCTGCATTTTGTACACGGGTAGATCATCATCAGAACTAGATTCACATGATTCAGGCAATTGAGAAGACTCAGACACAGCTTGCTCATTTTCAGATTCAGAATGGACAGATAACACATACGCGAAAGGATCGTTCATTTCACTAACACCCTTTGGAACATACATGAAATCAGAGAGGGTAAGAGGCTTGGGGGATTTCCCCTTGCCATTTGGAAGGATAACTTGCTTGATTTTAGAAAATGGTTCTTCTTTTTTCTTTCCCTTCACCATTGAAACTCTCTTTTCAAGAAGTTTCAAAGGTGAAGGACCCTTTCCCTCCATTGAGTTATTTGGAGGAACTCCAAATGCCTTTTTCATGGGCATTTGAGTTTCTTTTGGAAACTCCAATGGGGTGTTGGGTAACTTGTTTAGCTTTTTCAAGGAAGATCTGGACAAAGACAACTGCCAACCCTCTGCATCTGTAAGCAACTCAACACTGCCCTTCTGGTTGAACACTGTTGGAGGGGAAACTGTAGTGATTGACTCTGTTTTCTGCCCTTTAGTAGGGATGACCTCCACATGAATAACCTTGACAGACCCTTGTGAGGGGTTCGCTAGGTATGCATTAGGAATACTCATCCTACCAGACTTGTACTCACTTTCAACCCAATCTTTAAAAACATAGCAATCTTCTAGAACATGACCCAACATCCTATGATAGGGGCAATAGTTTGGCTCATTGCTCTTATCAACATCTGCTGGTCTTTTGGGTTTGGGGAGTTGGAAGTTATCATCTTGGATCAAAGACTTAAAGATTTTCTTTGTGGCATCTCTCCTAAAAGAGTACTGTTGGTTAATCTTTTCTGTAAATCCCCTAGGATCGGGCTTTTTGGCTGCCCTATCCTTATCTTTTCTAGGCTGCTGCTCAGTGATCTTTCTAGGCTGCTGTTGCTCAGTGATCTGAATCTGCTTTCCCTTCTGAAATGATAATGCTGACACACTGCCCTTTTTTCAACTGCTTTCTGTTTGAATTTCTTGGCTTGGTCACCATTACTGTTATCTTTAAGGAATGACAACTGAGATGCTTCAGATTGCAAGCCAGAAGCTTTACTAATCAATTTTTCAAAAGTCCTAATAGTGAACCCTTTGAGAATGAGTGCTATAGGACCATGAATATTTCTTAGTAAAATTTCTATAGCATGTTGTTCTTGGAGTTGTGGTTCACATTTTAGGCTAAGATTCCTCCACCTAAGAATGTAATCCACCAACCCCTCATTTGGCTTTTGCCTCTCCACCACAAGGTCTCCCACTGTAACGTGATGTTGGCCCCCGCAAACCTCTTTACAAACAAGGATTCCAACTCTGAAAAGGTCTTTACTGAACCATTTGGTAACTCAGCGTACCAGTCAAAAGCCACCCCTGAAAGACTGCTCACAAACTGTCTGAAGAGGAGAGCGTCACTGCCACCCACATTACAACACCCAGCTCTGAAGTGAGCTAAATGTTGACGTGGGTTTCCTATACCATTGAAGAGCTTGAAGGAAGGGGAAACAAAACCTTTGGGGTATTGTACTAAGTCAAACTCCTCGGGATAAGGTCTTCCTCTCTGAACAGAGTGACCTCCTTTCCCATGTGCTATAGACTCCTTGATTTGCTGATTGATGAAATCCTTCAAATCTTCCTTTGAAGGTTGGAGATTTACTGACCCAGGCTCATTCTTCTCTTGACTCCCAATATCCTCATCAACTTGTACTACTTCCTTAGCCTTTTCTGCACTAGTAGAGGGTTTATCAATTGTGTTTGGGGCCTTTTGGGGACCCAAAAGCTGAGTAGTAAGGGCAGTCATGGCAGAGGCCATCTCATCTAACCTTTTAGACATCTCACTAAGCTGAGTATCCTTTTCTTTCAACTGTTTTAGCAAGGCACGGATCTGGGGATTTTCACTCCCTTCCTCCTCTACTGGCACCTCTAACAACTCATCTGTATGAGGGTCTCCTGGAAGAGAGGATCCTCTTCTGCTATAGTGGAGAACATAGATATCCTCCTCATCCATAAGATCATCCTCATCAGGATTAAAGTTTTGAACCAATTTTTTTATAATTTTCCTCTTCCTCCTTGTCCCTCCTTTCATCCTCATCAATCTTTCTAAGGCTTTCTTTCAAGTAATCCATCATTTCTTCAATGGTTTTGCCTGTTGAAGGGTTGACATGAGAAGGATGATATTCCTCATAACTATTCACCTCCATTGGTGCTTTCCCTTTATCATTAGGATCAACATGAGTGGAAGAGGAAGAGTGTACCTTTGATGGAGCCACCACCTTGGGTCTCCATTTTTCCTTCACCCCAGATGAGGAGGTATGGGATTTTTGGTGCCCCAAGTTTTCCTCATCTAAAGGTGGAGTCTGAATGTGACCCCCAGAATGTGGCTCATCATAAGGAGTAGGAGGTTGGTCTTCTTTTGGAGACCTCCTAAACCTAGTAGGTACATCAGATCTAACAGAACTAGAAAGGGAAGTTCGAGGACCACTCGGCGATCAGGGTGATCAACCTTTGGTCTGCCACGAACCTGAGGTAGCGGTGCTGAGTAGTCAACCAAAACAATCTGCTCACTAGCTGCCCTTTCCTGACGAGGCCCAGAACTATACCCATCTGTCAAAGCTGACACTGCTGGCTGCTTAGAGAATTTGCGCCTATCTTTTCGGGTCGGCTCTACAATCAATTTGCTATCTTCAGGATCTCTATCCTCTTTTAGAAGTAACTTAGCAAAATCTCTAGTGATTGTGTTTTTCATGGCCTTAATCACTTCCTCTTTGGTGGTATGCATTCGATCAGCCACCCTTTGAAAAATTCTTCTTATTCCCTTCTCCCACTTCTTTGTCATCTCATCAGGAGTACTTTCAGAAATTCTAAGTGGGGGTCTAGGGGGCGGTGTAACTATCTTCTTAACGTCCTCCTCTCCCCTAGACAAAGAAAGAGGATAGAACCTACTCCCCTCAGCTAATGGAGAGAGGTCCATCATCTCAGAATCCCGCTCAGCTTTTTCTTCCCTTTCCTTTCTCTTCTTATACCTCCTATATTTGTTCCTTTTCTGGGATCTAGTAAGGAGGTAGGTAGAACTGCCCCCTTCCTCAAACTGACTGAACTGGAAAGGACCCTCAGACCCAGGGACACTTGGAGCAACTACTACAGACTGAACTGGCAAAATAGAGTTAGGAGGCAGTTTATATAGCAAGAATATGATCATCTCAAAATTGGCCTAGCACTTAGAGCGCTAAGCACTAGGCCCCTGCTTCTACCCTATTGGCCACATCTTTGGGGGGTTTTAAGCGGTATCTGTCATACAAGCATTTTATTATCATTTATGAGCGCCCCCCTTTTAGATATGGCCACCTGCACAGAAAAGCATTTATATTTCTATACTAACCACTTAAGGGCAAGTGCCCACACGCAGACAATCCAAGGACAATCAATCCACAACATCAATCACATGCGCACACAAAGAAAAATCCTAATCCTAGCATGCCTAAGGGGTTGTGCACCTAAGTGTGTGAGGCTTGTGTGGTATGTCACACTAAGGGTCCTTCTAGAGTTTGGGTCTAAGGAAGGAGCATCCAACATGTGGCTTTTGGGCTACATATTGGAGAAATCTCCTTAGCTTTTGGAGTTAAGAAGGAGAGGTAGGAATCCGACATTTAGCTTTTGAGCTAAATGTTGGAGAGTTCTCTTTTGGCTTTTGGAGCCAAAGAGAGGAGACATCTCCTATAACTTTGGAGTTGGAGGAGAATTGGGAGAAAATGCAACTTTTGGGTTGCAAATTCATGAAGGTCTTTGGACATTTTGATGTCCAAAGAGAGAATTTCCCCCTTCCAACTTGAGTTTGGAAGGGCAAAGAGAAATAGGACTTGAATCCTAAGCTTGGGGTGAATTTACTTGTTGCTTTTTTTTTTTGGTTCAACAAGTAAGATAATTTGGGACAAAATTGGATCACTCAATATAGGTTTAGTGAAAGTGGGTTTCATACAACTTTTGAGTTGTAGGAAAAGTAAAAGAACCTATGGCTTTGAGCTAAGGTAAGGAATTCCTTTAAGACTTTTAGAGTCTATAGGAATGAAAGAGGATTTGTAACTTTAAGGTTACAAATCAAGAAGGTGGTTCCTTGAATTTTTGTATTCAAGGAGGTGGAGTTTCATTTCCTTAATTTGGGTTAAGAGAAATGAAGAGAATTTTGATGGTTTCCTACAATCTAGATTTGTAGAAAAGGAAGTAGTCCAATGTGCAATCTAGAGATTGCAAATTAGAGGAATTCTTTTGGACATGTGGTGTCCAAAGAAAAGAAAGGTTTCATCCCTCCAATTTTGGGTTGGAGGAGAAAAGGGGAGGGGATGTGACTTGGAAGTTACAACCCCAAGAGGATTCTTTGGACATTTGGTATCCAAAGAAGAAGGGTGCATTCTCAAAATTTGGATTGAGAGAATGAAATAGTTTCCTACAATTTTTTGGGTTGTAGGAAGGAGAGGGTGCAAGGTTTTTCTACAACTTATAGGAAAAATGAAATATGAAATGCAACTTGGAAGTTGCAAAATAGAAGATCTTCCTTGAACATTTGGCATTCAAGAAGGGGATTCATCCTTCCAACTTGAGTTTGGGAGCATGAAAATGATTTAAATACTCTCCCACAATCTTGACTTATAGGAAAGAGGGAGGAAGATGCAACTTATGGGTTGCAAGTCCAAGAACATTCTTTGAGCATTTGGTGTTCAAAGAGACATGTACATCCTCTTAGTTTTAGATTTTAGGAGAATGTAAGGGTTTTCCTACAACTTATTGGGTTGTAGAGAAGAGAAACAACAAGCAAATTTTGGATTTACATGTCGAGGAGATTCTTTGGACATTGGGTGTTCAAGGAGGAGCATTCATTTGCTTAATTAATGGCTAAGCAAATGAAGAAGACTAAGATTTGAATCCTATGTCCAAAGGATTATTCATTGGTTTGTACTCCAACAAATGGAATAATTGAAAAGCTTCCTACAACTTTGAGGTTGAAGGAAGAAGATGTAACTTAGAAAGTTACAAAATTCATAGAAAACCTTTGAATATTTGATATTCAAAGAGGGGTGATCATTCACTTAAACTTGGGTTAAGTGAATGGAAAGGAAAGGCTAGGTTTTAAATCCTAAGCCTAAGCGGGGATGTTCAATTGTTAAACTTAGGTTCAAACAATTGAGAGGAAGAACTTAGAGTTTGGTTCTAAGTTCAACAACCCCATGTGATAGTAAGTAGAAGTTTAGGAAAAGCTTCAAACTATTATACATGGGATGACATTTGTTTGTTGATTTTGCATTTCAACAAACAAAGAAAAGGAAATAACCTAAGATTGATCCTAGAGTTAAAGGATTTATACAATGATATGTTTAAAGGCTTGAGGAGCCTTAAAATATCTTGCATGAGAAAAGATATGTTGGTTTCTTATGTTCCAACAAAAGGGAGAAACTCAAAGTTTACCTCTAAGCTCAAGAGTTTAAGGCATGATGTGCTTTAGGATCTAGAGAAATCCATAACACCACACATGATGAAGATGGGTGAAAGCTCCTAAGATAGACTAGGAGACATGCAATGAGGTATTTGAAGCTTTGAAAATGCTTCAAATGTCATGCAGAAAAGGAGAGGAAAATTGTTTGTTGATTTTGTTTCAACAAACAAGAAGTGAATAACTTAGAATTGGTTTCTAAGATTTGACCACCATGTAATGATGTTTGATTGGAGTCTTTGGATACTCCAAATTATCGTACATGAGGGAGAGGAGTATTCATTTGTCAATTTTATGTCTTAACAAACGAAGGGAAGGAAAAGAATTTAGGATTTGGTCCTAAAATCAAAGGACTCATACAACGACATATTTAAAGGCTTGAGGAGCCTTAGGATATCTTGCATGAATAGATATTCGTTGGTTTTATGTGCCAACAAAGAAGATAGGAGAACTTGGGATTTGGTTCCAAGTTTCAAATGACTCATGCACTCTAACACTTAGAGCTTTGAGAATGCTCTAAGTATCATGCATGAGAAAATGTAAAGGGTGGACATTTGTTGATTTTTTTTTTTCAACAAACAAGGGAAGTGAATTACTTGGAGTTTGGTTCCAAGTTTCTAATGATTCTTGCAACATCTTTGGAGCTTTAGGGAAGCTCCAAGTGTTATGCAAAAAGAGATGATTTGTAGTTTAAAACTACAAATCAAGAGACAAATCATTGAGTTTTTTGTGTTCAATGATGCAATGCCTTCTTCCTATGCTAGGTTAGGCAAATGAGATAGGCTAGATTTAGAACTCTAAGCCTAAAAGGGAATTCTTTCATTGACTTTTGTGTCTCAAAAATGAAAGAAAGAGGTAGTTTAGATTTTTGGTTCTAAGCTACAAGACTTTCATATAACGATAGTTTGGAATTTTGAGAGTTCCAAATCATCACATATGAGAGGAGTGCTTGTATGCTAACTTTGTATTATTAGCAAACGGAGTGGAGACTTTAGGATTTGTTTCCTAAAACTTTGATTCATGGACTAAAATAATTGAGACTTAGAGGACACCCCAACTATTAAGCATGAAGGACATGTACATAAGGAAGGGAACCTTCTACTCTCCTACAAATGTTTTGGATTTGCTTGAAAGAGGGAAGGCCAACTTCCTAGTGCGTTGGGAGGTTTTCCCAAATCAAATTTGATATGATTTTGGGAATTTGGAAGATTCTAAGAAAATCCTAAAGATCCGTTTTGGCGACATCTAGGAGAAACCTAAAAGTAGACATGTGATGGTTCATAGCTCCTAGGGTAGAGCTAGGATTCACATAATCTAACTTTTGGAGCCTTGAGGGAGCATCCAAAAGTCATACAATTATATGTATTTGGAACCTTGAGAAGGTTCCAATCACCATGCATAAGAGAGAAGGATGAATGCTTATAAATTTTGTATCTACAAGCATGAAGATTTGAACCTAGGAGTCTTTTGGAATCCTAAGTTAAGATCGCTCATGCAATGGAAACATGAAGCTTTGAGGTGCTCCAAATTGCCATACACGAGGAAGGGAAGACTACTAGAGAGTTTCCAACACAATGAAAAGATTTCCAAATCAATTTTGGCATGATTTGGGTAGAAAGATTGGTCCTACAATTTGAATTTGGAAGACAACCTATAATATTATCAAAGCTCTACAAGAAGGTGGTTTCCCCTAAATCGTACCTAATATGATTTGGAAATTTGAGAGCTTGCATCTAACCATATTATCTTGCAAATTAGGAAAAATGAGCTTAATTAATCCCTTAATATGATGGAGCATTGATCATGGGCCTTTGAGGTCCATGAAATGCTCCAAATCAATCTCACCAACACTTAGGATTAAGTAAGCACATTTATGAAAATTTGCAAGTTAATACATTCACTAATTTTAAGCAAGGAATAAATAACACATGGCTTGAATCATGATTTAGTAGGGAAAAAAAATGTATCTTAAAGTCTTTAAGGGATCAAATCACTTTTGGCATGATTTGACCCATTAAAAACATTAAAATGAGTCTCCAAACTTTGGAATATTTGCATAACAAAAATGATTAGCCATCAATTTTTCTATCACAAACCATACAACGCATCCAAAGGCGAGTTTGATCAAAAACACTTGCTCTAGGATTTTTTTTTTTTTTTTTAAGTGAATCTTTGGGGATTCACATTAGATCCTACAACAAGTCATCACAAACATTTTTGGATATGTTGCAAGGCTTATGACAACCCCACAAGCTCCACAAAATTCCTAAATCATATGTCTATTTCGCGCATGACACTAATGTTGTATAAGTACATGTACACAATGTGAGATTTGGGAAAATATGCGAGCTATCCACTATGTTTTAGCTACAAAAAGTAACATGCCCTAAGGTTTGAATGTAGGCGAAGGTGTTAAGCTTAATATGATGAATAACATACATTTGAGAGATGTCGGATAACAACCCGACGCCTCTACGCGTGTCAAAATCCTCTCCGAACTCTTACATAAGAGTCAACTAATGGAAATCGCCTAATTTCCATAGTCTTTGCGAAGTGGACAGCCAACGAATGGGTTTTTGGGGACAAAAAAATTAAAGCTTCTAAGGACCTAAGGTTTTGGATCGTCAACCACATTGCATTGGCTATGGAGCCTTAGGGTTTTGCCTAAGTTTTAGTGGTATACCTTCCCCGGGTTGTCCAAGCGCTCCAAATTCCTGTCCAAGTTGCTGTTCAAGCTCCAATCCAAGCTTTAATCCGCTGTCCAAGCTCCTCTCCACGTTCCAATTGCTGTCCAAGCTGTTCCGGACGTCACCACCGCTGTCCACAACGATTTGAAGGTTCCAAACTGCTGTTTGGGAGGTTTAGGAGCCTCCTTTTGCTGTTTGTAGGTTTCAAACAGCTCCCAACTCGTCTCGAGGTCGCCGTAGTTGAAGGAGGAAGAGCTAGAAACCTTCTTTCAGCAGAAATACCACACAGATTTCAGCCTGAATGGAACCGAGGCCTTGGGAGCGAACTAGGGCCACGGAGGGGAGCTCACGGCCTCAGGGAATCCCACAGATGCTGGAGACGGAGCCTCTGTGAGACTCGGCCGAGAGCCCTGGCGGGTTCGGGCGAATGTTCCGCACGCGGGAGGAGGGCTGGACGGGATTTCCGAACGCAAGGAGTCGCACGAAGGGAGCAATCGCCTGGAGGAGTCGCACGAAGGGAGCTCTCCGCCTCTTCTCTCTCACTCGCTCTCTCTCTGTGTGTCGGGACGGGCACGAAAGGAAAACCAGGGAGCCAATGCCGCTGTCCAAGCCCTCTCCCGCTCTTGTTCAGCTGTGGCTTCGGACGGACAGCCCAAGGGAGCCGCCCAAATGAGCCTATGAGGCTCTCTCGTTACTTGAAACGAGGAGAATGTACTTGAGTACATTCTACCCAAATTTGGGTGAGATTTGAGGGAAAATCTCAGCCCTAGGCTTCAATTTTTATTTGGGGAGTTGATTGAGCCCAAATCAGCCAATTGGGGCTGAAATCAGCTCCGAATTGGGCTCGACCCGAATCGATTTGAGTCGATTTGGGTCCGATTGAGTCAATTTTGTGAAATTGAACTCGAATCGACGCCGAAATGTGTCGAACTGTGTCGAATTGGGCTCGACGGCGTTCGAATTGATTTGATTTAATTTTAATTTAATTAAATTGATTTAATTTAATTAAATTGGAGTTTAATTTGAGTTGATTTGTCTCGACGTCGATCGATCGAGTCGATCGAGCGCGATCAAGCCTAGTCGGGCTCGATCGGGGTCGAGTCGGTGCGAAATATTCGTCAACAGTATAAGTTAGCCAAGCAAAGATATAAGATAATTAAGGATTTAGTTCAAGTGAAGTGCATTATTGATGATGATCAAAAGGTAATTTTATTAGAAGAGAATATTCAACAAGGGTGCATGAAATATTTTGATAAGCTTTTCAATGATTGTGAGAATATGATTGACTCTAGTGACTTTAACACCCTAAATGAATATAGAGATTTTTATTTTTATCGGCATATAAGTAAAATTAAAATTAGAGAGGCTTTAAAGAAATGAAGTGTGGAAAAGCTGTTGGACTTGATGATATTCCAAGAGAGGTGGGGAAATATTTAGGCGATTAATGAATTTATCTCTAAAAAGATATTTATTGATCCTTATTTTTAAGAATAAATGTGATGCAAAAGAGTGTACGAATTATAGAGGAATTAATTTAATATATTATTTTTTAAAATTGTGGGAGAGAGTTATTGAGTATAGGTTATGACATGATACTAATGTTTCTCAAAATCAATTTGGATTCATGTTTAGGTGATGTAGAATGGGTAGGAGGATTTGAATTCTATGGGTCTTGAAGAGCAAATCGAGGGGTCTAAACAGCAGCTTTTGACTCTTAGAAGTCTTGGACAGCAACTCTTCTTCCAACACAGCAGCTAGAGGTCTTCCAAGGGTTGAAGAAGAATGGTGGACAGCAGTTTTCCTCTTCCAGATCAGCAATTTTTAGAACTTCCAAGAGGTGTGGATGCAAGACAATGAAGGAGATTTTAGGCTGCGCTTGGAGGAAGGAGTATAATCACTGTCACGTGGAGTTCGGGGAGTTTAATGGAAGAAAATCCCACGGAACAGCATTGAGGAATTTCAGCCAGCAAAGGAAATTAAAGAAAGGATTTAATTCCCCAAGACAAAAGGCTGATTTTGGCAATGGGAAATTGTGGACGGCACACAAAAAATCTGTCCAGAAAACTGGACAGCAACTTGGACTATGACAATTCAGGATTCTGGCTCTCTAGATGCAAGAAAACTAGATGAGTATTATGGGGAATTCTCTGCCCAGCAGTGGCGGGGAATATGGAATTAATTTCAGGGCATAAGGAGCATTTAATGGAGGGAAATCAATGCATGAGCCTTGGGAAATTTCGGCCAGCAGCTGTGAGGGATTTTAAACTCTTTCCAAGAAGAGACATTGCCATATGGAAGGATTTCCAATAGAAATCTAAGGAGGGCGGCAGTAATAGGAGAGAGGGAGGAGATTTGGAGAATTAAAAGAAACTTCCTAATTTAGATTCATGAGATAGGAAAGATGTAATTAAATCCTTTCTCATTTAAAATTTAAATATGAGCTAATTAAGGAGCTTTCCAAAAATAGATCTCTTAAATCAGGAAAGGAATTTCAAATTCGAAATGCTTTGACATTTGAAATTAAACCTTTCTAAACTAAGATGAAATAATTATGGCAAGAATTCTAGATGTGATTTGTGTTTTGGAGGGAGGAGGATGATGAGGCTGGCGGCTAGGGGTGAGAGAGGGAGGGAACTAATGAGGCTTTAATGCTTCCTTAATTTTGGGGGTTGGATTTAGAATGAATTAAGTCATCCTAATTAATTCAAAATCCAATGGAGGGAAAATTTGAAAACTTTCCTAAATATATTTTATAATTTATGAAAGAATTTGAATTTCAAATTTGGGGAAATTTGAATTCAAAAACCAACTAAATTATGACAATCCAATAGGAATTATCCAAATTAGGCAATGGGGAATGGGAGAGGGTGTGGTCGGCGGTTTGAATGGGACGGGTAAGGGACTGGTGGCAAGGTGGAGATGGAGACGACGTGAAGGTGGAAGTAGGAAGAGGATGAATATGACTACGAGGAGCAATAAGAAGGAACAAAAACAGAGAAACAAAATATCAAGGATACAACCGCGAGCTCGGACACATCCTGCGGCTGACGGGTACTACGTTGCCCTTCTCCAAGGGATTTCACGCCACGAGCCCGGACCCATCCTGCGGCTGGTGGAAACTCCGATTCCCTCCCATAGGGATTTCACTAAAGTTCTTCCCAAAGAACAAAAGTGCAAAACACAAATTTTTTTTATTATAATTCTATCATCCTAATACAAGAGAAGGGGCCTCTATATATAGGCCTCAAAATAAATTAAAAGACACATTTGCCCCTTGGGCTTACATAAGACAAGAGGGTAAAAAAGGGAAATTGCAAAATTAAATAAAAATGCACTTAATAAACTAAAATAAAACAAATTGATCTCGGTCGTCGATCTTTAGCTCCTCCTCGGATAAGCATGGACGGTTGGATGTCCGCATCAGTAGGTCTACTATGGAAGCTATACATTTATTGAGAGGTTTGATGGAGAAGTATAGAGAGAATAAGGAGGATCTACATATGATATTTATTGATTTAGAGAAAGCATATAATAAAGTTTCAAGAGAAGTGCTCTGGAGAGTTCTAGAAAAGAAAAGGGTTAGTAATGCTTATATTCAAGTCATTAAGGATTTGTATACTTGAGCCATTACTTGTTTAAACACAAGAAGTATTTTCTTATTTCAATTAGATTATATCAAGGATCAGCTTTAAGCCCATATCTTTGTTTTAGCCATGGATGTTCTTACTAGACATTTGCAAGAGGATGTACCATGGTGTGTGCTTTTTGTTGATAATATTCTTCTTATTGATAAGACTAGAAAGAGAGTTTAAGGTAAACTTGAATTATGGAGGCGAACCGTAGAGTCTAAAGGTTTGCAATTGAGTAGATCTAAAATCGAACAAATGAAATATAATTTTAGTAGTTATTTATTTACTGGAGGGGATTGTGACTTTGGATTATCAAGTCATTAGGGTTTATTGTTCAAAGTGATGGTGAAATAGATGGGGATATTTGATGCGGACATCCAACCGTCCATGGCTATCTGAGGAGCTGAAAATCAACGACTGTCATCGTCCCACGTTATCTTATATTTTATTTGTAAATTTTTAAATTTTTATTATGAATTTTCCGTTTTTACCCTCACTTAAGAGGGTCGTCCTATGTAAGCCTTAGAGGCATATGTGTCTTGTTTTAGTTTCTTAGGCTTACATATAGAGGCCCTTTCTTATGTAATGAGATGATGAATGGTTAATGAAAATTTGCTTTTTGCGTTCTGTTTGTGAGTTCCATCTTTTAGATCTCTTAGTGAGTTCTTTTTTCTTTGAGATCTCTTAGTGAGTTCTCTACTTTGTGTTCTCTTTGTGAGTGCATCTCTCTCTCAAATTTCTTAGTGAGTTTTGAGAAGAGCTAGATCTCTTTGTGAGTTCTAGGCCTTCTTATCCATTATCTTTGTGATCAATTGGTGTGGGAAATCAAGGTAAATCCGTGGCATAGTAATCCCTAGTAGAATTGCCCATTTCCTCCCTCCTTGGATCCTTGCCGCCTCCCCTTTCCCCTAGCCAACCGCTGGCCAGAAAATCGCCCAACGGCCCACCGTCCACCGTGGAGTCCTTGCCGCCAGCCACCCGTGAAGCCTTGCCGCCGGTTTCCCTCTAGCCCACCTATTCGAATTTTGAATTCTCCTCCCCTAATGAATTTCCTAATTAAGTCAAATTAAATTAGGATATTAATTACGGGGAGTTACAATCTTTTTGAAATTCAAATTCCCTCCCAATTTTCTTTAAAGAAGGGAGTTACATGATATAATTAAAATCTGAAATCTAAATTTCAAATTTTGATTAATTAATTGTGGTCCCCACCTACTTAAAATTTCCCATCTCTCTCCTATCTCATTAATAGGCCCCTCATTAAGCCTCCATAATTACCTCCCACAATTCTCTCTCATCCAATTTAATTCTCCCCATTAAATTTGAGTTTAAATTCAAATTCATCCTGCCAATTCCACTTAATCTGAAATTTAATTTCAGATTTTCATTCTCTCCCCAAATTGATTGGGATTTAATTAATCTTGCCACCTAGGCAAGTACATGGCATTTATGTTTCACATAAGTTTGGTATCAGAGCATGGTTACCTGGGGTGCGGACTCGACGGAGTCGAGCTCTTTTTCACCCCGGGAGAATGATGCGGACATCCAACCGTCCATGGCTATCCGAGGAGCTGAAAATCAACGACTGTCATCGTCCCACGTTATCTTATATTTTATTTGTAATTTTTAAAATTTTATTATGAATTTTCCGTTTTTACCCTCACTTAAGAGGGTCGTCCTATGTAAGCCTTAGAGGCATATGTGTATTGTTTTAGTTTCTTAGGCTTACATATAGAGGCCCTTTCTTATGTAATGAGATAATGAATGGTTAATGAAAATTTGCTTTTTGCGTTCTCTTTGTGAGTTCTATCTTTTAGATCTCTTAGTGAGTTCTTTTTTCTTTTGAGATCTCTTAGTGAGTTCTCTACTTTGTGTTCTCTTTGTGAGTGCATCTCTCTCTCAAATTTCTTAGTGAGTTTTGAGAAGAGTTAGATCTCTTTGTGAGTTCTAGACCTTCTTCTCCATTATCTTTGTGATCAATTGGTGTGGGAAATCAAGGTAAATCCGTGGCATAGTAATCCCTAGTAGAATTGCCCATTTCCTCCCTCCTTGGATCCTTGCCGCCGCCCCTTTCCCCTAGCCAACCGCCGGCCAGAAAATCGCCCAGCGGCCCACCGTCCACCGTGGAGTCCTTGCCGCCGGCCACCCGTGAAGCCTTGCCGCCGGTTTCCCTCTAGCCCACCTATTCGAATTTTGAATTCTCCTCTCTAATGAATTTCCTAATTAAGTCAAATTAAATTAGGATATTAATTACGGGGAGTTACAATCTTTTTGAAATTCAAATTCCCTCCCAATTTTCTTTAAAGAAGGGAGTTACATGATATAATTAAAATCTGAAATCTAAATTTCAGATTTTGATTAATTAATTGTGGTCCCCACCTACTTAAAATTTCCCATCTCTCTCCTATCTCATTAATAGGCCCCTCATTAAGCCTCCATAATTACCTCCCACAATTCCCTCTCATCCAATTTAATTCTCCCCATTAAATTTGAGTTTAAATTCAAATTCATCCCGCCAATTCCACTTAATTTGAAATTTAATTTCAGATTTTCATTCTCTCTCCCCAAATTGATTGAGATTTAATTAATCTTGCCACCTAGGCAAGTACATGGCATTTATGTTTCACATCAATATTATTAGTAGAATTGTAGTTGGATGTTTGAAGTGGAGGAATGCATCGGGCCTCTTGTGTAATAGAAAAGTACCCTTCAAACTTAAGGAAAAATTCTATAAGATGGCAGTGAAACATGTAATGCTTTATGATGCAAAATGTTGACCATTAAAAGAGAAGCATACATTTAAGTTAAGTGTTGTTGAGATGAGGATGCTTAGGTGGATGAGTGGCTTCACTCTTAGACACAAAATGTGAATCGAGTATATACGTGAAAAAGTTGGATTAGCTCCAGTGGCGGGTAAGATTAGAGAGAGCCGCCTTAGATGATTTGGTCACATAAAATGTTGCCTTCTGATGACCTGATTAGGAGAATATATATATATATATATATATTAGATTTGACCTATGTTAAGAAAGGTATAGATATACCTAAAAAAAGACATGGTTAGAAAATATTAGAAACAATCTTTTTTTATTAGATTTAAATGAGAATTTGACTTTTAGCAGGGCATAATGGAGAAAAAAAATTAATGCAACCGATCTCATGTAGTGAGATAAAGTCTTGTTGTTGTTGTATTTTATGATATTCATTGAGTAGCTTTTTATAAAATTAGATCATTTTTTGGCTCAAATCAATATATATATATGAATGGAAAGATGGAAAATAGGTAGAAGGGCACATTCATATATATATATATATTGATTCACTTATATGCATTATTTCCTTGTCCATGTCGGAATTGTACTCTAAACAACAACATATATTTTTAGCTTTATCTGGCAGCGCTGTTGCTGCAGGTAGTAATGTGGGCCTATTTCAAAATAAGCTAGTTTTTGGATTTGTATATGCTGTCTGATGAAAATGCTTCAATTGCTCTGCAGGAGAAGACAAGTATGTTGTTTTTGTTTCAGGATTAAATGTTGGAAGCAATATTTTTAATCCATTACAATTCCAGCTTTTTGTTGACCATGTTACTGGGCATTTGGGCGGTGAGAATGTATGTACTGTGTTTAGTACCAAGTTGTTTTCTAGGTTGTAATGCTACATGGTTCTCACCTAGGAACAATTTGACAGGAACAAAAAATGACTTCTCAAATTGTTCGTGTAGTAATTGCTGGAAACTCCGTTATAATTCCGCATAGTGTTCTTAATGGACAGGTATAGTAGTAAAAATTAACAAATGTATACTTAAGGTGATACTAATCAAATTTTGTTAGACTAAATAAGATTTTTATTAACATTTACTGCTCTTGCTAGCATCTGAAAGATATAATATTTGAATGATTTTGGGACACTTAGGCATTAACTCCTGAGGATCAGAGAAAGCTAACTGAGCCAATTAAGGAGGTTGATATCTTATTAACGCAGGTTTGATGACTGCTTATCTTCACTTTTAAAGCTCTTACATGAGCTTTGAATGTGCCCTTCTACCTATTTTCCATCTTTCTATTACTCCCAAATTTTGTTTTCATTTTGCTTTTTTGTGAGGCAGCTTGCAGCAGCTGTGCCTTTGGATATTATGCCAGGTCCTACGGACCCTGCAAATTCCTTTTTACCACAGCAGGTATTCACCTCTTACATTGTTTCGTTGGTTGATTAAAGTGTGCATGTAGATTGATTCTGCATGCGGTGTATCTGTATGTCACGAGTATGTGCTGCTAATCTTGGGAATATTTTGCTCTTTCGCTGCATCCATAGTTTCAAGGCATCATCTGAGGGTATCACAATTTGAATCTTGATCAGTTGCGCATAAGAGACATTAAATGTCCAGCCCATAAGTAGCTAGTACTCTGGGTCTGTTCATTCACTTTTATGTGCATAGGCGTGAATTTGATTGACTTTGCTATCTTGCATGAGCATGCTTGTGGCTACCATACTTGTCAGTTGATGATATATATTCATTTTATCTGTGATGTTTTTGTTTTGTTTTGTTTGTGTGCCACATTTCAGTTTGCATATATTAGATTTATATGATATTTTGTGAATCTTTTTAATGATTGAACTATTTTCATTATTTTCTATCCTTTTATTTATCGTTTTAACCGCTTTAGACCAAGTGTATATACTTAAATGCTTCAGTTTACCCTGATGTCTATTTCTTATTTAGTTGCATCTTTACTTTCTCCAGCCACTGCATAGATGTCTCTTCCCTGGAGCATCCGCTTATAATACATTCTTCTCGTGCACAAATCCTCATCAATTTGAACTTGATGGTTTTCAGTAAGTTCCATGCCTATTATATTTGGGTTTAACAGTTTTGGAGGTTCTCATTTATGAAGATGAAAAAATTAGGTTCCTTGGAACATCTGGTCAGAACATTGATGATCTTGATAAGTATTCGAGTGCCCAGACTAAACTTGAATTTGTTGAGAGGACGTTGCGATGGAGGCATCTGGCTCCTACTGCCCCTAACACCCTTGGTATGCTTAGCTGCTATTTATTATTGAATGTGTTGTTTCCTAGTTGTAAATGTTTATACTCATGTGATTAGAGCAGCTTAAGTAGAGCTCAAGTAGAAAGATACTTTCATTTGTTCAATTGTCTAATTCTGGCTTCAAATAAAACATTATTTTTAACTTGTTGAATAAGCATGAAAAATCAAAAACCAAAATTTCCCTAGTTTAAGTAACTTGAAGTGCAACTATTTGAAATTAGCACGAGTCCATTTCAAGGATTCCTTTTTCTCTTTCTTTTGAGCGTTCTCTTTTACTCCCTCAGGTTGTTATCCCTTTACTGAGAAGGATCCTTTCTTCATCGAGAACTGTCCAAACGTATACTTTGTGGGAAATCAGAACAAATATGAAACAGCTTTGTTACAAGGTATTTTTGACTCTCAGGTCTTAATTTGATCGCATGATTTCGTTAACTTTCACTTTAATCTACCTTTGCTTTTTTTTTTTGTAGGACCTGAGGAACAACAGGTGAGGCTCGTCTGCATTCCCAGATTTAGCGAGTCTGGAGTTGCTGTTATGGTGAGTTTTAATACGTAGTCTTGTAATTTACATTATTTTAAGTGCTAAACGTACTCTAAGACTCTGCAAATAATGCTAAGCTTTTTAAGGGCTCATTTGGTTGCATGTTGATGGAAAATATATTTTAAATATGATGATTTTGTTTTCACTTGATTTAAGTGTGAAATTGAAATCTTCACTTGATGAATTTTAAAGTTGTTTGTAGAGTTTCAAATGCATATTGATTTCTAACTACATCCAATCAAAATTACCAAATGAAGCAATTCGATGAATTCATCACTTTTTAAAACATATTTTCTAATTTCAAACAACCAAATGAGCCCAAGTATTTTTTTTATATCAGACGTTTGGGGTATTTGATAACATATGGACTCTTTTTGGTTTGAAGAAATTGAAAGATAAGAAATCTATGGGTAGTGACTTATCTACAAACCCAATCTGCCTTCTCAAAATTTCCCCCGGAACTTAATCCGTTAGAACTCCCCCGAAAAGCAACTAGGGGCAAATTTTCAGAGCCCATAGAAATGAAAAGCAAATGAAAACGGAAACTGAATTTAGTTGAAATTAGTTTTCACCTATTTGTTTGATTGAGGAATCGAGTGATTTTTTTTTTAATGAAGGAGAACTATGTTTTTTCTTGTATGCTACAATGATGATCTGATAAGGTTTTCTTT
Organism: Dendrobium huoshanense; assembly: GCA_016618105.1. NCBI lineage: Eukaryota > Viridiplantae > Streptophyta > Magnoliopsida > Asparagales > Orchidaceae > Dendrobium > Dendrobium huoshanense. Next base: position 24,741,569 of record CM028354.1, on the reverse strand, counting down.
TCATTTTTTTTAGGTTTGTATAGGGAATTTTCGGTGAATATATATATATATATATATATATATATATATATATATATATATATATATATATATATATATATATATATATATATATATATATATATATATATATATATATATATATATATATACGTTTCAACATTTCCTGGATAAATCAATTACGCAAGAATTACATTAACCCTAAACATCACATATTAAAATATGAATTAAAATGAGTTTACATTCCCCTCAATTCCTTCAAAAACTAAACACAGTCATGGTAATCCTTCCTTTGTTTTGTTACTGTCAAATGCATTCATTTACTTGCAAAAAGATTAGTTTTGCTTCATTTCTTCTTTTTGAAGACCTTAATTAATTGCCACCCAGTTTTCTTAAACTGTTTGTCTTCCTTTTCCTCGATTTTATGACGTGATGAGGTCTTTGTTTTAATTTCTTTCAGCTAAATTTGAGGGATTTGAATTGCCATGCTCTGAATTTCTCAGCAGATCTGGACTCCTGACTGCATATTTCACATATATGTTCATCTGCTATTACTGATGATCGATGATCCACCATATATCATAGTGAATATATGCAATTTTGTAAGTTTAAAGAACAAACAACTCATGCAACCTGATCTTCTGCTTTGATTGATTAGAACTTCATGCAGAAATTACCAGCTTATGAGGTGATTCTTCACACTTCTATCCACAGCCTGAGTTTCAGCTGGATCTTTGTTTGAACAACCTTATCAACTTCCAGAATTCAGTAGATAAAGCAATTTTGTTAATGTCTTCAAACCTGTTACATTTAATTTAACTGCTGCTTTTACTAGAGATTCAACGGAACATCTGATCCCATTTTTTTGATGAATCATTTTTTCCCCCTGCTGTAGCTTCCAAGTTAAGTGTTGGTCATGGAAAGAGAATCATAAAATTAAATGTTGCAAATGTAAGGATGCTCCGTTGTATGAGTGGCCTCACTTTTAGAGAGTGATTTTAGAGATAGAATGTGAAACAAATATCTGTGTGAAAAGGTTGGAGTAACTCCAACATTTTTGAACTTTTTACGAGTAAAAAAAATTCTCGTAATCTTTTTAAACTTCGTAAATAAAATGAAATATATATAGAGAGGGACATTTAGACTAAATAAGGTAAATTCATATATCATATATCAAAATTTTAAATTTAAAATCTCTTAGTTGATGGTCAAAATTCTCAGCTAATATACAGGGAGCTGCACATAAAGCATGCAAGGGAAGAGGATTCGGCGCAGATTTCAGATATCTAGCAACATATATTGTATGTATTGCCATGCAAGTCGTATATTCACATGAGAGAGATATGCTCTAAGTATATAAAGCAGATTTTCTAAATGGTGGAGAACCGCTCCTATAATGCTGATGCTTCCTCAACTATTTCATTGTAAAGATGCTTGGCCGTCCAGGTTACTTCTGCAAGGCTCTTGAGTGGTTCATGAATCTCTTCTGCAAATGCTTTGAGACAGGCCCTGCATTCTGCATGCAGTAGTGAACATTAACTACCATTTTACTCAAAACCGGATGCATATATATCTTAAATATGGTCTATAATGCATGAACAACAAATGATTTATATTCTATGGTACTTTAATACACATTATACTGTAAAAATATTTGCTAATGTGATCAAATGATCAATTAAGAATGTATTGAAGTAGTTGATGGTCATTGGCTAGTCTTTTATTTTTGTTCATGTTTGACTCATGCCCTATTGATAATAAATTAGGCGAGCCTAACCAATATTTCTGAACTTATCAATAATTAAGGAAAGAGTATGGAAATATCCTAGCTAATCGTCATATCCTCAAATCCCACTCTCGATGGCCTCGCCTCTCACGAACAATTATTACGTCCTTTGACCTGATGTAGAGCTACGTTCGGCCGCCAATAACATGTCGCCACGTGCTCTTACTCTTTACCGCGCGGCCCGACGATTTGACCCGGAGCGGAACCCGGGAATGCTATGTTCGCGATTTTCTCGATATTGCTCGGTATTTGCTCGGTATTTGTTAGGTATTGCTTTGCAAAAAAGAGAAATACCGCTCTGTGAAGACCAATACCATGCAAATACCGAGTTGTACCGAGTTTTTTTACAACTCGGTACAACTCAGGATTTGCTCGGTATTGCTCGGTATTGCTAGGGATTTGCTCGGTATTGCTAGGTATTTGCTCGGTATTGCTAGAAAAAACTCGGTACAACTCAGTATTTGCTCAAGATTTGCTCGGTATTGCTAGGGATTTGCTCGGTATTGCTAGGTATTTGCTCGGTATTGCTAGAAAAAAACTAGGTACAACTCGGTATTGCTAGATATTTGAAATATATCCAAAAGGTGATGGGATGTTGTTCGGCTCGTCAATGATTTAAAAAAACGCACGTGCGAGAACCCAAAAAATAGCGGGACGGGTCGACGACTTTTCTTCATGCTACGTGGCGCTAAAACATTGGTGGCCGAACGTAGAGGAGCGTATGTTCACCGGATCGAATAAAAGTTCTAAAAAAATAGCTTAAATGATTACCTGTTGGAGCCGAATCCTGCGCAAAATAAGCCGCCCATGCCCTGTTCAAACGGCGCCGAATCGTCATATCCTCAAATCCCACTCTCGATGGCCTCGCCTCACATTAAAAGGAACACGAAGCCAGATCTTATAGCTCTTCCAGCCTCTAAACCTTCACAGACTCTATACCTCTATCTTCTTCTCCTCTTCTCAACCTTCCACTACCAAGCTCCAGCTCCGACCGAATTCAACCTCCGCAAGATCTCCTGCAGCTCGCGACCTTTCCTGTACGAGAACCGAACTTCCTCTCTACCCAAGCCAATGTCATACATCTAATGCCTATACCCGATCTCTCCTGTTCGAAGGCTCATCTAGCAGACCTCCTTAAGCCGCAAGGAGATCCGACCCCAATCCCTGCTGCAAACCGAGCCAAATCCTACCCTAGACCCTATTTTGACGTCTAAATCCCTAAGCAGAGCCTGCTCTAGCCGCCGACTTCAAGACCTCTGCTAGAGTCCCGTTCAAACTCCCTAGGCCAAATCCCTACCTAGCTGAATACCTCTCCACCCCTGCCTTGTCATGCTTGAGAGAGAGAGAGAGAGAGAGATTCCTCCATTTGACCGCAGCTCCCTAATCCTTGCCTGAATCCAGCCGCAAGCCTCCTCCCTCTGTCCGACCCTCTTAAGCCGCAAAACACACGACTAAGCCTCTATTGATCTCCTGCCCGACCTCTCTTAGGTTAATTATTGCTAATTATTAGTTTTGTAATTATTATGACTGTTATTACTATTATTAGTACATTTACTACTATTATACTTAGTATTATATATTTTTCTTCCTTTTCTCTTTTTTTTTCTTTTATATATATATATATATATATATATATATATATATATATATATATATATGAAAAAAAAAGAAAGAGAAAAGAAAAAAATAGAAAGAAATTTAAAAAAAAAAAAAGAAAAGAAAGAAAAATAGATTTTGTGCATTTTTTATCGCTGACACCGGTCCTCGCGCATGTATAAAAATTGTGGGCTCCGAAAATTCGGCCCCGGCCTCCCCGCCGCGCGATTTCTTATATTCGGCGAGGAAGTTTTAACGAACTAAGTTCCGGGGTAAATTTTGGAAGGCAGATGGGTTTGTAGATAAGACACTACCCAGAGATTTCGCCCTCATTTTGCGAGGACTTTATGATCTGAGTTCTGGTTTCCTATAGGCGCAAGCCCCTATAGTTAATTACCCCTCCCGATCACGAGAGAGAACTTTCGATTAAGGCTAGTCGTCATTCAGATACGTAGAGTATACGTATTATCTGGCATATAGTAGCAGCATGGGTATAGGAATTGGTGATTTGGAATGTTTGGATATTTGGAAAGATTTGATATTTAAAATAGAAATTTCACCATCGTGCACTTAAAGCGGATGGTGGGGGAATGGATGATGGACCCGATCAAGATCCCATGGTTCCGTCGTCCCGGGCCATCGTGGTCCCTAGTCTACTTAGTCAGAGGAGGTAGTCGACCCAACCTGACAGAAGGATCCTTGTCGGCAGCCATGGGTTGCTTCGTCCAAGGGGACCTTGTAGACCGGGGTTGGATGTTTGTCTAAGGGGACAAATTTGAATCCACCTTAGCTTACAGAGGGCTTTGTGCCCTATCGATCATATCCTATTGATTCATATCTCAAGGATTTGATGTCAGTAAGGAGCGCATTGGCTCTGGCCATAACCAAGATATCGTGGTGCCATTTGGCGACGAAACCATGCGGTTCAGAGGGCCCCGGGTCGTCGTAACCGTTTATCCTGCGGTGCCATTTGGCGGCTAACCGCCGGTTAGAGGACACGTACCACGTCCTTACTGGCAAGAGATTGTTTGAGAATGGATCCTAGTGATATTTTCGACTAGGCATTTGGCTCTTTGTGAGCTAGAGTTTATTTGAATTTGTCCACCCCGACAGACTGTTGCGGAGGGTGGATGGGTTTTGCTTTTAAGTGTGGATGGATTTATTTCAAATTTAAATATCTTGGAATTTGAGATTGATTTGGATTTCTGGAGTATGGATTTTGTGTGGACTTTGGGTATTTGGAAGACATTTGAAATATTTGAGAACCCCTCCGGTTGAGATCTTCAATCAACGCGGCCATCATCGGGGTGTTTAAGGGTCATTTCCATTTGATTGAACCTTGTCAACCCTATCAACTTATCGATAGGGGATCGGGTTTCTCGTAGGCTTTGTGCCTTTTGTTTAGTGAATTCTTTTAATTTTAGGCTTTGAAGGCCTAAAAAGAATGTATTTAAACAAATACACCGTTCGATACAACCGTGTATTTTGTTAGGTAGTTCGAATCTTGTCGACTTCTATTGATCCGTATAGAAGGATCGGATTCGAACTTGAATTCACTTGTCAACCCGCGCAGCATCCCTAAGCATCACGTGTGTACCAATAACACGCTCGTCGGGGCCCATGCGGGTTGAGATTGTATTTACCCCTTGTGTACCTATGTGTATACAAACTAAGGTGCACGTGTAGGGGTACTTTGAAATAATTATAAACGCCTTCTGTCTGCTTGTACGAATGTTGCAGATCCGGTGGCGATTTGGTCTTGATGTTGACCCCCTCCCCCTTTCTCAATCACCGGGGAAGGATTTTCTAGATTCTGGAGTCAAAGAATGCTAATTTGGGAAGAACTCCCTTTTTAGGATCTTCAATGTGGTAGACTTGTTATTTCCGGTATTTGTGGGTACCAGAGCTGTTTTCTTCTTGAGTATAGAACTAGGAAGAGAATTTGGAATACCAGGAAGTTTGATTCTAATTTGTTCAAACATGTCATCTCTTCTGCCAGGGGGTGTCCTTTTTTCGTACATCGGGTTGCCTTTGTACCCGACATACTTGAAGATCTTGATCACCATTGTCGTAGGTGATATCTGTACTCGTGTCCACAGTGATTCGTTGTTCTTTCAATACACTGTTGTTATCCACAAGAATCCCTTTGCAGGGGACTGTCGTTGTAGGTAATATCCGTACTTGTGTCCACAATGATTCGTTGTGCCTATGAGGTACTCACTGTTGTTATCCACAAGCTGGTTGTATCCATTTACGAGGATCCGTTGCGTCCGCCACGAGCTCCTGGAACTGTTCGTAGGAGACCCATTGTTTCCTACATCATGCCCACCTGTCACCAATCTCAGGTGGTTTAATGTCTGGATTTGTTTATAGAGGACAGGTCTTTGACTATCTAATAGTAGTGTTGCCTTCTCAATCAACAGGCATTGTAGGGATTGTCGTAGGAGTTCGTTGCATTCATCTTTTGTGTGCATCGAGATTTCATCTCCTACTTGCAACTTATTGTTAGCTTGGACGACTGTGCACTTAGATCTTGATTTGTTCATTCATCCAAAGCCCAATTCTATGTATTCCATTGAACCCAAGTCCAAGGTTCAACTCATGCTTGAATCTTGTGTGTTGTTCTTGAAAGTTCAAGTTCTTTATTGCTCATGTCAAATTTGGATCCAACTTGAGTTCAATTTGAGTTTGAGTTCTATGTTCGGGTCCCCTGATATTGCACCATTTGAGTTCCAAGAACAAGTTCAAGTGATTGTTCAAAGTTTTCTGGGATCTTTTGAGGTACAATTTCTTGTTCAAATGATTTGAATTGGGCTTCAGCTTGATTTTATTTCATTTGGAATTTGGTCTTTAGAAATCATTTGAATTTTGGTTCTGATTTAGGTCCACAAGTCCTTTGTTCTTGTACAGGTCCTCTGCTCATTTAGTTCAAGTTCCGTGCATTTTTTGTTCGAGTACAAGTCTTCTATATTTTTACTCAGCTGAAGTCTTCAAATTGTTTCAAGTCTTTGTACATTTCAGTGAAAATTTCGGCAGCACCCCGGCATATCCCCCGTTTGGGGGAAAATTGGGGAGCTGGGCCTTCCCACCACGCTACTAGAGCGTGTATGGTAGGTGTCCGTAGACACCGCGGCCGTACAAAGTTTCATCCCACCACGCTACAAGAGCGTGTATGGGGCCTTCAGCAGTATCCGTACCAGAACAGCAGTGACGTACCAGAACAGCAGTGACTCTCCCCACCACGCTACAAGAGCGTGTATAGGGCTCTCCCTCCTCGTCGTATGCTTCGCACCGGGCTCCCTCCTACCGTGCTACAAGAGCGCGTATAGGTGGTTCCCCGGTCCGCTGCAAACGTCGAGAATGGGATTTGGAACAACATACCTCTCGTAGCAGTGTCGGCGGTGTCGGTGTCGAGGTCGAGGTCGAGGTCGTGAGCCGTCCCCACCACGCTACAAGAGCGTGTATAGGGCTTACCCGCCTCGTCGTATGCTTCGCACCGGGCTCCCTCCTACCGTGCTACAAGAGCGCGTATAGGTGGTTCTCCGGTCCGCTGCAAACGTCGAGAACAGGATTGGAGTTAGAAATTCTACCTTGAAGACCCGGCGGTTCTGGCGGGCTGTCGGCGGTGTAGGCTCGTAGACCGAGGATCGAGGCAAGAGGGGCAAGCATGCTTCTTCTCTTTTTTTTATTAATTACAATTAATATTAATTAATTAAAATTAATTAAAAAATTATTTTTAATTAATTACTTATAATTAATTATAATGAATTAATATAATTAATTAAAGTTTATTAAAATTAATTAATATCATTAATTATAATTAATCTATAATTAATTATAATTAATTAATATTAATTAAATTTTAATAAATTATAATTAATCAAAATTAATTAATGATAATTAATTTTTATAAATTATAATTAATTAAGTTATTCCTAATTAAATTAATTATAATAATTTAATTAGAACTAAATGTAATTAATTATAAATGTTTATAATTAATTAAAAATAATAACTACAATTAATCAAAATTAATTAAAACAATTATAATTAAAATTAATTTTAATTAAAAACTAAACTCATCTCTCCCTCTACCTCTCTCAGTTCGGCAGATTACGGGATTTGGCCATAGAAGCGTGCAAATGGAGAAAGTTACCTTCACTGGCAGCGAGCTCCCGTTAAAGCTCCCGATCAAAATGTTGTAACTTCCTATCCGATGGGAAGGAAGTCGTCGAAGGGCGAAATCGAACAGCACGAAGGAGCCGAAGACGCGATCGAGAGGGAGGAAGTGGGCTACCTTCACGGACGGCGAGCTCCCGTCGTTGCTTTGGATCAAACTGCCGTAACTTTCGGTCCAGCGGGAAGGAACGCCGCCGGAGGAGGGGGGGGGGGGGGGGGGGGGGGGGGCCGAGCCGCAGCGAAGTCGACCGGCCACGGGAGAACCGAAGAAGCCGTGAAAGGGAGAAAGTTAATTTCACAGCGAGCGAGCTCTCTGTTGTTTCCGATCAAACTGTCGTAACTTCCGAACCAAAGGGAAGGGAAAGTCGTCGAAGGAGCTTTGTCGAACAGCCGGAATGAGCCGAAGAAGCGTCTGAAAGGTAGAAAGTTATCTTCACAGTGAGCTCCCGTTTGCTGCTTCCGCTCAAAGTGTCGTAACTTCCGATTCGATAGAGAGGGGAGAAGGCGAGAGAGGTAAGAGAGGCCGAACTCTTTTGCTAATTAACGACGCGAAGTCGTGCGATGAAGCGACGTAGGAATGACTTCGACGTACGAAATGCGGCGACGACGTGCGACTGCGTGGGATGGCAGGTACGTTGATTTTTTTTTCTTTGTTTTGTTTTATACAGCGGCAGGTTAACAAATGCCCCCCAACAAATGTGGTAGGCGTCTGGAGCGGGCCACGTTTGTTGCATGCTGATTGACCCTGTGGATCTCTAGATATCTATTCTAGATGTCACACAAGGATTTTCATTTAGTGGATCTCCAAAAATTGTTTGGATGTCACACTAACTTTCTTTTAGTGGATCTCCAAAATCTTGTTTGGATGTCACACTAAAATTTTCATTTGGTGGATCTCCAAAATTTTGCTTAGATGTCATACTAATATTCTTTCTCCACTACGCTTCTCGATGTATCCATAGATGGTTGATATCTTGTTGAAATTTTAAATATTTATTTGGGGATCTCGGCACGCAGCGCGATGTCGACCCAAATAAATATTTAAAATGCCCCCAGTCTTTAGGGACATTTGTAGATGTCATTCAGGGAACTCATTCTGCGACTTTAGCTAGAGCCCTGAGATTTTGATTCCTTCTGTCCTGTGTTTCGTGCTGCGGACTTGGTGAAGGGTTGTCTGATTTGTCTTTGCTGACTTGTCAGAAATTTTGTACGCCTTCTGCCCTTTGCTTCTAGCTTTGGCGGGCTTGATGAAGGGGTAGATGCCAGTGACCTAAACCCTTTGGGTTTGTATTAGATCTGTGGCGAAAAGTCATCGGTCCTGAGCTTTGTGCATGGCGGACTTGTTGACGACAGAATCCTTTTAGTTCAGCTTATGACTTTTCATGAACTTTGGGATGATTTTCTTCGGTCCTTTGCTTTGTGCTTTGGTGGACTTGTTGAAGAAAAATTCCTTCGATCCTCGCTTTGTCCTTGACGGATTTGTTGAAGGATTTGCAGGTTTTAGATTCAGTTGATAGTACCGAATGTAGGTAGTATCTTGATCCTTAATCACTTGAGAAGACTTTAATCTGAGTTACTTGAGTTCTTCAGATCGGGAGAGCTGGGATTTGACAGCTCTTCGTCCTCTGGTTGCTGAGATGGGGGTTCCTCTACTGTGGCCTTTCTTATGGCTTGTTGAGTAGATGGAGCTGCCAGCGATCCGGCCATATTTGGGCTTGTTGGATCCGACCTTTTACACCCATTCAGTCTTCAGATTTGAGCTATGGGAATTGCGCTTCCTAATGCTGATTTTACTGAAGTTGACAGATTTAGAGTTCTCTTTCGTGGTTTTGGATTTTGGAGCCTACGAACATTCAGTAGTTGCTCGAGACTCATTCTTCCACTGGAACTTTGATTCTCCAGTCATTTTGGAGAACTTTGCAGACTACGATCACTTGGACTTGTCGAGTCAAATTGGCCTTCATTCTTCCTACAGTCTCTACTGACGGGTTGACGAAGTGGGGGTTCCGCTACTATGGCCGTTTTTTATGGCTTGTTGAGTAAACGGAGCTGCCAGCGATCCGGCCATATTTGGGCTTGTTGGATCCGATTTTTTACACCCATTCGAACCTTAAGCTTCAGGCTGTTGAAAGATTTCAAGCTTTTTCGGCTCAATTTGTAAGAGTGTGTAGCCACAAAAGTCTCTTTCTTGACCTTTGAGTCTTGGTTTGTTGGAGAAGATGTTATCTCGTTCTTTAAGAGATCACCTGCATGTACTTTGAAAAAGAAGCATATGTATTCTTTAACACAAAGCAATATTTGAATTGATAATTTTAAATATTTATTCGGGGATCTCGGCATGCAGCGCGATGTCGACCCGAATAAATATTTAAAATGCCCCCTGTCTTGTAGGGACATTTTAGAGCAGAATAGAATTGGAATATTGAAATTTTAAATATTTATTCAGGGATCTCGGCACGCAGCGCGATGTTGACCCGAATAAATATTTAAAATGCCTCCAGTCTAGCAGGGGAATTTTGAAATGTGTTCTCACGACATAAGAGAATTTCAAAAATATATAGAAATGTATATGTTAACAATAATGCATGAAAACATAACACATTAAGCACATCATTTCATGCGTAGTATTTCTTCAGGTAACGGCCATTGATCGGCGGCATGGGCCTTTGACCATTCAGATCGATCAGTTGATAAGCTCCACCCTGATACACCTTCTCGATGATGAAAGGTCCTTCCCAGTTGGAAACAAATTTGCCACCAATTTTTCTGTGCGGGATGATTGGTCTTCTCTGCACCAGGACCAATTCTCCTTCTTGAAATGATCGAGGACGAACCATTCGATCAAAGGACTTTGTCATTCTTGCTCGGTAGATCTCCAGGTTCTGCTGAGCTTGTAACCTGATTTCATCGAGTGCATCGAGCTCCTCCATTCTTAGACGAGCATTTTGTTCTTGAGTTATCTCATTCTGGATAGCAACTCGAAGGGATGGAAGTTCAACTTCTAGTGGCAGTACAGCTTCAACTCCAAATACTAGAGAGTAAGGAGTGGCTTTGGTTGGCGTTTTGTAGGTTGTACGATACGCCCATAGCGCTTCTGCCATCTTTGTATGCCACTCTCTTTTGTTCTTGGTAAGGATTTTCTTCAACAATTTCACTAGTGTCTTGTTGAAGGCTTCTGCCAGTCCATTTGCTCTTGGATAGTATATAGACGAATATCGCCAATCAATTTTGTGCCGATCAACAAACTTATAAATTTTTGTACTTTTGAAAGCAGTTCCATTGTCTGAGATTATGCGACGCGGCACTCCAAATCTGTAGACAACATTATGGGTAAAGAAATTGATTACATGCTCAGATGTAACTTCTTTGAATGGAACTGCTTCTGCCCATTTAGAAAAATAGTCTGTCGCTGCCAAAATAAAGCGGTGTCCTGCTGATGACGGCGGATCTATCGGCCCGATAACATCAGTACCCCAACATTCAAATGGCCAGGACGCTATTGTAGGGTGCAGTGGATTAGGCGGTTGATGTATAACATCACCGTGAATCTGGCACTCATGACACCTCTTAGCATGATTGATACAATCTCTGACCATGGTCGGCCAATAGTAGCCCATTCTTTTGATTTTGACTGCCATTTTTGGACCTGATTGGTGCGCTCCACAAAGTCCTTCGTGAACTTCTGCCACAACTTTATCAGCTTCTTTGGTCCCTAGGCACCTTAGCCACATTTGATCGAAAGCACGTCGATACAATGTGTTGTTGACAAATGCATATCGTAGCGCTCTCTTCTTGATTTGAGCAGCTAGTGATTTGTCTGTTGGCAATTTACTTTCTTTAAAGTAATCAATGAAAGGTAGTCTCCAGTCATCTTCTTCCTCGACATCTAGACAATGCCACCATGATTCTGAAGCTTGACTGGCCTTGCGCCTTTTCTTAGGAACTTGTTGTTCTTCAGACTGATCTTCAACATCAACTGGTTGGGGAGGTTGAGGATCAACTGGAGTTGTATCCTGCTGGCTTGAATTTGGTATTCCCTCTGCCTGCGGGAATTGTAGTAATGCTGGCTCTAAGATCCGTCGATTGTGCACCATAATTATTATAGGCCATTCGTCGTCTATATTCGCCATTTCTTTAGCCAATTTGGCAAGAGAATCGGCTTTGACATTTTGACCTCGGGGAACTTGAGTTAGTTTGACAATTGGAATTTGCTTCATAAGGTCAAGAACTCGCCGATGATAACAGGCCAACTCGAACTTGGTGATTTTGTAAACTCCCAGCACTTGATTTACAACAAGTTGAGAATCACCGAAGATTTGGAGATTTTGAATTCAGACATCGATTGCAATCTCCAATCCTGCTATTAGGGCTTCATATTCAGCCTCATTATTGGTCCGAGGTTCAGTCAAACTGAATGAAAATCTCATTATGCCTCCCTCGGGTGCTACAAAAATGATTCCAATTCCGGCTTGAGCCTTTTCGAGATTTGGAGGCCGAGCACGCTTTATCGACGATGCTCCATCAAAATACATTTCCCATACTCGTAGCATCTCCTCTTTTTCAACGTTCATGATCTGCTCGTCAGGTAGATCATCGTTGAGCGGTGAATCTGCAGAGATAGGATGTGCTGCAAGAAAGTCTGCTAACACCTGCCCTTTCACTGCCTTTTGAGGGACATATGTGATATCAAACTGCAGGAGTATCACTGCCCACCTTGCCAAACGACCTGTCAACGCCGGTCTTGTCATCAAGAACTTCAACGGATCGATCTTTGATATCAAGGTGATTTTGTGAGACAACATATAATGGCGGAGCTTCTGAACTGCGAAGATCAGGGCCAAGCAATGCTTCTCGATTGGAGAGTAGCGAATTTCTGCTCCTATCAACCTCCGACTGATGTAGTAGAGTGCATTCTCCTTACCTTCTTCATTATGCTGGGCCAATAATGCTCCGAGGGACTCTTCTAGTGTTGCCGTATACAGTATAAGAGGCTTCCCCGGGATTGGCGCTGCAAGAATAGGAGGATTCAACAGATATCTTTTGATGCTGTCAAATGCTTCTTGGCACTCTGCGTCCCATTTGAAACGGACATCTTTCTTCATTAGCTTTGAAAATGGCTGGCACCTACCCGATAGATTTGATATAAATCTCCGAATGAAAGCCAGTTGTCCTTGTAAGGAGCGGAGTTGCCGAAGGTTCTTTGGAGGTGGCATCTCCACGATCGCCTTGATCTTGTTGGGGTCGACTTCGATTCCTCGATGTCGAACAACGTACCCTAGGAATTTCCCTGAGGATACCCCGAATGCACATTTGAGAGGGTTCATCTTAAGATCATATTTTCTGATTCTTTCGAACACGATCCTCAAGTCATCAATGTGGTCTTTTCGGCCTATGCTTTTAATGACCAAGTCATCTACATAACATTCGACCTTCTGATGAATCAAATCATCAAATATACGAGTCATCGCCCGCTGATAGGTGGCACCAGCGTTCTTCAGGCCGAAGGGCATGACTGTATAGCAGAATATGCCTATAGGCGTTCTGAATGATGTATGTCTTTCATCTTCATGCGCCATTTTAATTTGATTGTAGCCCGACGATCCGTCCATAAAAGAGAACATATCATAGTTGGAAGTGTTGTCAACTAGAAGTTCTGATACTGGGAGCGGGAAGTCATCTTTCGGGCATGCCTTATTGAGGTCCCTGAAGTCGATGCAGATACGAATCTGGCCATTCTTCTTCTTTACAGGGACGATATTGGCAATCCAGTCGGCATATTTTTCTTCTCGAATGAAGCCTGCTTCTATGAGCTTCTTTGTTTCTGCGATCACCTGTTCTTCAATCTCCAATCTCATTCTCCTTGGAGCTTGCTTGACGGGTGCTGCATCAGACTTGATGGCTAATCTGTGAACTGCCACATCAGGGGATAAGCCAGACATCTCAGCATATGTCCAAGCAAAACAGTCCCTGAATTCACAGAGGAGCTTCTTCACTTCTTCTACTTGATCTTCTGGCAAAAGAGAGCTAATAAAGGTTGGGCGAGGGTCCTCCTCAGTTCCCAAGTTGACTTCTTTGAGCTCGTCCATCGTAGCAGCTTGTCGACCATCTTCCAGTTCTTCTGGTGCAGGCTCAGCTTCTACGGGTTTATCATCATAAGCATTGGTTTCGTATGTTTCTTCAACACCATCATCCTCGGATTCAACTTTCATGCATGTGATTGCCCGGCAAGTTTCTTTCCGGAGGAATTTTCTTTTGATGAATCCAATGCCTTTATATGCATCTATATCCTTTCGTCGTAATGGATGCGGACTTCTCCCATACCAGAGGCCCAAGCTTGTACGGAGCTGTCGCTTGGTAGTAGGAATATTGATTTGCTTTTGTAGCATCCTTTGAATATTTTTGGTATTGAATTTGGGTAGCCTCGTAGGAAATAATTCCTCAGAGTCGATGAGCATGCAATCCCAGTCATGATTTTCCTCTTCATGAACTCCCGTGGAATATAACACATTCTTTGGCACAGTCCCATTTTTACGGGGAGGCAGATAAAGAGTGGAGAGTTCTTCAATTTTATGAACCTCGCGCGAAATGATTTCCTTGAAATGTTGCAAGGGAACACGTGTGACTACGAGTACGCTGTCTGAAATCAATAGACTGTCTATTCTTCTGGAGAACACACTCTGCACTGAGTTCATGTAGATTGAGTCGTAGTCATAATCATCATTTGAAAATTCAATCTGCCTACTCCATTCATCCGTGGACCGGCATACTTTTCTAGATTTGGCAGGAGTAACATCATCTTCATCCGTGTCGCTCCCAAGATGAGGTACATGTTTTTTTTCTTTAGGAATGATTGATGCTTTAGGAAGAGTTGGCGTCGCTTTCTTTCTTCCTACACGCTTCTTCTCATCTTCTTGTTTGGGTTTCTTTGCAGCCTTAGAATTTGATGCTCTAGCCTCAAGAGAACTTGACGACTTTTGCTTCTTTGGCATGAAGTACTTTGCATCTTCATAAATTGTTACTTCATGTACTGCAAAGGGCTGAATATCACCAGAAATTCTGAATTCTTCTCCTTCTCTGAGATACTTCATGCACTGGTGTAATGTTGAAGGGACAACGCCGTATTCATGCAGCCAAGGTCGACCCAATAGCGCCTTAAATGAGGTGTCCGCATCAATCACATGAAATTTAGCTTCCGTATGGAGTTCCCCAAATACAAGAGAGAGCATAAACGAACCAAGGGTTTTCTGCCCTTTCTCGTTAAAACCATGCACCATCAACTTGTCTTGCCCAATATGTTCCACATCGAGGCAGAGGGATCTCAGTGCCTTAAGGCTCATAAGATTTACGGAAGATCCGGGATCAATCAAAATTCGACTGATCATCATACCGTCGCTCTCTGCCGTAACATACAGAGGGCGGTTGTGATCTGCCGTTCCAAGCATCATATCATCATTAGCAAAGGTGATGAGGGGCTCATTCCGAGCTTGCAAGACTTCAGTTAGATTACGTTCAGCAAAATATGCCTCATATCTTTCGGGGTCCCTGAGAGCTTGGATCAAAGTTTCTCGAAGGTCTTTAGGCATCAAGAGGGCATCATATATGCTGAGTTGCGCTGGGATCTTCCGTAAGTGAGATAAGATATTGTAATCTATCCCCTTAGATGAAGTCTCTTTCTTCTTGGAGTCATTTAGGATAATATCTTCATTGATAATTATCTCTTTTCCTTTATCTTTGTTAGGAATCCCCTTCTTTGGTGGAGGCGGCAGTACCTTGCCACTCCTCAACTGCACCTGGGCCACCTCATCTGATTCAGACTTGTTTGATGAAGCATTCTCTTCAGAGTCAGCCATTGTTGTGTCTGGGGATTCATCTGTAGACTCGGAATCGTCTCCCAACTTCACTTGTTTCATTTGTGATTCTATGCTTGGGTCTGAATCTTCATCATCTGGAAAACATAGATCTTCTGAACTGAATTCCATTGATGATACCATTAGACAGAATTCAGAGGCCGCTTCTTCAGCGTATTTCTCCCTTTCTGCTATTTTTAATGTTGTTGAGATGACTCGGCATATCTCCGTAGGAAGAGATTCATCATCAGCTTCTTCCTCCTTTTCATCTATTTTAAGCTCTTTCATAAAATCACCGAGCTTAATAGGCCTCCTGACAGTCTGGTAATATTCACCCAAACTATCAATAGCCTTTTGAGTTGCAGTCTTCTTTACCACAGGCTTTTTCAACTTGGCTTTCTTCCTAGAAGACTTTGACTTTGCTTTATCAGATTTGGATGAGCTAGCTTGGCCAGGTTGCTGTTTAGAAGTGGATGCTTGTGACATAGGCAACCATTTTAAATTCAGTACTGGCTCAGTAGGGGACTTCCACTTGACACCAGGAACTCCTTCAAGCTGTTTCAACATCTTTGTTGTCTTCTTGGAAACCACCGTTTCCCATTGTTCACATTGAATA
The DNA here is from genome assembly GCA_016618105.1 of Dendrobium huoshanense. NCBI lineage: Eukaryota > Viridiplantae > Streptophyta > Magnoliopsida > Asparagales > Orchidaceae > Dendrobium > Dendrobium huoshanense. The sequence goes on along the minus strand of CM028354.1, from coordinate 24,725,545 downwards.
GGTTCTTTTATTTTTTCTTTAAGCGGGAGTATGGAAGAGGACGTGACTACCCGGGTGGATTCTTTTCTGGGACGAACCAACACATTATCTGATAATGTCAGTTCTCCCCTCTTGTACATCTTTTCTAACCAATCTTTGAAGACATAACAATCTTCAATTGGATGGCTAACTACCCGATGATATGGGCAGTAGTTTGAGTCGCCACTGTGTTTAGACTCTTCAGGTCTTTTGCATTCCGGCAATTCTAGACCAGCTTTGAGTGCTTGTCGGAATAGCTTGAAGACACTTTCCCGCTTAAATGAATATTCTTTATTCATTTTCTCCTTGAGGGAGGGGAACGTTCTATCACCAGTTCCTGCAGTCTGCCTCTGGCGCTCTCCTCCACTAGGAAAGACTCGAGGTTTGTCATTTCCTCCAAGTACCAGTTTTGGCTGAGGATTTGAATTGTAAGACTGCTTTGGCTTTTCTTCGTATTGCATAGGCTGTTTTCCTTTATCCACATTATATACTACCTTTTTACCTTTATCAGGTCTAGGAGGGAATGCGGAGTAAACATCATTTCTTTTAGCATCAGGAGCTTTAGCCTTTTTGGATTTATCAGGGTAGCTTTCAGACTTTGATAAGTTTAACTTCTCAAATTTTGCCACCCTATCCAACAGATCTTGGAAAGTAGTAATTGAAGCCATGCATAAGAAGGGTTGCATTTTATCATCCATGTTTCCCATCAATAATTGAACTGCATGTTCTTCTTCTAGTTGCTGCTCGCACTTCATGCTGAGATTGCGCCAGCGTGTTATGTATCTCGTTACTGATTCATCATTTCTCCTTTTATCAAGGGCAAGATCAGCAATGGTAGTCTTCTCTGTTGCACTGGCAAATCTTTTCACAAATAAGGCCTCCAGCTCCGCAAAGGTCTTCAGTGAATCATTCGGTAGTTCGGCATACCATTCGAAAGCAGTTCCACTCAAGCTACTTATGAATTGCCTGAATAGCAGAGCATCATTACCCCCTGTGTTCCCACAGGTTGCTTTGAACTGCGCTAGATGCTGTCTGGGATTTTTATTGCCATCGAAGATATTGAACTTCGGCACAGAATATCCCTTTGGATATGGCACCTGATCATACTCTGCTGGGTACGAGCGACCTTTTCCTACCAACTTCTCTGCCTGTTCAGCAGCTATAATGGCCTTAATCTTTTCGCTAATTAAGCCATCAAGCTGTGCTGTAGTTACAGGCTCAGAGACACTCGCCACATTTTGTGGAGTACGCTGGCGGGTTGGATCATTAAATTCTTTGCCACCTTCAAGTACACCTTTCACTCCTGAGGCTTGAGGCGCTTGAGGGTTTTGAGAATTAGCAGCTTGGTTGATGGGTTGAGCCGGTGCAGGGCCCACAGAAGTGGTTTTCTGCATCATCTCCATCATGGCCGTCATCTGAGTCATCATCTCAGTCATTTTATCATTTAACTGAGAGATTTCTCTGTCTTTCCTTCGCATCTGTCGCCTCATTTAATTTCTCATTTCAGCGAGTGTGATGTCTTCGCCAGCAAAGGGATTTTCTCCGACCTCTTCTTCTTCCTCATCTCCTTCTTCTGAGGAGCGAGCACTTCGGCTGGCAATAGATCTAGCCATGTGGCGACGTCGATAAACACGTACGCGCGGCTGTGATTGTTGGTCTTCTTCATCACCATCATCATCTTCAACATCAATGTGGCTGACCATACGAACCATTTCGATCTCCATAGTATCATCATCGTCATATTCTTTTTCATCTTCTCGTACCTGAATTTCTGAGCGGCGTCGCCACTGAATTTCAGGCTCTTGACTTGGAATGATTACTTCTTCGATCTGCGGACTACGATCGAAATGAACTTCCTCTTTGGCTGAAGTAGGAGAATGACGGGATCTCCTGGAAGACTCTCCAGGATGTCGACCGTCCTTATAATTGTCGTCATTATGGGCCTTCCTTTGGACCCATTTCTGACGAGTTTTGTTGGCAGGGGCGAATCTCCGGGAGACAGCTCCGGATGTCACGCCTGGTCTATCTTTTTCTTCAAAAATCTTTTCCTTTCGAGGCTTCGGCCTCCAAACTTGTTTGCCTTTCCGCTGGGCCCTTTCGGCGACGGATTCTTGGACATGTGGTCCAAGTGTCACGCCCCGATGTGCTTCCCGCGGAACTTGACGTTGGTAATTTCTTTGTTTGGCTATTACAACAGACGATAGCCTCTCTCTTGGAGGAGTTCTTCGGGCCTCAACAATCAGTGGCCTCTGGAACTTCTTTTTCATTAAGCCCTTCTCCTTGACTGTCTTCAGTACACGGTGTACCCGGACAGACAGACGTTCAGGCTCTCTTATCTTCTGAGGGGCTGGAACTTCAGTTCGACGCTCCCAGAAGGATTGCTTAAGCTCACCAGATGAGCTATTTCTCTTTACCCACTTCATGTTAGAAAACTTATTTTGAGTGTGAATATTGATTTCTGATTCTGGTGCTGGCAGATTGGAGGGATGGATTGGTACAGGTAATTGTTGAGCTCGCAGCTCTGCATTTCTCTTCCTCCTTTGCCTTCTAGTAAGCCTTCCTCCAGATGAAGAAGCTTCATTATCATACCTCCCAGGTGCAACAGTCTCTCTGGGCAGGGCGGTGGTGTTTGCAGTCACCACAGAGATCTTTCTTCCTGTGACAACCCTCTTTGCAGTAAGGGTCTCAGGTTGGGATAGTCTTTCAAACACAGAAGTTCTTCCTTGAGCAATATTCCTGGTAGCAGTCCTTGCATAGTGAGACCTTCCAGAAAATTCTTCAGAGTTTATGCCGTACACAGGAACGGCTGCAGCCTTTGCAGTAGCTGCTGAGAATTCGAGCCCACCAAAGTGGATGGTGGCTCCAGTATTTCCAGTTTCAATGACAGCATTCGCCAGTTGAATTCTGGCTCCTCGTCCCAATTGGACGGTCATTGGGGTGTCCTGCATTTCCATTCTACAAAAATGAAAGACAGGAGTTAGTGATCAGAATTGATACATCACCCCACGTTTTCATAACAAAGAAATAACGCAGAACCAACAGTATAAGCATGAAAGTTAGCATGGAATTAAAAATCCTGCTAAACGAATTTCCATTGATCTTATTTAAAAGATTCATTTTTAGGAACTTTCAGTAATGGATCTTTGGACATAAGAACCAAATGTCACATCCTGATGTTCACCATATAGAGCATAGCATTTTGGCTGCTACTATAACATTTATATGACTAGCCAAAGATGGAAAGAGAAACCATTCCCTAGTGGAGTCGCCAGAAATCTGTGGGCTCCGAAAATTCGGCCCCAGCCTCCCCGCCGCGCGATTTCTTATATTCGGCGAGGGAGTTTTAACGAACTAAGTTCCGGGGTAAATTTTGGAAGGCAGATGGGTTTGTAGATAAGACACTACCCAGAGATTTCGCCCTCATTTTGCGAGGACTTTATGATCTGAGTTCTGGTTTCCTATAGGCGCAAGCCCCTATAGTTAATTACCCCTCCCGATCACGAGAGAGAACTTTCGATTAAGGCTAGTCGTCATTCAGATACGTAGAGTATACGTATTATCTGGCATATAGTAGCAGCATGGGTATAGGAATTGGTGATTTGGAATGTTTGGATATTTGGAAAGATTTGATATTTAAAATAGAAATTTCACCATCGTGCACTTAAAGCGGATGGTGGGGGAATGAATGATGGACCCGATCAAGATCCCATGGTTCCGTCGTCCCGGGCCATCGTGGTCCCTAGTCTACTTAGTCAGAGGAGGTAGTCGACCCAACCTGACAGAAGGATCCTTGTCGGCAGCCATGGGTTGCTTCGTCCAAGGGGACCTTGTAGACCGGGGTTGGATGTTTGTCTAAGGGGACAAATTTGAATCCACCTTAGCTTACAGAGGACTTTGTGCCCTATCGATCATATCCTATTGATTCATATCTCAAGGATTTGATGTCAGTAAGGAGCGCATTGGCTCTGGCCATAACCAAGATATCGTGGTGCCATTTGGCGGCGAAACCATGCGGTTCAGAGGGCCCCGGGTCGTCGTAACCGTTTATCCTGCGGTGCCATTTGGCGGCTAACCGCCGGTTAGAGGACACGTACCACGTCCTTACTGGCAAGAGATTGTTTGAGAATGGATCCTAGTGATATTTTCGACTAGGCATTTGGCTCTTTGTGAGCTAGAGTTTATTTGAATTTGTCCACCCCGACAGACTGTTGCGGAGGGTGGATGGGTTTTGCTTTTAAGTGTGGATGGATTTATTTCAAATTTAAATATCTTGGAATTTGAGATTGATTTGGATTTCTGGAGTATGGATTTTGTGTGGACTTTGGGTATTTGGAAGACATTTGAAATATTTGAGAACCCCTCCGGTTGAGATCTTCAATCAACGCGGCCATCATCGGGGTGTTTAAGGGTCATTTCCATTTGATTGAACCTTGTCGACCCTATCAACTTATCGATAGGGGATCGGGTTTCTCGTAGGCTTTGTGCCTTTTGTTTAGTGAATTCTCTTGATTTTAGGCTTTGAAGGCCTAAAAAGAATGTATTTAAACAAATACACCGTTCGATACAACCGTGTATTTTGTTAGGTAGTTCGAATCTTGTCGACTTCTATTGATCCGTATAGAAGGATCGGATTCGAACTTGAATTCACTTGTCAACCCGCGCAGCATCCCTAAGCATCACGTGTGTACCAATAATACGCTCGTCGGGGCCCATGCGGGTTGAGATTGTATTTACCCCTTGTGTACCTATGTGTATACAAACTAAGGTGCACGTGTAGGGGTACTTTGAAATAATTATAAACGCCTTCTGTCTGCTTGTACGAATGTTGCAGATCCGGTGGCGATTTGGTCTTGATGTTGACCCCCTCCCCCTTTCTCAATCACCGGGGAAGGATTTTCTAGATTCTGGAGTCAAAGAATGCTAATTTGGGAAGAACTCCCTTTTTAGGATCTTCAATGTGGTAGACTTGTTATTTCCGATATTTGTGGGTACCAGAGCTGTTTTCTTCTTGAGTATAGAACTAGGAAGAGAATTTGGAATACCAGGAAGTTTGATTCTAATTTGTTCAAACATGTCATCTCTTCTGCCAGGGGGTGTCCTTTTTTCGTACATCGGGTTGCCTTTGTACCTGACATACTTGAAGATCTTGATCACCATTGTCGTAGGTGATATCTGTACTCGTGTCCACAGTGATTCGTTGTTCTTTCAATACATTGTTGTTATCCACAAGAATCCCTTTGCAGGGGACTGTCGTTGTAGGTAATATCCGTACTTGTGTCCACAGTGATTCGTTGTGCCTATGAGGTACTCACTGTTGTTATCCACAAGCTGGTTGTATCCATTTACGAGGATCCGTTGCGTCCGCCACGAGCTCCTGGAACTGTTCGTAGGAGACCCATTGTTTCCTACATCATGCCCACCTGTCACCAATCTCAGGTGGTTTAATGTCTGGATTTGTTTATAGAGGACAGGTCTTTGACTATCTAATAGTAGTGTTGCCTTCTCAATCAACAGGCATTGTAGGGATTGTCGTAGGAGTTCGTTGCATTCATCTTTTGTGTGCATCGAGATTTCATCTCCTACTTGCAACTTATTGTTAGCTTGGACGACTGTGCACTTAGATCTTGATTTGTTCATTCATCCAAAGCCCAATTCTATGTATTCCATTGAACCCAAGTCCAAGGTTCAACTCATGCTTGAATCTTGTGTGTTGTTCTTGAAAGTTCAAGTTCTTTATTGCTCATGTCAAATTTGGATCCAACTTGAGTTCAATTTGAGTTTGAGTTCTATGTTCGGGTCCCCTGATATTGCACCATTTGAGTTCCAAGAACAAGTTCAAGTGATTGTTCAAAGTTTTCTGGGATCTTTTGAGGTACAATTTCTTGTTCAAATGATTTGAATTGGGCTTCAGCTTGATTTTATTTCATTTGGAATTTGGTCTTTAGAAATCATTTGAATTTTGGTTCTGATTTAGGTCCACAAGTCCTTTGTTCTTGTACAGGTCCTCTGCTCATTTAGTTCAAGTTCCGTGCATTTTTGGTTCGAGTACAAGTCTTTTATATTTTTACTCAGCTGAAGTCTTCAAATTGTTTCAAGTCTTTGTACATTTCAGTGAAAATTTCGGCAGCACCCCAGCATATCCCCCGTTTGGGGGAAAATTGGGGAGCTGGGCCTTCCCACCACGATACTAGAGCGTGTATGGTAGGTGTCCGTAGACACCGCGGCCGTACAAAGTTTCATCCCACCACGCTACAAGAGCGTGTATGGGGCCTTCAGCAGTATCCGTACCAGAACAGCAGTGACATACCAGAACAGCAGTGACTCTCCCCACCACGCTACAAGAGCGTGTATAGGGCTCTCCCTCCTCGTCGTATGCTTCGCACCGGGCTCCCTCCTACCGTGCTACAATAACGCGTATAGGTGGTTCCCCGGTCCGCTGCAAACGTCGAGAATGGGATTTGGAACAACATACCTCTCGTAGCAGTGTCGGCGGTGTCGGTGTCGAGGTCGAGGTCGAGGTCGTGAGCCGTCCCCACCACGCTACAAGAGCGTGTATAGGGCTTACCCGCCTCGTCGTATGCTTCGCACCGGGCTCCCTCCTACCGTGCTACAAGAGCGCGTATAGGTGGTTCTCCGGTCCGCTGCAAACGTCGAGAACAGGATTGGAGTTAGAAATTCTACCTTGAAGACCCGGCGGTTCTGGCGGGCTGTCGGCGGTGTAGGCTCGTAGACCGAGGATCGAGGCAAGAGGGGCAAGCATGCTTCTTCTCTTTTTTTTATTAATTACAATTAATATTAATTAATTAAAATTAATTAAAAAATTATTTTTAATTAATTACTTATAATTAATTATAATGAATTAATATAATTAATTAAAGTTTATTAAAATTAATTAATATCATTAATTATAATTAATCTATAATTAATTATAATTAATTAATATTAATTAAATTTTAATAAATTATAATTAATCAAAATTAATTAATGATAATTAATTTTTATAAATTATAATTAATTAAGTTATTCCTAATTAAATTAATTATAATAATTTAATTAGAACTAAATGTAATTAATTATAAATGTTTATAATTAATTAAAAACAATAACTACAATTAATCAAAATTAATTAAAACAATTATAATTAAAATTAATTTTAATTAAAAACTAAACTCATCTCTCCCTCTACCTCTCTCGGTTCGGCAGATTACGGGATTTGGCCATAGAAGCGTGCAAATGGAGAAAGTTACCTTCACTGGCAGCGAGCTCCAGTTAAAGCTCTCGATCAAAATGTTGTAACTTCCTATCCGATGGGAAGGAAGTCGTCGAAGGGCGAAATCGAACAGCACGAAGGAGCCGAAGACGCGATCGAGAGGGAGGAAGTGGGCTACCTTCACGGACGGCGAGCTCCCGTCGTTGCTTTGGATCAAACTGCCGTAACTTTCGGTCCAGCGGGAAGGAACGCCGCCGGGGGGGGGGGGGGGGGGGGGCCGAGCCGCAGCGAAGTCGACCGGCCACGGGAGAACCGAAGAAGCCGTGAAAGGGAGAAAGTTAATTTCACAGCGAGCGAGCTCTCTGTTGTTTCCGATCAAACTGTCGTAACTTCCGAACCAAAGGGAAGGGAAAGTCGTCGAAGGAGCTTTGTCGAACAGCCGGAATGAGCCGAAGAAGCGTCTAAAAGGTAGAAAGTTATCTTCACAGCGAGCTCCCGTTTGCTGCTTCCGCTCAAAGTGTCGTAACTTCCGATTCGATAGAGAGGGGAGAAGGCGAGAGAGGTAAGAGAGGCCGAACTCTTTTGCTAATTAACGACGCGAAGTCGTGCGATGAAGCGACGTAGGAATGACTTCGACGTACGAAATGCGGCGACGACGTGCGACTGCGTGGGATGGCAGGTACGTTGATTTTTTTTTTTTCTTTGTTTTGTTTTATACGGCGGCAGGTTAACAAAAATCCAATTCAAAACCCCGCATTTGACATTTGTGTGGAGTCAGAAAACCCCCTATACACCCTCTTGTAGCAAGGTAGGAAGAAACCTGGTGTGAGGCATTCGGTGAAGCGGTAAGTCCTATTAGAGTAAAGCATTTACAGGGAAAAGTCCTGATTTATAAAGTATGCTTTCTTTTCAAGCTAAGAGCATGCATGAATGATCCTACTAACCTGGTGGGGGCATGCAAAGAAAAAATAGCGGTTTTCCTAGTTGGAAACATATAACCTAGCAGCAGAATGGTGATTTTACTTCCTCTATGATCAGAAAGATCATGGGTTACAACAGAAGAAAATACTTCGGTACTTCAATGGAACAAACTCATGCTACATGAAATATATTGAATGTCTTAAGTACGATTTCACATATGGCCTTCATCTACCAAGTGAAAAAAAAGAATTTCTATTTCGTTTATATGCTTACCTGAAATCTTGCTGAAATTGAGCAGACATAAACAAGAAAGTACCCTCTGTTGAATATCCATATCACTACTCAAGCTTTCTTTCAGCCTTAGAAGAAGAGCCATAGAAGAAAACTGTAATTCGGGAACAAATAGAGAAGGAAGGGCATGGCTTATCCATGCTGTTGTTACTAAGCATATCCTCGCAAGATCTGGGCTCCCCAACTTCCAGCAGTTGGAAAGAGTCTCCAGGAACGACTTCTTTTTGTAACCAATAAAGATTGAAACCATGCTCTTCAGCCATTCTTCTCTTCTCCTTTCTTCTTCCTGAGTTCAACAAAACTCCATTTTCAACTTGGCATAAAGTAGTTCGCAACATTAACAGATGAAAGTCATTTAAGAAAAATTACTAGGGAAAAGCGGTTCTACCCAGCACATCCAAGAATGATTTACTTTGTATCAGTCCTTAAAGATCCATAATATCATTACAGGATTTGAAATTATCCTGTTAAGTTTGGGCATCAGAGTTTGCACAAATACTAGCTAATTAAGTATCGTTTTAATCCAAGTCTGGTATGTTAAATAGATATCAGCCGTATTCATGAATCTTGATGTGTCAAAAAACTAAATCACCACATAAGAAAAAACTAAACCAAATAGAGCAGAAAGTACCTCTGAGATTGTTTCATCATCCTCATCATTCAATCCAGCTTGTTTCAACAACCAAATTTCTGTCAAAATCTCTCCAGAAACAGAGAAAATGCCTCCCAGAATGAGAAGAGCCGTTCGGCAATTTGCTATAAACTTCTTATTGGACAGACAGCACTCAAGTGTAGTTATAACGCACTTTACAGCTTCCCTTCTGAAAACACTATACACCTGGGAGTCTTCCTGAAATTTGACCACACTGAGTATTCAGATAATGCAGGTTTTATATGAGGAAAGTTTTAAGAAAAGATTATTCACTTTTGATAATAGTCTACAAGAAAAAAAAGCTGTTCCTTGTCCATTAATGATACCTTTAATTAGATTTAAGAAACTTGGAAACTACCACAGGTCTCATAAGCGCGCTTAATCCAATGTCTTCAATCAGATGTTTGTTCAGACAATGCAAACAAGACAAATAAGCAATGTCTATTACAGGAACGGGCAGTGAGGACTCTTTTGTTTTGAGGTAAGTGGTTGAAGGTCGGTGGAACTCACTTCTTTTAAGTAAGATCAAGCATTTGTTTGGTAGAAAATGAATGAATGTGAGTTCCAATTTTCACCTTCACAAATGCAAGAAGTTTCAATTTTGAGGCCCAAGTCACTTTCAGTTTTACTTTTTACATTAAATAACAATAGAATGGCAAAAACATTAGCAGAGTGATGAGTTATACTATAACTTTTACTTATAGCAACAATAAACTAATATAAAATTAATGATATTGTGGGTAAAAAATGAAACTCATTGTTGGCTTAATGAACACCATAATTGAGCTTATAAGAAATAATTTTCTACATAACAAACTGAGATTACTGAAACTCAACTCCTATCAAATTCCAAATACTTTTATTGAAACAAGCTGGCCCTAAGATACACAATGATGCAATGAATTAAGAAATATAGTAGACATGAATATCATCTTGTTGACCTCTGTATATGTGCCGCAACTAATTCGAGCGAGTAAGAGGAGTAAGAAGTGAGAAAGATGACAAACTGACATCTCAATCGCGATCAACATCACTCAAATGTTATCCACTCGTAAAATGGATTGCGACAATGTTTTTAGGACATTGAATTTACCAAAGAAAATCTATTTATGTGCAACTCAATCGAGTGACCATAAAACAACAATCTATGGGCATGATGCTGTGCAAAATCGTCGGACGTCAATTGTTCGTGAAACTGACTACACAGTTATATTCAGAACATCAAAATTACTCAAAGATGACTTATTGCAGTAAAATTGAGCGCATGCAGTCGAAAATATCAGACTACGTCATGATGTTTGGCGAAGTAGCCTAAATGACGTTTGTTCATGAAACAAACTTCTTCATTGCATCTGTGACATCAAAATTACTTGAAAATGACACCCATATTATATGAGTTGTCAAGTGAAAAGGCAAAATTTGTCCGCACAAGGCGACGATACACAGTTCGAGACGCATGATCGATGAAAAATTATGTGAAGATAGAAACACACCCCTATTTAATATATTATTATTATTATTATTATTTCTTTTAAAATTTATTGAGTTAAATAAGAAAATCAAAATCAAATAAAGAAATAATTAATAATAAAAACATATTCTATATTATCCATACCTTTATCCCTAATCAAATTGTCTGCTAAATTTTAGCCCCGCTATCCCATCCATCTTGTCCTTCGACTTGCAACGAGCAAAAAAAAAAAGGGTAATTCATGAACTCTTATGTTTGCCTTCTCCCATACATGTGACCTAACTCCACCTTCTACACTTCTACTTTCACATGTAGTCAACCCCCATCTCCCCTCAGCCCTCCCCACAAACTTCCTGCACGCAATCTTTTAGACCTCACAAAACCAAGCAACAAAAACTTCCTCCCCAACATACTCGCCAACCCCCTCTTTACCCCTCTTTGGATTTGCACCCGGACCCACTCTCCCTACTCCCTTCTCACCTAACCGCACAACTCTCTAGCCGAGAGCCGTCGTCCAGTCGTTTACAAGTTAGCACTTCCGCCTTCACCCGTGCACATTGCAACCGGCTTCACACGACCTCTTTCCCCTCCACACGTGCACCCATAAGCCTCCTGCAACCTAATCCACTCCACATGTGTAATTATACACCCACATGGGCCCCCGGAGAGCGTGTTATTGGTACACACATGACGTCTAGGGATGTTGAGTGGGTTCATAAATGAACGTAGTTCGAGCCTGATCCTTCTATGCGGGTAGATATGAGTCAACATGGCTTGAATTATCAAGCATATACGATAAGGATATCGACCGGAATATCTGTTTCATAGGTTCATATAAGGCCTTCAAGACCTCTAAAAAAGAAAATTCATCAATGAACGTATAAAGCCTACGAAATCCGATCCTCTTTCAACAGCTTGACATAGTTGACAAAGTTCAATCCACAAATGGAGCTGACCCCAGTCACCCTGATGATGGCCGTGTTGAATGCAGAGCTCAATCGGAGGGATTAATTCCAAAATACCAAAGTTCCACCTGAATACCCGTGAATTTCCAAAATCCAAAAAAAAAATCTAAAGATATTTAAAATTAAAATAATTCATCAAATCTCTTAAAGCAAAATTCATCCACCCTCCGTGACAGTTTATCGGGGTGTATAAATTGAAATTTACTTCAACTCACATATGGCTAATGTCTAGTCAAAAATATCACTAGCATTCATTCTAAAATAATCTTCTGCCAATAAGGACATGGTATGTGTCCTCTGACTGGTGGTTTTGCCGCTAAATGACACCGCAGGATAAACAATTATGACCCGGGGCCATCTGAACCGAGTGGTTTTGCCGTCAAATGGCACCACGAGATAGCGGTTATGACCAGAGTCCAGAGCCAATACGTTCTTTAGTGGCATCAAATCCTTGAGATATGAATCGTTTGGGTATAATCGATAGGGCACAAAGCCCTCTGTTAGCTAAGGTAGATTCAAATTTGTCCCCTTAGACAAACATTAAAACCAGATTTACAAGGTACCCTTAGACGAAGTAACCCATGACTGTCGACAAGGATCCTTCTGTCAGGTTGGGTCGACTACCTCCTCTAACTAAGTAGACCAGGGACCACGATGGTCCGGGACGACGGAACCATGGGGGAACCATGGGATATTAATCAGATTCATCATCCATTCCCCCACCATCCACTTTAAGTGCAAGGTGGCAAACTTTCTATTTTAAATATTCAATCATCAAATTTTCCAAAATATCCATGCCCATGCTGCTACTATATGCCGGATACCATGTATCTAAAGATACGATGTATTCAGTGACGACTAGCCTTAATCGAAAGTTCTCTCTCATGCTTGGGAGGGGTAATTAACTATAGGGGCTTGCGCCTATAGGAAACTAGAACTCAAATCATGTTAACCTCAGAATAACAAAAACAAAAAAAAAAAAAAATCTCGCGTACAAACCTTCCACCCGACGGATCCATGAATCCTGCCGCGAATCCAGCTGAAATCGGCGCCGAACAATCGCATCCCGTGATTTCTGCCTAAAGCCCGCTCTCGATCTCTACCCGCTCGCGTCGTTAAATACTCGCTACCCACACACTCCATTCGCTGCTCTCGACTTCCCCTCTATCTCCCTCCTCCGAGTTCCACCGAGCCGCAAGCCACGAACCCGTTCGAACTCTCTGCCCGTCGCTGCTTCTCTCCGACTCTTCCTCCCCTGATTCCACGAACTCCTGCTCTCTCCCGACCGACCCCCATAGCCGAACAAGTGCCAAGCTCCACTGCCTCTCTGCCTCTTCCAATCACGATCCACTCAGCTCCAACAGACCAAACCTCCGACCAAACCTCACAGTGCCGAACTCCAAGCAGCATCCAACTCCTCCCGCAGACCTCGTCTCCTCTCCTAGTCGGACCACAACTCCAACCTAGCTCCACTGTACCTGTAATATTTCAAACTGCTCCAGTATCGTCCAGGCCGATCTGGGATCGTCCTGGGACGATCAGTGTATTTTCAGTTCCAGAATCTGTCCAGAATTGCTCTAAGTGATTTCCTGTAGGGATCGTCCAGGCCGATCGAGGTATCGTCCCGGGACGATCAGTGGATGGCACAAGTCAGTGAATGGAGGTTTTTATCGCCTATGAATAGTAAACATCGTCCTGAAAAATCGTCCCTGGACGATGGGATTTTGGTCTGATCGTCCAGGCCGATCTGGACGATCGGCCGGGCCGATCTGTGTATTATAAAGCTGATTTCAGCTCATTTGAAGAGAGAGAAAAATAAAAAAAATAAATATCTGATTTTCAGCTCTGAGGAGAGAGAAAAAGAAGGTTTTGGAAAAGTTGATTTCGGGAAGACGCGGAGCCGTTTTCGATCGAAGTGACTGTTGAAGAATTTGCTGTGCTCGAGGTAAGACACATTCCGTCTTTCTCAATTTTCAGTTCCGTCGAGGTTGGCGGTATTTTTCTGTCCGGATTTAGTTTTCGTTACGGTTTTTCGTCCGTATCTTTTGATTGGTTCAGTTTTTACCGCGTAAGTTTCTGTATATCGTTGCCGTGCCGGGTGTGCACGTTTTGATTATATTTTGAAGATTTTCGTCCGGATATTTTTGATTCGACTGTGTTTTTAGTCGACCTGATTTTTCTGTGAAATTGGAAATTATCTGTGCAGTAGAATAAATGTTCTGGAATATGCTTATCTATGTTCTGTGCGAATTCGGTGAATTTTCTTTGCAGGAATTTTTGTGTAAATTCTGTATACTGCCGTTGTGCTGCCCGATTTTCGGGTAATTTCTGAAATGTCCGGATTTCTTCTGAATTGTAATGCTATATGAATAAGCTATAAAAAGGGAGTTATAAGGGGCCTGAATCCTATGAGATTCAGTTAGTGAAAGGGGAAATCTGAAATGAGCTCAAATCTGAAATCTGATATCTGTTTCGTTCCGGATCCGATGAATTCTGTTCTGGTGCTATAAGCACATCTGTTTTGGTGCCGTGAGCACAAAGGGAGACATAAGGGGCCTGGATCCTATGAGATTCAGTCAGTGTCTGGGAAGGGAGGCATAAGGGGCCGGAATCCGTAGAGATTCCGTCAGTGTCAGGGCATTTAGCTATATGTATCTGTTCTGTTCTGTACGAAATTGTGATTCTGATACGATATGCTCCGTACGATTCTGATTTCTGAATTCTGATTCTGACTCTGTTGATTTGTTCTGATATGATCTGTACGATTCCGATTCTGATTTGATATCTGTCCGTATACGTTCTGATTTCCGATTCTGTTCCGATTTCTGATCTGATTTCTGTCTGATGAGTTTGGTTTTGGTTTCTGAGAATTTAGATTGGTGGTTTGTTGCTTTGCTGAGCTGTTGAGCTCACCCTTGCTTTCTGGTGGTTTTCAGGTTCTGGGAAGGGCAAGGAGGTCCAGGATTAGTTTCAGAGTCTGATCCGATTAGGTACTTTTGTACTTGTTGATTTTTGTACAGTCATGGCTTTCCTGTTCTGTCTTTCTTTCTGTTGAAAGCCATGTACTGTTCTGTAGATGATTATTTTGAGGAAATGAAAAGATAGATGTTTTGTTCCGCTGCATTTGATGTTTTTAGTAGCTCTGTTGTTCTGTGTGTTTTCTGTTGAGTTATGTATTTGGGAAGTTCAGTTCAGCAACCTAATCCAAAGCCAGATCCTGGATAAGCAAGTAAGTGTGCGCTCGCCGCGATCCGGCTCGGGCGGGATCCGTCCCCGTCGGGTCGGGTCGTGACAAGCTTTTGTGGTATCAGAGCACTGGTTTTGGAAACAGGTTGGATTGTAAAACAGAGCTCTAGGAAGTGATCAGTAAGTCTGCCTGGGAGGTAGTTTTGGGTCGTTTGGCTTTTTATTGTGTTGTTTTTGTGTTGTTTTTGTGATAGTTTTCCGGATTTTCTGGATTTTTCTGTATGGATCAGCCAGACCCAGACATGACAGACGGTCAGAGTGATGATCAGGCAGCACCAGTGGGGAGTACAGCCCCAGTGGTCGGTGCTGACACACTGTCCCAGTTTGCTTCGTTGGTTGCTCAGATGATGAGCGAGACTCAGAGCAGAGCTTCTACTGTTAGATCTGAGGACATCGATCGACACCTGCAGTTGTTTTTGAGGTTGAAGCCTCCGAGGTTTGAGGGCGCTGTTGAGCCCAGAGCAGCCGAGGAGTGGCTGAGGAGATTAGAGAAGACTTTTGACGGGATGCAGTGTCCGGCAGACAGGAAGGTTCCGTTGGCTGTTTTTCTGTTAGATGGAGAGGCTGAGCACTGGTGGGATGGCCAGCAGGCAGCCAGATTTCAGGGCAGATTGAACTCTTTGATCACTTGGGAAGAGTTCACTGAAGTGTTCAGAGACTGGTTTGTTCCCCCTTCTGCACGACAGCAGATGCAGGAGAGTTTTCTGAGGCTGGTTCAGGGGAGCAAGACGGTGATGCAGTACGAGGCTGAGTTTACTGCATTAGCCAGGTACGCTCCGCAGCTGGTTAGCACTTCTGTTGAGAGGTGTTACCGATTTCTGAGAGGCTTACGAGACACTTTGAGGCAGCCTTTGATACCGTTCCGGATTTCTGATTTCTCTGAGCTTGTGGAGCGAGCTCGTCTGATTGAGAACGACATGACGACTACTCATCAGCGGTGGTCTGCGAGTAGGAAGAGGTTTGGAGGTGATACTTCTGGCAGTGGTTCCTCTGGGAAGAGGAGATTTGTTCCTGGTTCTGGATCTGGAGATTCCAGAAGGAGCGGAGGATCGTCTGGTACTGTTACCAGTACGACTGGTTCTGGATCTGTCAGTTCGGCACCTGTGTGCCAGAGTTGTGGACGGCGACACCATGGCCAGTGCTACAGGATAGCTGGTCTTTGTTTCAGGTGTGGTCAGCCGGGACATAGGATTGCAGAATGTCCACAGATGGGATATGATCAGCGATCTGAGGGTTTAGTCAGACCTGTTGGTTCAGCAGCAGGAAGACCGAGGACTGTTCCTCCACGCTCTGAGGGATTTGCTGGTAGGGGTGGTGGTTCTAGTTCTGCACCACGGAGACCACCTACGATTCAGAGGGAGCAGAGTAGTTCTGTTGCTTCAGCTCCTGTTCCAGTTCAGCCACGAGTTTACAGCTTGAGTCAGCAGGAGGCTCGAGATGCTCCGGATGTTGTGACAGGTACGGTTTACATTTCTGATCAGCCCTGTCGTGTTTTGTTTGACTCTGGAGCGAGTCATTCTTTTCTGTCCGAGCATTGTTTTGAGCTTTTACATTTGGATTCGATGGTTTTACCGGTTTCTTTGTCTGTGATTTTACCGGCTGGGAATCCATTGATTGCTCGACAGTTTTGTTTGTGTGAGATCGAGATTTCTGGCAAGAAGTGGAAATCGAGTTTGATTCGATTGCCGATTTCTTCGTATGATGTGATTTTGGGAATGGATTGGTTGAGTCAATATGAGGCTCAGATTGACTGTCTGAAGAAGCAAGTGAGTTTGCTTGTGGCTGGAGAGAGTTGTATTTCAGGGATTACGAGGTGTTCTCTCCAGTCTGATTTCTGCGTTAGAGGTGAGCAGAATGTGGAAGAAAGGATATCCAGTATTTTTGGCTTCGGTGCGGGATCTGAACCTGGAGGTTGGTTCTGTTTCTGAGATCCCTGTGGTACGGGAGTTTACTGATGTTTTTCCTGAGGAGTTGGTTGGTTTACCTCCGGATAGAGATGTGGAGTTCTCTATCGATGTTTTTCCGGGTACCGCTCCGATATCGAAAGCTCCGTACAGGATGGCACCGAAAGAACTTTCTGAGTTGAAAGTTCAGCTTCAGGAGTTGGTTGACAGAGGATTTGTACGTCCTAGTGTTTCTCCTTGGGGAGCACCTGTTCTGTTTGTGAAGAAGAAGGACGGTACACTCCGTATGTGTATTGATTACAGAGATTTGAACAAGGCCACGATCAAGAACAAGTATCCTTTGCCTCGGATAGACGACTTGTTGATCAGCTTTCCGGATCTTCGGTATTTTCGAAGATTGATTTGAGATCCGGATATTATCAGGTGAAGGTGAAGGAATCTGATGTGGTGAAGACTGCTTTCAGTACTCGGTACGGGCACTACGAGTTCTTGGTTATGCCTTTTGGGGTAACCAATGCGCCTGCTATTTTCATGGATCTGATGAACCGAGTATTCAGGGAGTATTTGGATCAGTTTGTGATCGTCTTCATTGACGATATTCTGGTATATTCTGCTTCTGAGGATGAGCATGCCAGACATTTGAGGATTGTATTGGAGACTCTGAGGAGGCATCAGCTGTATGCCAAGTTCTCCAAGTGCGAATTCTGGCTGAAGAGCATTTCATTTCTGGGGCACGTGATTAGCGGAGAAGGTATTTCTGTGGATCCCCAGAAGATTCAGGCAGTTGCTGATTGGCCAAGGCCGACTACGGTATTTGAGGTACGTAGTTTCTTAGGCATGGCCGGGTATTATAGGAAGTTTGTGAAAGGATTTTCACAGATTTCGACTCCTCTGACGAGACTGACTCAGAAGTCAGTTCCTTTTGTTTGGACACCGGAGTGTGAAGCTAGTTTTCAGAGATTGAAGGATTGTTTGACTTCAGCTCCAGTGTTGGCGCTTCCGTCAGGTACGGAAGGTTTTCAGGTGTTCAGTGATGCTTCACTGAAAGGACTGGGATGTGTCCTGATGCAGCATGGTCAGGTAATTGCTTATGCTTCGAGACAGTTGAAACCACATGAGAAGAATTACCCGACACATGATTTGGAGTTAGCTGCAGTTGTTTTTGCTTTGAAGATTTGGCGGCATTACCTGTATGGCGTCACATGTGAGATGTTTACTGATCATAAGAGCCTGAAGTACATTTTTACTCAGAAGGATTTGAATCTGAGACAGAGGAGGTGGCTCGAGTTGATCAAGGACTATGACCTGACTATTCAGTATCAGCCTGGGAAGGCGAATGTGGTAGCAGATGCTTTGAGCAGGAAGTCTTCTGGATTCTCAGGTATTCAGCTTACCTGTGATGACTTTCTGATTCGTGATTTGGAGAGATTGCAGTTGGAGGTGATTTCCTCCAGTGATTTGGAGTTGGCTCAGATGAGTATTCAGTCTTCTTTAGAAGCAAGGATTCAAGAAGCCCAGAAGTCAGATTCTGATTATTCGAAGTTGCTAGCTCAGATTGGATCTGGTAAGACTCCTGAACTTCGAATTTCTGATTCTGGTGCTATTTTCTGTAAGAACAGGTTGTGGGTACCTGTGTTTGGAGATTTGAGACGGGAGATTCTGTATGAATCTCATCATTCAGGCTACACTGTTCATCCAGGCAGTGGTAAGATGTATGCTGATATGAAGCTTTTGTTCTGGTGGCCTGGGATGAAGAAGGATGTGGCGGAGTTTGTGTCGAGATGCGAAGCCTGTCAGTTGGTGAAGGCAGAGCATCAGCGACCAAGTGGACTGTTGCAGTCGTTGCCTATCCCTGAGTGGAAATGGGAGGAGGTAACGATGGATTTTGCTATGGGTTTTCCTCGATCACGACAAGGACATGATGCTATTTGGGTAGTTGTGGATCGATTGACGAAGTCAGCCCATTTTCTTCCGATCAGACAGACGGATTCAGTTGAACGCTTGGCACAGATATATGTGAAAGAGATAGTCAGATTGCACGGTGTGCCTCGTGTGATTGTATCTGATCGAGATGGACGTTTTACTTCCAGACTTTGGAAAGGCATTCAGCAAGGCTTGGGTACGAAATTGCATTTCAGTACAGCCTTTCATCCTCAGACCGACGGACAGTCTGAGAGGACTATTCAGGTACTGGAAGATCTGTTGAGACTTTGTGTTCTGGACTTTAGCGGAAGCTGGGAAGATCATATTCCGCTGATTGAGTTTGCCTATAACAATAGTTTTCAGTCCAGTATCGGTATGGCACCGTACGAGGCTCTGTATGGCAGGAAGTGCCGTACTCCTTTGACTCTGACGGAGGTCGGAGATAGACAGACTTTGGGTGCCACTTTTGCTGATGAAACTGCTCAGAAGATTCATTTGATAAGAGAGAGATTGAAAGCCGCTCTAGATCGTCAGCAGAAGTATTATAATCAGAAGCACAGATTTGTTGAGTTTCAGGTTGGTGACTTTGTGTATGTCAAAGTCAGCCCGATGAAAGGTGTGAGCAGATTTGGTCAGGTAAGCAAGCTTAGTCCAAGGTATGTTGGACCATTTGAGATTTTGGAAAGAATTGGAAAATCTGCTTATCGCCTATTGCTTTCTGATTCTATGTCTGATGTGCATAATGTGTTTCACGTATCCACTCTGAGGAAGTGGGTTTCAGACTCTGGGAAGAAGGTATCAGCTGACGAGGTTGAGATTCAGGAGAATCTGGCGTACAAGGAAGAGCCAGAATTGATTTTAGCGTACGACGTCCGCAAGTTAAGAAATAAAGAGATTCCGATGGTTAAAGTCCAGTGGAAGCACCGGACTGCACGGGAAGCAACTTGGGAAAAGGAGTCTGATATGAGACGGTCGTACCCGTACTTGTTTTGACTGAGTTTGGATTGGATAATGTCGAGGACGACATTTTTCTGAGTTGGGGAGATTGTAATATTTCAAACTGCTCCAGTATCGTCCAGGCCGATCTGGGATCGTCCTGGGACGATCAGTGTATTTTCAGTTCCAGAATCTGTCCAGAATTGCTCTAAGTGATTTCCTGTAGGGATCGTCCAGGCCGATCGAGGTATCGTCCCGGGACGATCAGTGGATGGCACAAGTCAGTGAATGGAGGTTTTTATCGCCTATGAATAGTAAACATCGTCCTGAAAAATCGTCCCTGGACGATGGGATTTTGGTCTGATCGTCCAGGCCGATCTGGACGATCGGCCGGGCCGATCTGTGTATTATAAAGCTGATTTCAGCTCATTTGAAGAGAGAGAAAAATAAAAAAAATAAATATCTGATTTTCAGCTCTGAGGAGAGAGAAAAAGAAGGTTTTGGAAAAGTTGATTTCGGGAAGACGCGGAGCCGTTTTCGATCGAAGTGACTGTTGAAGAATTTGCTGTGCTCGAGGTAAGGCACATTCCGTCTTTCTCAATTTTCAGTTCCGTCGAGGTTGGCGGTATTTTTCTGTCCGGATTTAGTTTTCGTTACGGTTTTTCGTCCGTATCTTTTGATTGGTTCAGTTTTTACCGCGTAAGTTTCTGTATATCGTTGCCGTGCCGGGTGTACACGTTTTGATTATATTTTGAAGATTTTCGTCCGGATATTTTTGATTCGACTGTGTTTTTAGTCGACCTGATTTTTCTGTGAAATTGGAAATTATCTGTGCAGTAGAATAAATGTTCTGGAATATGCTTATCTATGTTCTGTGCGAATTCGGTGAATTTTCTTTGCAGGAATTTTTGTGTAAATTCTGTATACTGCCGTTGTGCTGCCCGATTTTCGGGTAATTTCTGAAATGTCCGGATTTCTTCTGAATTGTAATGCTATATGAATAAGCTATAAAAAGGGAGTTATAAGGGGCCTGAATCCTATGAGATTCAGTTAGTGAAAGGGGAAATCTGAAATGAGCTCAAATCTGAAATCTGATATCTGTTTCGTTCCGGATCCGATGAATTCTGTTCTGGTGCTATAAGCACATCTGTTTTGGTGCCGTGAGCACAAAGGGAGACATAAGGGGCCTGGATCCTATGAGATTCAGTCAGTGTCTGGGAAGGGAGGCATAAGGGGCCGGAATCCGTAGAGATTCCGTCAGTGTCAGGGCATTTAGCTATATGTATCTGTTCTGTTCTGTACGAAATTGTGATTCTGATACGATATGCTCCGTACGATTCTGATTTCTGAATTCTGATTCTGACTCTGTTGATTTGTTCTGATATGATTTGTACGATTCCGATTCTGATTTGATATCTGTCCGTATACGTTCTGATTTCCGATTCTGTTCCGATTTCTGATCTGATTTCTGTCTGATGAGTTTGGTTTTGGTTTCTGAGAATTTAGATTGGTGGTTTGTTGCTTTGCTGAGCTGTTGAGCTCACCCTTGCTTTCTGGTGGTTTTCAGGTTCTGGGAAGGGCAAGGAGGTCCAGGATTAGTTTCAGAGTCTGATCCGATTAGGTACTTTTGTACTTGTTGATTTTTGTACAGTCATGGCTTTCCTGTTCTGTCTTTCTTTCTGTTGAAAGCCATGTACTGTTCTGTAGATGATTATTTTGAGGAAATGAAAAGATAGATGTTTTGTTCCGCTGCATTTGATGTTTTTAGTAGCTCTGTTGTTCTGTGTGTTTTCTGTTGAGTTATGTATATGGGAAGTTCAGTTCAGCAACCTAATCCAAAGCCAGATCCTGGATAAGCAAGTAAGTGTGCGCTCGCCGCGATCCGGCTCGGGCGGGATCCGTCCCCGTCGGGTCGGGTCGTGACAGTACCGAAGCTCAACCCGACGGGATCTCCGTCCCAACCCCTGCATCCTGCCGTCGTTGCCAACACACAGAGAGAGAGAGAGAGAGAGAGAGAGAGAGAGAGAGAGAGAGAGAGAGAGAGAGAGAGAGAGAACCTACCTCTCACCTTGCTCCTCCAAAGCCGAAACCCCATCTTCCTTGCCCGATCTCCCTTGCTCTCTGCCCGACCTCCCTCAAGCCACTCTCCCCATTCGCCTCCTCAGCCCGACGTCCCCTTTGCTGTTGAATCGGAAGCAAGAACAGAGGACACTTGCCGTGAAGGTAACTTTATCCCATTCGCATGCTTCTTCGGCCAAATCCCTTAAAACAGAGAATTAAACTCTCTGTTAACAGAGAGTTTAATTCTCTGTTAATCATGCTCAAACCCTACTTATGATTAATTAATTTATAATCAATTTTAGGATTTAATATAATTAATTATATCTTAAATATAATTAATTATAATTAATCTATAATTAATTATAAATTAAAAGTATATAATATATAATTTATCTTTAGTTAAATATAATTAGTTATAACTTGATTATAATTAATTTATAATAAATTATAAATTAAAATTAATTGATTTATGATCAATTTTAAATTAAAATATAATTAATTTTAATTAATTAATAATAATATAATTAATTTTAATTAATTAAGGTTAATTATAATTAATTATCTTTAATATTAAATTAATTATTATTAATTGTAATTAATTTAAGTTAATTATAAATTAGTTTCTCCTAATTATAATTAATTAACATTAATCATAATTTGTTATAATTAATTGAATTTAATTATAACTAATTATTATTAATTCTAATTAATTAGGCTCCCCTCCACTCTCTTTCTTCGATGTCCGTGTCGGACCGACAAACCACCTAAGCACGCCTTTATTGGCCGTGGTAGGAGGGAACTCGGTGCGACACCTACGACGAGGTAGGCAAGTGACCCCTCGATTCACGTGTCAACCACGACAACCCCGCGGAGGTATGAACTTTTCAAAACTTAAAACCTTGATTCAATGTCTGTGGCAAACCGGAGAACCGCCCCATGCACGCCTTTATTGCGCGTGGTGGGATGGGACCCTGATGCGGCACGTACGGCGAAGCGGGGTCGCTTATTAAGTACCCCCGGGCGGGGGGAAATCGAAATTGATTATCAAAAATGCTTTTTATAAAACCTCATGCACGCTTTTATTGCGCGTGGTGGGAGAAAATAAAAAAATACAACCGCTGCGGTGTCTCACAAACACCAACCGTGCACGTCTTTATTGACGTGGCGGGTAGGCGGCCTCTTGGTTTTTCCCCTAAACGGGGGAGACGCCGGGAGGCTGCCGAAATTTTGTCTAAAATACAGACAAGGACTTGGAGCAAATTGGACTTGTGGACTTGATTCAAATAGACCTAATTGAACTTAAACTCAAATAAATTTTGAAAATATAAGATTTGGAGCTTATATTTGATTTAAAAATCAAATGATTAAAGCAATGAGCTTGAACTCAAGTGAACTTGAGCTTGACTCGAACTTGTAAGGTGAACTTTGACATTGAACTCAAAACTTGTGGACATCAAACTTGAACAAGACATGGACTGCAGAGGAATTGATTTGGACAATAATACTTGGACTCAAGCTTGGACAATGATTTGAACTAAATACACTTTAACTTAAAATTGAGCTTGATATGACATGGACAATTTGGGCTCAAATGCAAATGTATAAGACCATGCTTGGACAAGAATTTAACTCATTGGACTTGAATTGTACAACATCAAAAGGAACTCGAACTTGAATCATATGCAAAATGATGAACTTCTAATTTGAATGCAAGAGTTTCAAATAAGACATCCTTTCAATCAATGAAACAAGGTCTTCAATCAATTTCAAGGCATTATTATGTCAATCAAAATACAAATGCTAATGGGCAAATAAAAGACTTGTCTAATACAAAGTGCATCGTTTATGAGCAAGAACAGCGGACATGTCAATAGCAACTACCAATAATGATCAATGGTGAATGAATTCCCTACATCTCATTCAAAAGCAACAAACACAATAACATATCCACGAGTACTACAGTGATATGATCATATGTAAAGTCTAAAGGTTGAAGAATATAAGAGTTAATGACAATCATGATTGTTCAAACGAAGATCGATTGAAGGATTTATGACTCACTCATAAGAAACAAATGAGTTCTATAAACAATGAAAGGAAGCATACGATGAACATAGTAGGTCCATGACAAAAGTGTGTGAGAAAATTAACAATGATTGTAGTCATGCTGACAGTAAAAAATAAGCTACAAATACACACATCAATCTCTAATAGATTATTGAGATCTCCGTGCGATGAGTTCAACGAATCATCAGCAAATACAGAAGGGAAAAGTATAGTGAATACAAATTACCCAGGGATCTATCATGAATGCAGATATATCTATCTCCATCAAGAAGGAGAAGTAGATATGTAACGAACACAATCTTCTTACAAACAGAGATCAGATTGAAAGGATAACCACATGCTTACAATCAATCAATAGCATAGAGTTCTCAAGGAATTTTGGGAGATCTTCAAGCTAATCAAAATGAAAAGGAGCATGAAGGGGACTTAGCAAATGAAATAATTGTATTATAGCACTCCAGCAATCTACATCAACATACAAACAAACACATTGATCTACATGTTAGCAAAGATAAAAGATCTGCAATACATATGATCTCTCTACGAAGACAATTGTATGTGCCACATGCCACTGATGGGTAGATGTATAAAGACTACAGTAAATGCAGTATCCAGTAGTTAACTTCAGTCTAAGGAAGAATACATCTACTTCCAACAATAGTGGTTGTATTGTAAAGACCAAAATCACAGCATAATGTATAAAGACTACAAGTTCCTACGAGCTTCTACAACCCAAAGCAGGAGATTCGTTAGTGCACTATGACCCGCCTACGAAAATCAACGAGTAGTGCACGACAGTCTACCTGTACGAAGCAGCGAATAATTCTATTTAGAAGCTGCTACGCCACGCCACCGGATCTGCAACATTCGTACAAGCAGACAGAAGGCGTCTACAATTATTTCAAAGTACCCCTGCACGTACACTATAAATTGTATACACATAGGTACACTAAAAGGGGTAAAAATAGTTATAAAACCCGCATGGGCCCCGACGAGCGTGTTATTGGTACACACAAGACGTCTATGGATGCTGCGCGGATTGACAAGTGAATTCAGGTTCGAAACCGATTCTTCTATACGGGTCAATAGAAGTCGACAGGGTTCGAACCATTAAGCAAATATAAAGTTGTGGCGACTGGTATATTTGATTTAAAATATTCATATTAGGCCTTTAAGGCCTACAACAATATGAATTCACTAATAAGGGCATAAAGCCTACGAAACCTGATCCTCTATCGACCAATAGATAGAGTCGACAAGATTCAATCCAGAAAATGGAAATGCTCTCCAAACACCCCGATGATGGCCGTGTTGAATGCAGATCTCAACCGGAAGGGTTCCCCAAATATTTTCAAATATCTCCCAAATATCCAAAGTTTTATTTTAAATATTCTAAAGCTCCACCCAAATTTCCAAAAATCGCAAATATTCCAAAGCTCCACCCAAAATCCATTTCAAATATTCCAAAGCTCCACCCAAATATCCACAAAAATCTAAAAATCACCAAAATCCAAAGCTCCACAAAAAGCCCAAATTCCATATATAAAAAAATGAAATCAAACCATCAATCACACTTAAAGCAAAATCCATCCACCCTCCACAACAGTCTGTCGGGGTGGACAAATTCAAATAAACTTTAGCTCACAAAGAGTCAAATGCCTAGTTGAAAATATCACTAGAATCCATTCTCAAACAATCTCTTGCCAGCAAGGACGTGGTACGTGTCCTCTAACCGGCAGTTTCGCCGCCAAATGGCACTGCAGGTAAACGGTTATGACCCGGGGCCCTCTGAACCGAGTGGTTTTGCCGCCAAATGGCACCACAGATAGCGGTTATGGCCAGAGCCAATACGCTCCTTAATGGCGTTAAATCATTGAGATATGAATCAATAGGATATGATTGATAGGGTACAAAGCCCTCTGTAAGCTAAGGTGGATTCAAATTCGTTCCCTTAGACAAAATCCAACCCAGGTCTACAAGGTCCCCTTTGACGAAGCAACCCATGGCTGCCGACAAGGATCCTTCTGTCAGGTTGGGTAGACTACCTCCTCTGACTAAGTAGACCAGGGACCACGATGGCCTGGGACGACGGAACCATGGGATCTTGATCGGGTCTATCATCCATTCCCCCACCATCCGCTTTAAGTTCCAGATGGTGAAAATTCCAAATTTAAATATCAAATTTCTCAAATCTCCCAACCCAAATTTCAAAAATATGAACCTTCAAATTCTCAAACATCCAAATCTTCAGATTTTCAAAATTTCATACCCATTGCTGCTACTATATGCCAGATACACGTATCTCTACGTATCTGATTGACGACTAGCCTTAATCGAAAGTTCTCTCTCGTTATCGAGAGGGGTAATTAACTATAGGGGCTTGCGCCTATAGGAAACCAGAACTCAGATCATAAAGTCCTCACAAAATGAGGGCGAAATCTCTGGGTAGTGTCTTATCTACAAACACATCTGCCTTCCAAAATTTACCTCGGAACTTAGTTCGTTAAAACTCCCTCGCCGAATAAAAAGAAAAGCGCGAGCGGAGGCCGGGGCCGAATTTTCAGAGCCCACAGATCATAAAGTCCTCGCAAAGTGAGGGCGAAATCTCTGGGTAGTGTCTTATCTATAAACCCATCTGCCTTCCCAAAATTTACCCCGGAACTTAATTTGTTAAAACTCCCCTGAAGAAAAGCATGCAGGAGAGGCTGGGGCCGAATTTTTGGAGCCCACAACAATTATAATTATTGGTTACACTTCTGCACAGAGGTAGGCACATAATCATACTATTTTTAGGCATATAATCATACATGAGCGTGAGATTAGAAGTAGACAGGTACTCACAGATTGGAGTATGTTTGAATTGGAATATAGATCATGCGGAACAAACAGGCAGAGGCAAGGATCGGGAGTAGTTCACATGAGGAGTGGAGTCGCGGAGTGGCTATATGCGGGAGGTCGAACAACATGTAGAAGGTTGGCCGGTTTAGAAAAGGGTGTCGACGTGCGGAAGAGATCAGAGTGGATAGAGTTGTTGCGTGATTGATTGGGCATTGGACGAGCGAAGCAAGTAGAGGGGGTCGGTCATGTGGGAGGCAAAAACGTGCAGAGCTATGCGGGATTTGGAAGGAGGCGCGGGTGTGGATGCGATCAGACTAACAGAGGCATACGAGAGTCAGGTTCGGTTCTGAACAAAGGTGTCGCAGAAGGGGATTATGTGGACTAGAGTGCGATCTAAACATAGGGAGAGAACAGGGAACATGTTTGACGGGCTCGGTTTAAAAGAGACGAATCAAACAAACCAAACAGAACGAAAGCATGCGTTTCTCCTTTTTTTTTATTCTCTATCTTTTATAGATTGAATTAATCAATTACCATGCCCCCACCCCTTTTTTATTTTAATTCGGTCAACATAAATAAATATATATGCATATATATATACATATATAAAGCAGTTGCATATGCAATGAATAAAAGTTGTTAGTTGTGATACTAATGGCAACTATAAAACTTAGAAATTGTCTAGTCATAAGGATACTAAACTTAGAATTTGTCTAGTCATAAGGATATTAAGCATTAGTGTTAGAAAGAATAAGCGAGTTAGAATATAAAATAAAATTGATTTCCATCGACATCTTACTAAGAGGTCTCCAAGAACTGCAGGAAAACAAAAGCAAAGCATGCTAAAGGGTAGATTCGAAATGGTGTCATTCATTGTAAGCGTCTAGGAGTGCTTTTATTTCAGATGATAGAACATAAATTATGTCAGTATACAGATTTTGTTCAAAAGGCTTTTCAGCAAAGAATCATTCTACAGGTATTATAAACGAATTTAGAGAATTATTAAAAGCCTGGATATACTAAGGGCAATCAATCTGTTAAATCATAGTTAATAAGCAAAAGCAATCAATATTCATGTAATGATACTTGTCAAAACAAGCATGATGATGATAAGCCCAGCAAAATACAATAACGCCATATATTGACAACTTGATTACTGCCTCAAAATCTGAAGAACATTATGGCAGTCAAATACATAAGATATTTTTTGAGGTTTGAAAGTTGAAACTAGAGAAATATTTTGTTCACGACATTCCATCAAAGAACAATAGAATCCAAGATTAAAGATTCTAGTAATTTGCTAGGCCGGCCCAAGAGGGTCCGGCTGTCCCTGTTGAACCGCCTTTATACTACAGCCGCCGGCCCAAGGGAGACGGAAGGGGACGGCTGCTCCAATGGGGCCCATACCTTGATTAATAATTGTTTTGGATGGAAATATTTGAATTAGGGGTTGTTTAGAGATTTTGTATTTCTCATTTGGCTTTAATTAGTTGCTAATGCTAGAATTAGGGTTTCATCTTGAGTTTGAAATCAAATTTGAGATCTAGGGTTTGTTCCTTTGGGCTCTAGACATGGCAAGAGATTTGGAGAGTTGTTTCTTCCACTCGAATTGAAGAAACTTGTATCGTTTATTGTTTTTCTTGTTCATGAATTGAATAGAAGAAGTTTGCTTGATTTTTCTCTCCAATTTCTTGAAAATTCTGCATCGTAGTGCTGATTTCTCTCTGAAATCAGTAGTTTTCTCGCTGTTTTTCACCAATTACTGTTAGGTTTGCTTGCGAACTCAAATATTTCCCTTAAGGTTACTTGAGAACTCAAGTATTTCCTATCATAATCCTTAGGCGTAGCTTTAAAATCAATTAATCGCGTACATGAAGTCATATGTCAATAAAAATAAAGAACCTCAAGTTCTAAGCAAAGAATGAGTCTTAAGTGCTGCTACTAAAAGGATCAGACATGGATAAGGAAAAACTAGGAGCATGTATATTTCATAGCTAATACAGCATGCATCACACAGGAGGAAAATAAAGAAAAACAACCCATTGATATGTAAGAAAGAATTACAGCTCAATAACGATGCAGCATCTCACTCCAATTATAGGTGAAAACATACACTTACAACAATATAGTAAAAACTATAATAGTTGAAAATTTTATAATAGGATAAGATCCCTTTTCTGCCTTTTTCAAATTATATGTATTCATGTAAATTCAAAACCCTAGTTGAATTTCCAGAGATCCTTTTTTTTTTTTTGTAAAAAGATATGTTTTTAGTGAAGAGTGAACTTGAGAGGTACACAATATATGGAGTATAACATAAGAATCAAGTGAAGAAAGTTTACCATAAGATCAAGGTGTAAAAGAAGAACTGCAACAAGGACTCTTTCTTCAGGCAGAGAGCTCTTAAGGCATAGTAGAAGATCACTCATTATGGTATCGGAAGCTTCTGTTTTCAACCCACTTAGGAAAGATGTGATATCCATCCTTCTATTGGTAGACAGGAAGTAAGGAATTGAGCAATATATTAAAAAAAAAGAGCTATATTTAAGAAACTTAAAATTTCAAAAATCTTAAAAGGACAAAGAAGAACCAACTATTCAAGAGGACGAAAAGGAAATTATCTGGCAAAAATGTCACAAAAAAAGGATGATAGAAAGCGCATAAAATAACTGTTCGTAGAAACTGACACAGGCAATTTTATGTCCCATTCCACAAGTACTCTTGTTAGCTTTTTCAGGTTCATGCAAATCATTTTAACGAATGAGACCATTATATCTGTGCCATTTAGGAAAGTAAAAAAAAAAACTATTCAGTAAATAGATATCTTCATCTAATGTTAGGATAACTATACCTAGATGATTCAGGATTTGAAGTTTTAGTGATCCGGTTCCTAAGGTTTCCACTTTTCACCATTGAGTCAAACTTGATCACAGTTTCTTCAAAAATCCTTGCCATTAACTAAACTATTACCGAACCATTCCTACCTGATTAAACGATCAAAATACCCTCGCCATAATTCCATAAGATCCTTTCAAATTTGATAGAAATCTGATGGTTTACAATCATTACATGTGCAAATCTGGATATTAGAGTCACAACATATCATTTAGCAAATGAGATTTTGACCGCTTTACAAAATATTAGGTTGAACTATTTGTAAAACTTAATAGAGTTCTTAAATTTCTTGCAAGAACTTACTTGCTTATATGATTCAAGTTCTCAAATTCATATAAGAACTTCTTCATGATTAAGTTTTCTAATTCTTACAAGAACTCCTAACATGCATTATGAGTTCTCTAATTCTTACAAGAACTCGTATTATAAATTATGTAAAAGAAATCGAAACGAAAAACTTTAATTTACATAAGTCTTAAATCCTCAAGATCTTAAACAAAATGATTTTCACAATCCTTCAATTAAAAGAAAAAATATACCTTGATTCATTTTGAATTCGCCGAATTCCAAACTACGATTTCTCTCCCTTCTCCCTTCACTTTCTTCTTTCATGAGTTAGTTCTCTATGGAGCAAAGCAACTCCTCATATAATGAGAGAGAGAGATAACCGGTAGTTATTTCCTACGGATTGGTTATAATAACCGCACAGGAGTTATTTCCTACGGATTGGTTACAATAACCACATAGGAGTTATTTGATCAAACGGTCCATAAATGAATGATCAAATCATCTCTTCTTGACCAATAGAATTAAACATAAATAATTAAATTTCAATAATTCTAATATATGGGCCACTTAATGAGTTATATAATTAAATATACATACTTAAATAATTATTGCGACGTCTTACATAATTAAATGTATAAATTATTCTAACATTCTCCCACTTGGCCCATATGAAATTATTCAATTAATAATTTAATTATCATAAACATAAAGCGCAATAAATAAATCATTTTCTTTAAATTGGTCAAATCATAATTTCATTATTAAGTACAAAATTAATACGGATCATGGCGGTCACACACCATTTGATCGATGCATTTCCTTCCATGTATCACGATACTAATTTTATACATAATATGAAACATAATAAGATACACACATAATGGTCCAACAATGATGTCTTCACAAAAGACAAATCCCATCAATATTTACATAAACATTAATGTATACACAACATAATAAATGGGATACACTAATTGTTAGAAACAAAATAAAAGAACTCAAAATATCAAAAGACATAAAGAGAAAATAAACATAAGCTTAATAAGGATTATCGGTAATGTCCATCCTAATAACATGTTCATGAAATGTCTTCGGTGGCAACCCTTTAGTTAATGGATCCGCAATCATAAGATTGGTGCTAATGTGCTCAAATGATACTCTTTGTTTCTGAACTTCTTCTTTAACGGCAAAGTATTTTAATTTCATATATTTAGCACCCTTTGAATACTTGTCATTCTTAGAAAAGAAGACTGCTGCGGTATTATCACACTAAATTTTCAGCGGCTTGGCAATACTGTCAACAACTCCAAGTCCTGAAATAAAATTTCGCAGCCATAATCCTTGAATTGTGGCCTCAAAACATGCCACAAACTCAGCTTCCATTGTGGAAGCAGCAATGACGGACTGCTTCGCACTCTTCCAAGATATTGTTCCTCCACTTAAGAGAAACACATATCCAAATGTGGATTTTCTAGAATCCAAACATCCAGCAAAATCTGAATCTGAATATCCAATCACCTCAAGGTGATCAGATCTTTTAAAAGTGAGCATGTATTTCTTTGTTCCTTGTAGATATCGTAAAACCTTCTTTGCAGCTTTCCAATGATCAAGTTCTAGATTACTTTGATATATACCTAACATTCCAACAACAAAACTTATATCTGGTCTAGTACAAGTCTGAGCATATATTAAACTTCCAACAATAGATGCATAAGGAATTTGTTCCATTTGTTTATATTCCAATCCATTCTTTGGGCATTACATAAGGCTCAATTTATCTCCTTTCTGAATTGGAACAATGTTTGCTGAACAATTTTCCATCTTAAATCTCTCAAGAACTTTATTAATATATGCTTTCTGAGACAATCCTAACATTCCTTGTGATCTATCACAGAATATTTCAATTCCTATCACATAGGATGCCTCACCCATATCTTTTATTTCAAAATTATTTGAGAGAAATTTCTTTATTTCATATAATAAATCAAGATTATTTGTAGCAAGTAAAATATCATTAACATACAAAATCAAAATTATAAACTTGCTCCCACTGACCTTTAGATATATACACCGATCAACGGTGATTTCTTTAAATCCAAAGGAAGTGATGGTATTATTAAACTTGAGATATCATTGTTGTGAAGCTTGTTTAAGTCCGTATATTAATTTCTTAAGTTTACACACCATATGTTCCTTTCCTTCAACTAAAAACCCCTCAGGCTGATCCATATAAACTTCTTCCTCTAAATCCCCATTAAGAAAGACTGTTTTCACATCCATTTGATGTAACTCTAAATCATAATGAGCTACTATCGCCATAATAATTCTTAATGATTCCTTCTTAGAAACTGGAGAGAAGGGTCTCTTTGTAATCAACACCATCTTTATGAGTAAAACTTTTGGCAACAAGTCTAGCCTTATATCGTTCAATATTACCTTTAGAGTCACGTTTGGTCTTAAAGACCCACTTACACCCAACTCTTTTAGAACTTTCAGGCAATTCAACGATGTCTCATACTTTATTATGATCCATTGATTTTAACTATTCTTGACATCTAACCACTTATTAGAATTTACACTTTCTATGACTTGTGAAAATGAAACTGGATCATCATCAATTCCAAAAGTCAAAATCTGACTCTTGAAAATAAACCATATAATCATTCGAAATAGCAGATCTTTTAACTCTAGTAGATCTTCTTAATGCTACTTCTTGTGGTTCATCAATTATAGGTTCATTAGTGACAACTTCATTTTGGGATGTATTATCATTCATTTGTTTATCCTGTATATTGTCAAACTTTTCAACAATTGTAGGAATAACAACTTTATTAGGAGTGACGGGCAAAAGAATTTTCACCCCAACTTCTTTAACCTCTACATTACGAGGTTCCATACTCCCACTAATTTCACCATTCTCAATAAACCTAGCATTTCCAGTTTCAACAATTTTCGTACTATGATTAGGACAAAAAAATATATACCCTTTAGATTTTTCTGGATAACCAATGAAGAAACCATTGGTTGTTCTAGAATCCAATTTTCTTTCATATGGATTATAAATTTTTATTTCCGCCGGGCAACCCCAAACATGCAGGTGCCTTAAACTAGGGTTTCTTCCTGTCCACAGTTCAAAGGGGGTCTTTGAAACGGACTTACTAGGAATCCTGTTTAACAAATACATAGCGATTTTTAAAGCATGAATCCACAAAGATAAGGGTAAAGAAGAATAAATTAACATAAATCTAACCATATCCATTAAAGTACGACTGCGTCTTTCTGCAACACCATTTTGTTGTGGTGTGTCAGGCATTGTATATTGAGCACAAATGCCACGCCTTTTAAGGAATTTAGCAAATGGATCAGGACATTGTCCAGATTCATTAAACCTTCCATAAAATTCACCACCTCTATCAGACCTTATGATTTTCACTTTTCTATCTAATTGCCTCTCAACCTCATTAATAAACACCTCAAGGACGTCTACTGATTGATATTTTTCATGCAATAAATAGATATAACCATAACGTGAAAAATCATCAATAAAGATAATAAAATATTTTTCACCACTAAAAGAAGACACATCATAAGGTCCACATATGTCAGTGTGTATGACTTCAAGAAGTTGTGTACTTCTTGTCGTTGCCTTCTTAATTGTGTGTTTAGTAAATTTTCCTTTAATACAATTCATACAAATACCAAGATCAGTGAAATCCAAATAAGGAAATATTTCATTCCTCACTAATCTTTGTATTCTTTTTTTGGATATATGACCCAAACGTTTATGCCACAAGTAAGCAGAATTTTCATTTATTAAACCACGTTTTGTACCAACATTATGATGCAAGGTTAATAAAGTCTTAGCAAATAAATTATGAAGTTTTAATTTATATAAACCATCACAAAACACACCAGAACCAATAAGTTGATTACACTTAAATAAACTGAAACATCAACTTCCAAATTTAAAACAAAAACCAGCTGTATCAAGTTTCGATAAAAAAACTAAATTTCTAGAAACAGAAGGTACATAAAGAGTTTGAAACAAATCTAAATAATGTCCAGTATCTAAAATCAAACGATATGTTCCAATGGCTTCAACTTGAGCTTTGACTCTATTTCCCATGAAGACAAACTTTTCATTTGGCTTTATGATTTGGGTCGTAAGAAATCCCTGCATCACATTAGAAACATGAGTGGTACAAACAGAATCAATCCATCAAGTATTATAAGGAACCTCAGTCAAATTTGATTCGAAACATACAAAAGCACTAGGCTTACCTTTCTTTTCAAACCAAGCCTTACGCTTCAGGCAATCTTTCTGATAGTGTCCACGCTTGTGACATAAATGACATCTATCATTCTTTGGTTCCTTCTTTTGGATTTGAGCAGATGACACATTAAGCTTTAAGTGTCCTTTATTGCCCTCTGTATTTTTCTTTCATGATTTTCTTTTAAAATCTGGTTGATCTATGAGATTAATTCATGGTTTAAAATTGCGCAATATGAGGCTCGCCTTTGCGCAATTCCAGTAAAAAATGCCTCGATGCTTACGCCTCGAGTTTTTTTTATGAGGCTTGCGCCTCAACTTGGTTGAGGCCCGCCTTGAGGCCGCCTCGCCTCACTGGCATGAGGCTTACGCCTCACGCTATATATATTAAAACTTACATAAATCTTGAAGTAAATGCCCAACATTGGACTCTATAGGATAGGAGGAAGGGGAAAGAGCAATTCATCATAATAATGATTCGAATGAAGAACCCCTTAGTGATGACAGTGTTGATGACTTATGAGTTCTTATGTGATATGTCATTGCTATTTATTTTTGGAAATTTGAATTATATGTTAATGAAAAGAATAATGGGATTTGGGAAAGATAGAATTTTGAGTTGAATTATATTTCATGTTGTCTTATTAATGGGATATTTTGATTTCACTTCATATCTTATGCTTTTTTATGTTTTATATTATTCACTCATTAGTATATAACAAATTTATCATTTTCTGTTTACGCAATCTTCTCATTTTGAGGCTTACGCCTCAAAACGCCTTGAGGCTTACGCCTCGCCTCACGAATGAAAAACGCCTCAATACCCGAATACGCAATTTTAAACATTGAATTAATTGAGTGAATTCCTTGTTTCTTAAGTCTTGATTCCTCATGAATAAGCATACTCTATAATTCGGTCACATTCCATTTATCTTTAATAATATTATAATTAATTTGGAATTGACCATATTCAGGAGGCAATGAGTTTATAATAAACTGTACAAGAAAGCTTTCACTCACTTTCATTCTCATAGTATTCAATCTTGTTGCTATATTAGTCATTTCAATAATGTGCTCATAAATAATACGAGAACCATCAAATTTCATGGTGGTTAACATAACCATTAAAATCCCAGCACGTTACTTATCAGCAGTCTCAGATTGAGATACATTCTCCACAGACTTCATGAATTCTTTAGCATTATCTTTCATTGGAAGTGTTGGCTTAATAATGTCTGCTACACTCATTCGCATAAACATTAAGCTTAATCTATTTGATCTTTCCCAAGTTTCATAAACAGATTTTTCTTCAATATTGTTTGTATCAATAAGAGCAGTAGGCATATCATTAAGTAGTGCAAAATCCAGATCCAAAACTCCTAAATGAAACTGGATTTGTTCACTCCATTCAGAATAATTAAGCCCATTGAACTTTATAATAGATGAAGCTTGCGAATGAAGAATTACAGAATTAGATGCTGCAAAAAAAAAAATACAAGACCCACATATCGATGATTTGAAAATAAAATTCAAAATATAAAACAGATTCAGCTAATATTCAGGTAATCAGTAAAATGTATATTATAGTTCTCCTTTGGGTGATACTATAATATACAATGATAATCATAATTGATGCTTAAAATAAAATTCTCATAATTAATAATTATATATACTTCAATTAAATATATTTGCTATCTTTGGATATACTAAATATATTTAATTAAGTATGACAATTTATCACAATTATATCTAATAGTACAAAATGACTAATCAACCTTTGGGCGATTCTTAAATATTTTGTAGCAATTGAATGTTAATTACTCGTGATAAAAACTTTATAAAATATTATGTCATTCTGTTAATAGCATCGCATACTCACGAGTAATTAAATATTTCTAATTAATATTTATGAAAACTTTCTAGTTTGACACTTTGGTGATTAACAAACTATGCTTGATATAAATATTAAATTAAATAATTATGATAATAATTATTTCAAATAAAAGAAATTTCTTAATGTATATAATTACATATACGAACAAAATTTCTTTAAAAGCAAAATTGGATTTACGTCATTAACTTTCATATGACAAATCTTTTCATAATGAAATAAATAACATAAATTATTTCCAAAAGCAAAATAAAAACATAATTAATTTGTCATGAATTAATCGTGACAAAATATGATTCGATAATAGATACAATAATTGAAATCGATAATAAATCACATAAATTCAATTTTATTAGAAAGAAACGTCGTAGAATTTAAAGAAAACCTAAACGAAAAATCACAAGTTTTCAACCATGCTCTGATACCACATGTAAAACTTAATGGAGTTCTTAAATTTCTTGCAAGAACTTACTTGCTTATACGATTCAAGTTCTCAAATTCATATAAGAACTTCTTCATGATTAAGTTCTCTAATTCTTACAAGAACTCCTAACATGCATTATGAGTTCTCTAATTCTTACAAGAACTCGCATTATAAATTATGTAAAAGAAATCGAAACAAAAAACTTTAATTTACATAAGTCTTAAATCCTCAAGATCTTAAACAAAATGATTTTCACAATCCTTCAATTAAAAGAAAAACATACCTTGATTCATTTTGAATTCGCCGAATTCCAAACTACGATTTCTCTCCCTTCTCCCTTCACTTTCTTCTTTCATGAGTTAGTTCTCTATGGAGCAAAGCAACTCCTCATATAATGAGAGAGAGAGAGAGATGACCGGTAGTTATTTCCTACGGATTGGTTACAATAACCGCATAGGAGTTATTTCCTACGGATTGGTTACAATAACCACATAGGAGTTATTTGATCAAACGGTCCATAAACGAATGATCAAATCATCTCTTCTTGACCAATAGAATTAAACATAAATAATTAAATTTCAATAATTCTAATATATGGGCCACTTAATGAGTTATATAATTAAATATACATACTTAAATAATTATTGCGACGTCTCGCATAATTAAATGTATATAATTATTCTAACGCTATTACCAAGTAAAATAAAATAAGTGAGGACATCAATCAAATTCAAGCATGTGAACCTATAGTAGAATCCAATCATAATGATGAATCCCTTCACTTGAATGTTAACACATGTAGGAGATAAGAAACTCATCCTCAGAAAATAATCAAGGTAAATATTATAGTGTGTATGACAAAAAGTTGATGGAAATCATAATCATCAAAATTTTGACGTAAATGGGGACAAAACAAAAAATGTTAAAATTGAAGCATCTACTTTGATGGAAAGATGGTTCTAAAATTCTTTATAAATTTGTAATAAACATGTGTAATTTCTTTGAATGGCAAATAATGTATGGTGAGTGACAAGTGGGATTTGCAAGATTAAAATTGACTAAGCAAGCTAAAATGTATTGAATTAATATGGATAAACAAATAAAAAAAATCAGAACGAAACCTCATACTAGTTGGGCTAAAATGAAAGAAAATTTTAAAATAGAAATACTTGTCTCTTCATATCGTGATCAACTGATTGATAAATAAGTTTAAGACTTTAAAATAAGGTATAAAAATTGTGACCGAGTTCATGAACAAATTTAAAGAATTATTGTTGTATTTAAATCATTAAGGATCCAAAAATCACACTCCTTAGGTTTAGGTATGCTTTGAGACCTAATATCAAGAGAGATGACACCACAATGCATTCTATTACTTGAGCATGTTTTCAAACTTGTATTAGACTTTGAACAAATGTTAAAATTATCTCTAAAAAAGTTGTTATATATACCATTAGATAATTTTTTCATCAAAAAAATTAAATCCAATCTAATGCAGCAATTACATATAAAGTTAGTAACACACAATAAAAGACATTAGAAGGAAGTTTGCTATTTCTTAATTCAATTCTAAAACTTTGCCACAACTACTTTAAGTGTCATAAATTGGTCATTATCTATGATGCACCAATACACCTATTAATGAAGGAATGTTGTATCCGACCTGTATCAGACACAGATACGTGCCCAATATGGCTCGAACACGTGTCCAACAGGGCAAAAACGTGCCAATTAAATTAATATTTAAATTAAAAAGGATACACATATCGGACATGCATATTCTTTTTAATTTATGTGTATTCATTTCGTTTATGCATATCCATTTAAAGAAAAATTATGCAAGCGGCGAGCCCTATTCATTTCCGTGGCACTCATTTCCGGAGCAAGGCTAGTGTTTTCTCTTTACCCTTTACACGAGCAGTTGACGCCGTAGGAATAGATACACGAGCAGGAAAGCCGAAGGAGTGTGCGTCTGATACGTCTAGGAGTAGAATTCAGTGATCAATAGCAGGAAATCACATAAAAACAGCAAAATACAGCAGTTTTAGGGATAATATGGGCTGATTTTTAATAACTAGAGCTCCATTTGCTACTAATGTAATTTTCTAGATTTGTTCGAAGTTTTTGCTGTTGTGCTTATCCATGCTGATTTAAGAAATTGCTTATTATATGTTCACTTTGAAAACAAATAATGGATCTACTATATTTGTGGACTTACAGAACAATGACTAAGAAACCAATATATATATATACACACACACACACAAATTTTTGTTTAATAATTTCAATTTTTCTATACGTTCATTTTTGAGAGCTAAGTTGAATTTTGAACTCTTCAAGCTTGGCGCAAACAATAGGAAATTTCTAAGGGAAGTCTTCTCAACTGAAAATTATTGAGGAAAGGCATATCTTTATTATCTGTGTGAGGCTTAGACTTTGTTTGAGACGGCTTTTTTAGTGTTTATTAAAGCAATTTTTTAGCACAAAAAATATTTTTTGTAGTAAAAAACTTCTTTTAGAAGCAGTAAGAAAGTCATCACAAACGAAGCCTTAGTCTTCTCTACTTGGTGAATTCTTTCATTATTTTTTTTCTATCTACATAATTTGATGTTAGGGTTTGCAAGCATGCTTGATTTTCAAATCTGATATAACTAGTTGTTTTTTATGCGTAAATCCTAATAGACTCGTTGTTTTTGGTGGTTTTAGCTTTTTGTTAAATTTTTTATTTTAGGAGATATTATGGTTTATATGAATTTCCTGTATTTTGGATTTACATCATAAAGGGATGAGTTTTAGTCATATATGGAGGTCTTTGACATAGCAAAATTCAAATTTAGTCATCAGTATGTTTTGTAACAAGGATCCAAATGAAAATAAGATATATGGAAACCAAACTGCTGACCACTAACCAACCACAGGCCCCATCTCACACACAATCTTCCCAAGCGACACAACTCTTCCACCCAAAAAAACAAAACTGCTCGATTCCTCTCAATTAAAGACACGTAGAAACCGCTCTCCTCTCTAATTCATTCCACTCTCATGCACAAAACCGTATGTTTTCCCGTTCTCTCTTTCGTCTTCCTCAATTGCACTCAGGAACGACATGCAAGAACCCAGAGAGATGAAGAAAACCCCTTGTTCCCAATCCCCACACACAACCAAATTCATAGAGCCACATGCCAATCTGACACGAAGCCCATGCCCACAAACGATTCAACACTCCATGTTCTTCGTCTCCATACGCAGCCAGACTCCTAGAGCCACATGCCAATCCAACATGAAGCCTATACCCGCACATGCTTCAACATCTCGTAGTCCAACTCTATCCTGAACGTGGCCTCTCTAATGCACATTGAACTTGATCTACCCTCCAACTCGATTGGGACCGACGTCGTAGTCCCACTCCTGCCTCCAGCCCAACCCACAGCACACGGCCCACATCAATCCCACACCCATCCCGCAATTCCTCCCGCCTCAGTATCTAGATTTCAGCCTGCACTTGCGTTTACTCCCGCGATCGGCTCGACCCAGTGTAGCACACGACCAACTTCAATCTATCGTCTCTATCTAAAGTAATTGAAACAAATCTCTTGTATAATTAAAAAAATATATAATAAACATATACTCTGTTCGATCCAGCTTCCACGACCAGCTTGACCCGGTGCCGCGTGTGGCTTGCTCTTCCCATTTGCTCCAGTTCACGATAACAACTAAAATGACCTTCAATTTAATTAAATATAAAATTATTTATAATAAACCGATCGACTGCACTTAAAGATTTGGAGACATGTGCCGGGAGGCTGCCATATTTTTAAGAAAAATGAAAAAATAACATTTTTAAAAATTAAATCATATTTAATTAATAGGTTTTGCGAGCAAATTGAATACTTGACCTATGTCGAGACCAATCATCATCTTGAAGCCCTCAGTCATAGAATCATTGATCTGACCGGGTGGATTGAAAGACAAGTGCCTCCTAACCTCTTTGCGGGAAGGAGACGGCGGGAGGCTGCCAAAATTTTTGAACAAAACAAATGACCCTCACATTTAATTTAAAAAAAAAATCATTTCAATTGATTTTATATATATATATATATATATATATATATATATATATATATACATATATACATATATATATATTTAAATTCTCATTCATAGGCAAGCATCATTCCATGACAAATGACCCAATATACATAGACTCTAGGACACCCTCTACTATCAATTTCAATTTAATGCAAGGTATACCAAGGTTTTGGCTAGCCACTTAATGAGGAGGGAAAGAAGAGAAGAAATGTAATTGGGAAAAAGAGGAAGAAAATGTGGTGATTTTTGTTGTGCATTTAACAAGAAGTCAAAACTTATGGAAAAAGGGAGAAGTATATCATGCATGAAAAAAATGAGGGAAATACATTGAATTGAATGGTGTAACCCAATAACCCCTTAAGACATCAAGATCCAACATGATTCATGACCCGGAGTGACTCAAATGCATAAATAAAGCTCAAAATACATGAAAATGATTCAATAGCACCTCACAGTACATGACATCACTCAATACATATAAATCTCACAAGTAAAATATAATGTGGCCTAGTTACATAAAATATAGAGTATGGCATGATGATGGTTATTATGAACATGACACTCCACATCAACGCTCTCTTGCTTTAAACAATTTTGTTGTGACAAATGAGGATCTTGGTTCTCATGAAGCATCTCAGGATATAGTTATGATAGCTCCTCCAAAGTCATTTATGAATCTTTGAGAGACACATGAGATCCCAATCATCAAGTTAGTAATGGTGTTGACATGAAAATAATGTCCTTGGTGCCCATCAATATATCTTAGGAGATGAGTGGGGTGGAGATGCATCAGGAGAACGAGAGAAAAGCAAAATATCAAGGATTAACTATTGGTAGAGTATTAAGTCAACAACACTAAATACTATGAAAATTCCATCTCTAATGAGAGATGCTTCAAAAGATTTTATAGTGTTTCAGAGAATCCAGTAGAAACCATAGTCAATAATCTAAAGGGATACATGGAGAAGAAGGGATTACCAAAAGGCCTAGTGATTGGAAGTCACAGTATTCTTAGAACTACGGGAGGAGATGTGGCTTCTCTTTATAAAATTTTGGAAGTCGGCTCTATCTAGCCACGATAGTTCGTCTAGTGTTGGCCATATGATTTGGCTTCATTTTGGAGTTAATAGTGGTGCAACTAGGTTTGCTATCGAGAATCAAGCAATGAATGAAGCTACTTTTCAATGTCCTGACGAGCTAGGATGGAAATCTCAGAGAGTACCCATCATTCCGTCAGATGGAGGCATATAATGAATACATGAGGGGCAAGGATCTTGTTGATCTAGAAAATCAAAAGCTATGTCATGATGGCAAGGAGTCTGATGATCACTTGTTGATTCAAGATGTCTTTAAATATAATGATGATATAATCTATTTGATTGTGAGCAAGTGTACTAATGTCAAGAGTCAACAAACTGATAAAGACTTAAATCTTTCAATATTGGCTCCAACGACAATTGATAAGGAAGAATGCAAGAAACCTTTAAAAGGGAGGGTTTCGATTGAGCCATTTATTGTCAACCCAAAGATTATATACTCTAAAAATAATTCATTATGAACCCAAATTCAAATCCTACCAAGAGTTTAAATACTTCAAAACATGAACTCCAAAATTCAAACCCAAAAATTATTGTTATTATATGCTAGGTCCTTGTTGCGGCCTATTTAACGACTAGCCTTAATCGAAAGTTCTCTCTCATTATCAGAAGAGATAATTAACCATAGGGGCATACGCCTATAGGAAACTAGAACTTAGATCATAAAGTCCTCGCAAAATGAGGGTGAAATATCTGAGTAGTGTCTTATCTAAAATCCAATATGCCTTTTAAAAAATTTAAACTGTGGGCTCCGAAAATTCGGCTCCGGCGTCCGCCCGCTTTTCTTTTTATTCGGCGAGGGAGTTTTAACGAAATAGGTTCCGAGGTAAATTTTGGAAGGCAGATGGGTTTGTAGATAAGACACTACCCAAAGATTTTGCCCTCATTTTGCGAGGACTTTATGATATGAGTTCTGGTTTCCTATAGGCGCAAGCCCCTATAGTTAATTACCCCTCCCGATAACAAGAGAGAACTTTCGATTAAGGCTAGTCGTCAATCAGATACATAAAATATAAGTGTTATCTAGCATATAGTAGTAGCATGGGTTTGGAATTTGGAGGGCGATTTGGTTTGATATTTAAAATTGAAAATTGCACCATCTTGCACTTAAAGCAGATGGTGGGGGAATGGATGATAGGCCCGATTAAGATCCCATGGTTCCGTCGTCCCAGGCCATCATGGTCCCTGGTCTACTTAGTCAGAGGAGGTAGTCGACCCAACCTGACAGAAGGATCCTTGTCGGCAGCCATGGATTGCTTCGTCCAAGGGGACCTTATAGACCTGGGGTGAATATTTTTCTAAGGGGACAAATTTGAATCCACCTTAGCTAACAGAGGGCTTTGTGCCCTATCGATCATATCCTATTGATTCATATCTCAAGGATTTGATGCCACTAAGGAGCGTATTGGCGCAGGCCATAACCGGTATTTCGTGGTGCCATTTGGTGGCAAAACCACTCGGTTCAGAGGGCCCCCGGTCATAACCGTTTACCTGCAGTGTCTTTGGGCGGCAAAACTACCGATTAGAGGACACGTACCACGTCCTTCTAGTAGGAGACTGTTTTGAGAATGGATCCTAATGATATTTTCGACTAGGCATTTAGCTCTTTGTGAGATGTAGTATTTAAATTTTGTCCACCTTGACAAACTATTATGGATGACGGATGAATTTTGTTTTAAGTGGGTTGATAGATTTATTTCATTTTAAATATTTTTTGGATTTTGGGATTTTTGTGGAGTTTTGGATTTTTGGATTTTTATGGATTTTTTGGATGGAGCTTTGAAATATTTGAAATGAACTTTAGATATTTGGGAGACATTTAAAAAAATTTAGGAATCCCTCCGGTTGAGATCTGCATTCAACACGGCCATCATCGGGGTGTTTGGGATCATTTTTCTTTATGGATTAAACCCTGTCAACTCGATCAAGCTATTGATCGATGATTGGGTTTCTCGTAGGCTTTATGCCTTTATTTAGTGAATTCTTTTAATTATAGGCATTAAAGACCTAATATGAATATTAAAATAAATATACTGGTCGCCACAATCGTATATTTGTTTGATGGTTCGAACCCTGTCGACTTCTATTGACCCGTATAGAAGGATCATGTTTGAACTTGAATTCACTTATTGACCCGCGCAGCTTCCCTAGACGTCACGTGTGTACCAATAACACGCTCGTTGGGGCCCATACAGGTGTTTGGGGGCATTTCATAATTATTTATTGAACCTTGTCGACTCCTACTTGCTTAGAAGGATCAGGTTCATATTTAATAACTCGCGCAGCATCCCTAGACGTCATGTGTGTACCAATAACACGCTTGCCGGGGCCCATGCGAGTGTTTAGGGGCATTTCGTAATTATTTATTGAACCTTGTCGACTCCTACTTGCTTAGAAGGATTGGGTTCATATTTAATAACCCGCGCAACATCCCTAGACGTCACGTATATACCAATAACACGCTCGCCGGGGCTCATGCGGGTTCTTAATTGTATACCCATTTTAGTATACCTATGTGTATACAAGCTACTGTGCATGTGCAGGGGTATTTTATAATATTCAAAAAGAAAGTCTTCTACGACAACCCGTAGAAATTTGCATTTGATGCAGTCACTTAGAATTTTGCTTGTAAATAATATACTAAGTACATGACAGGCCTCCTCCAATAGCTTGTGGGAGTTTGCATTCTCTGTAGTTCTTTTATGATTGCTCTCAAACTA
This sequence comes from Dendrobium huoshanense, assembly GCA_016618105.1. NCBI lineage: Eukaryota > Viridiplantae > Streptophyta > Magnoliopsida > Asparagales > Orchidaceae > Dendrobium > Dendrobium huoshanense. The sequence continues at coordinate 24,681,368 of CM028354.1, read as the reverse complement.
CACCCGCTGATTGTGTAATGGGTCCTACATAGTGACCTGCAAGAGTTTATGTGTTTGGTAATCACATAACTCTTACCAAAGTATGTTTTACTTATCGCATGCTCTTCATTCATCTTTCCAAAGTGTCCCTTTCAGCTTTATTGCTTGTAAGGATTCAGTATACAAGCTCATGCATGTAAAACTTGCATATTTCTTTTCTCCTTTATTTGCTACATTCATATTGATTGTTGTTTATGAGTAAGACAACAAATCAACATAAGTTCTTCATAATTTTCATTTGTCGCTTGCAAGCGAGTGGTATGCAAAATTATTTATCATTGATCCTTTGGTTATTGCATGTAAATGGGCCATGTTGAATATTGTAAGTCTCCCACTACATTGGAAGATGACTCAAATCTTGTATGAAGAGTTTACTTGATGACATTTACATTCCAATGAAATGACAATTCCTCAACGTTTATTAAATATTTTGAATTGTAACTCATAGGTAGATCGTCACATTCCTTACAATACCTTGGTTGTTGCTTAAGGATCTATCATGTCCACCATTGCAAGACTATCACATACCATAGCTTTATGATTAAGCCAAATTCTAGAAATCTTTTGTTATTTGGAAGTCAAATTATACTTGCAAAATAGATTGCAACATATATGATGAGCTTGGCACCATTGGTCATTGGTATTTGTCATCCAATTGAAGTGACAATCTCTAAATTTCCAAAGAAGATTTTGTGTCATTGATTGAAAGCATGCTATATTGGAAACTCGTTCTACTTGCACTCAACTTAGAAGTTCATCATTTTGCATGTGATTCAAGTTTGAGTTCTCTGTCAAGTTCAAACTTTAATCCAAGTTCGAACTTAATGTCATTGTGGCTCATATTCAAGTCCAAATCAAGCTTGTATTTATTTCATTAGAATACAAGTTGGATCATTACTAGTTATCTTTTCTTCTAATATTCAAGTTCATTTAAAGCTCATATTTATTTAGATTTGAATTTACTTAATTCAATCGAATCAAGTCCACAAGTTCTCAATTGATCTTTGAGTTCAATCCAGTCCATTGTTCAACTCATTCGAGTTCAAGTAGTCCCCTGCTGTCCATGTCTTATTCAAGTTTAATGTCCACAAGTCCTCTATTGTTTTCTGATTTGAGTTCAAGTGATCCTTGTAGTTGTCCTAAACTACAATCTCAAGTACAGGTTCTTTGCATCAAGTCCTCTTGCATTATTCAAATTCACTTGAGTTTTAAGTTCATTTAGGTCCATTTGGTTCAAGTTGAGTTCAATTTTGATTGTACTTCGAGTTCAAATGAGGTCCAAGTGTAGCATTGCGTTCACCCGAAATTTCGGCAGCCTACCGGCATCTCCCTTGTTTAGGAGAAAACTACGGAAAACTGAGCCTTTCCCACCACGCTAAGAAAAGCGTGTATGGTAGGTGCCCTCTTTCGAGGACACCGCGGCCGTGTAATTTTTTTGTTTCCCCACCACGCTAAGAAAAGCGTGTATGGGTATTTTGAAAATATTTTGCAAGAAAAATAATTATTTCCCCGCAAGCGGGTACTTATGGGTATCCCCGCTTCGTCGTATGCATCGCACCGGGTTACCATCCCACCACGCTAAGAAAAGCGTGTATAGGCGATTTTCCGGTGCGTTACGAACTAAGAAGAATGAATTTTAGGTGATTATCCGTTTCATCGCAAGCGTCGGGACGCACGTCCTCCCACTACGCTAAGAAAAGCGTGTATAGGTGATTGTTTTGTCTCGACAAATGCGTTGAAATGGGTTCTCGGAGTTTATGGTTTTGAAGGGTTATACCTTAGCAATCGTCGGCGTGTAGATCGAGGCAAAAGGATTTTTTTATTAATTATAATTAATTAAAACTAATAATAATTAATTATAATTAATTATAATTTGAGAATAATTAAATATAATTATAATAATTAACTATATTTAATTATAAAATAATGGTAATTAATTTAAATTAAAAGTTAATTATAATTAATTTTAATAAATTATGATTAATTATAATTAATAATAATAATAATAATAATAATAATAATAATAATAATAATAATAAATAAATAAATAAAATAAAACTTCCCACCCCCCTCTTCTCTGTTTCACGGGATCAAGCCGAAGAGGCGCGCGCGGGAGAAAGTTACCTACACAGGAAGCGGCTCCTGTTGTTGCTTCCAGTTAAAATGTCGTAACTTCCAAAACAACAGGATGGGAATGTCTTCGAGGGAGGTAGAGGGAAGAGGAGTTGGAGCTGGCGTCGGCTTAGGGCAGAGGTGGAGGCCGGCTAAGCTAGGTAAGGATCTCTCTCTCTCTCTCTCTCTCTCTCTCTCTCTCTCTCTCTCTCTCTCTCTCTCTCTCTCTCTCTCTCTCTCTCTCTCTATATGCCGAAGGATTGAGGACCAAGCGGTGGAGTTTGGTCGAAGGAGGACGGGAGTTGTCGGCTTGGGTAGAGTTCGGATGTGGGAAGAGGAGAAGAGAGAGAGCGGGGTGAATGCCTCGTTTGGGTCGGGTATTTAACGACACGTGTGGAGCTACGGATCGTAGAATTTGAGCAGGATTTCCGCATGATTTTTGAGATACGACACATACGGCACCGAACGGTGGGGGAGTTCGGCAGGTTTTGCGGATCCGTGGGGCAAGGTATGAAATCTGAGCTTCCCTTTTTTGTTTCCTTTGAATATAACATACAGGTCAACATAAACCAAACCTAAACTTGTTAAAACTCTCTTTGCTGACAAAGAAAGAAGGCGTGGAGAGGCCAGGGTGCAAATTTTTGGTGCCCGCGCCAATGATAAATCCATTTGGGTAATTTAATCATTCAATGCTGATTTGTAATGATCTAATACAAGACGAGGACCAATTGAAGATCAAATTCGAGGGACCTGATGAAGAGAAGTTAAAATTAAAGGGCTCAAGTCATTCTTAAACTGAAACTTGAAGGAGAAATATGTACTTTAATTCTAAAATGAATAATTTAAAGTTAGAAGTGAAACATAATCCACATACCTATTTAGACATATTAGTTCAATGAGAAGTGAAGCAGCATTAGTTATTGCATGAACTTGCCCACTGTGGATGAGTTCAAGGAGAGAAGGTTTACTGATATGCATAACTAGGTAGTTCCGACAGCATCCATCAGCCTGAATGCACTGGACTAAAAGTTCGGCAGCACGAGACTTCTCTTCAAAACTTCCCAGTTCAAATGTCTGAGTGAGAAAGTGAAAGCCCCCAAGAGAAATGAGATGCTTGATGTTTTCCTTCTTGCCCTTAGAGCTGAACCCAACCGTCATCTGCTCGAAGATTGATAAAGCCAATTCAATTTTGGAGTTCCAAGCCTGTTTCTTTTTGTTAGATGGAGAATTTCTGAAGCATTCAGCCACCCAGTCATTGATCATGTGTTTTAATACAGCATTTGTTTCAGGGATAGTTGAATACTTCAATGATTTTCCCGTTACAGGACACGTTTTGTTGCCTTGATCAAATCTCTTCTTGATAGCAGCTAGTTCACAGGTATACCCACTCTCCAATGTCACAGGTTCCGTAAGTAATAGTCCAGTCAAAGGACAAATGAAATCTTTTGGAATTCTAGTAAACAAGGATTCCTGGTCAGTATCTTCATGGGATCCAAACAGCACAGCACTGGGGGAAAAAAAAGGGAAGAGGTGGTTCAATGAGGTCAGAATTCAACAGAATGAAAGCTTCATAAAAGAGTATCATTAAACATGATTAGTAAAGCCTTTTGAAATCAAATTTACAGGCTTGGCCATACCGAGGGCTTTCTTGCGTTGAGCATAAATCAGAAAGTTTGAGTATGGTGTCAGCTTCATATATCACAGACTCTGTCTGTGTTACATCTGTCAACTGTCATTAAACCAGAAAGTAGTTTGATTTCAACAACACGATGGCCTACTTCAATAAGAAAAAAGAATACATAAAACCGCCTAATCTCATCTGGATATGAATCATACATAAGAAAATCAATTGTTTTCTCCAGATTATAGGTATTTGCATCATTGGTCACCTGCAACTGAAAGGCAGCTTGAGTTAGCATTTTCATCTTAGGCTCATTATCATTTTCTTGCTGGTCAGACTTGCCAACTTGAACGTAGCCTTTGATGGTATGACAAGGTTGAAATATTTTACTTTCAACTCTAGTTTTGTCTGCTTCAATGATACTTAAGCTGCTTGATCCACAAGATCTTCCATTTTCCTGGTCATTTTTCTGAATGAGCAGATAATGTTATCGCATCAAACACAAATAAAGGGGACTCTTGAAGAAACTTTAAGCATAATTTGCGGGCAAAAAAAGAAGAATCGTTAAAGAGAGGAGATAAAAACCTAATTTAAGATTAATGAGAACACTGAATTCAAAATACAGTATTTTTTTCTTTTTCAAGCTTATTTAATACTATTGGAGACATGCTTTATCACAATTTCCATTAAGGTTTAGATCAAATATAACTTTGAGTTGCTCATTGTCTTCCAACTGCTGTCCGTTATTTCAAGTCCTAAAATTGGCAACTACTTTTTTAGCAACTTCAAAAAAGAGTCCAAAAGCAAATTTTTGTGAAGTATTAATGAAGGCACTGCTCCAGTATTTATTCACCAAAAAAAAAAACATAGAGAAAAACCGTCAGCAAACAAGACAAGTAATTTCAAATCCAAAAGTTCCATTTAAAATTTGTTTAGGATCCATAAATATTTGCTACTTTTTCTGAAGCAAATATAAATGATAAATGAAGATACTGGTTCACCCAATAAATTATTAAAGATAAACCATCAATGCTGAGCTAATTCAAATTCCTCGTATAACTGTTTCTTTTCTGTATTTGTAAATGTAAAAAAAGCATTATTTCTGACATTTATTCTTCCTGTCCACAATTATCGAACAAATTCATTTGTTAGCATGATATCAAACAACACCATTGTCTTCTATTTTAAAGTAATTCATTCTTCTTGCCCTTAGTTATCCAATGCTGTCTTTTTGGAGAAAAAAAAGTCAAAATAGTCTGATGGACCGGTTCACCCGGTCCATCATTATGCTGGACCGGTTCACCCGGTCCAGCCAAACAGACCCGCGCGGGTCTATTTGCGACGGAAGCGGGATCCGTCCGCTCGGCGAGAGAAAGGCGGCTTGGGGAGAGAAGTAGGGATAGTATAAAAGAGTCCTTTAGGGTTCTTTGGGTTTTTTATGCAAGAATAGACTTTCCTTTTGTTTCTTTCTATTGTTCTCTAGGGTTTGTAGTGGGAGACCTTGTCCTTCTCGAAGTGGACAAACTTATCTTCTTATCGTTTGGATTTTAATGCAATGGCAATGTTCTTCTTTCCACTTCTTTTGTGATTGTGTTATATTGATTTGGTGGAGACGTTATTATCTTTGCAAGGAGAAGAACTATTGAGAAACCCTAAGGCGTATCAATTTGGTATCAGAGCTCTCGATCCTAGACGGCATGGCATCAAAGAAGGTAGAAGTCTTGGAAGGGGAGATGAGCCAATTGAAAGAGGAGGTAGGCGAGAAACTTTCGTCGTTGGAGGAAAAATTTTCAAACCTAGAAGAAAGATTTGGGGGTATGGAATAGATGATCCGGAAATTGGTAGAAGCCCAAGTTGTGCAATCAAACCCGAAGGAAAAAGGGAAATCGCCGGTGCCGAACTCTAACCCTAACCCTAATTTTCAAATTAGGGAAGAAGGAGGAATCCAAGGTGAGGGAGGCGTGCAGGGCCAATGGTCGAAGGAAGGGGGAGAAGGGTCTGGAGTGGGCGGTTTTTGGGGGATGGCTGGCGGTCAAGGGGGCCGACCATACATGGGCTCGGCAAGGCCCCATGGCACACGAGAGGGGTGGCCGACTCAGATGGGGGGCTTTCCGGAAGGGAATCGCGCCCCGTGGGAGCAAGGGGGACCCACGACTCACACTGGAGGAGGCTATGGAGGTAGAAGGGAAGACTACGGTATGGGATACGGGGAACTAAGAGAACCACCATGGGGAGGAACTCAAAATACCTACCATGGAGAGAGAAGGGGAAGACCAACAGGAGAGGGATTCACTCAGGGGACATGGGGAGATGGAAGAACCTTCAACAGAGCCGATAACCGCATGAGGAAATTGAAGATTCCTATCTTTGAAGGAGAAGATGCTTATGGGTGGATCTACAGGGTGGAGCGCTATTTCGCAGTGAATGGCGTCACAGAAGAGGAGAAGTTGATGGCGGTTCCAGTTTGTTTGGAAGGAAAAGCATTGGCCTGGTTCCAATGGCTTGAAGGAAGACAACATGTGAGGAGCTGGGAGGAGTTCAAAGACCTCCTACTTCATCGATTCCGGATGTCTAGCGAGGGCACACACTATGAGCAGTTCGTGGCTCTAGTACAGGAGGGCACAGTGGCAGAGTATAGGGAGCACTTTGAGCTGCTTTCCGGCCGTTTGAGAGGAATTCCGGATGACCTTCTGGAGGGGAATTTCATGAAGGGGTTGAAGCCCCACATCAGGGCAGCCATCAGAGTAGTTGATCCCCATGGTTTAGTGAAAATCATGGAGACTGCACAGTTGGAAGAGGACAAGATGAAGCTGGAGCCACTGAGGAGATCAGGAGTGTCTTACCCCACTTACCGAGCACCATTCATGAGTGGAGGCCCAAAGGCGGCTATCATCCTTCCTCAGAAGGAGGTAGCCAAGGAGAGGACCACTACAGCAGTAAATCTAGGGGGGTTCAAAAGATTGACTGATTCGGAGTTGAAGGAAAAAAGGGCCAAGGGCCTTTGCTACCGCTGTGATGAGAAGTTTACACCTGGGCATAGGTGTAAGGAGCGGACACTACATGTGATCATCGTAGGAGATTCTGAGGAGGAAGAGAACGAAGGAGCGGCTCAGGAGGATGGAGAGGAGGGAGAGCACCCTCATTTGGCTATGGTGGAGATTTCCCTCAACTCCATAGCAGGACTGACATCGCATTCCACCATGAAACTGGAAGGGGAGATAGCAGGGTACAAGGTGATGGTTCTAATTGATAGTGGGGCCACCCACAACTTTATCGCTTGCAGATTCGTGGAGAAGGTGGGTCTACCGGTGACCCAAGGGAGAGGCGTAGGAGTCATTTTGGGCACGGGGAAGAAGGAGCGCTGCAAAGGGCATTGTAAGGGAGTGACCCTCACATTGCAAGGAGAGAAGACAGAGCAAGATTTCTTACTATTGGACTTGGGGAGCACTGACGTGATACTGGGGATGCAGTGGCTCCAGTCCTTGGGCGAGACGAAGGTGAATTGGAAGAAGTTATACATGGAGTATGGGCATGTAACGACCCCAAGATCCGTGTAGCGAAAGGATTCATCTGATCGTTCTTTTTTTTTTTTTTCTTTCTTTTCTATCGGGTTCCTCATCTGTTTTTCATATCAATACATACTAACATGTATCCAGAGCCAGAAATAATTACATTACATAAAAGAAACAGCAGCGGATACTATAATTCACATATAGTACAATCAGAGAAGAGACAATAGAGTCCAAAAGAAATATCTACACTAGCCACACCGGCTACAAAAGAAAACCTACCAAAGGCTACAAAACAAAAGGCTGAACTCGACAGAAAGATCTTCAGACTGGAGGCCCTGCACCTGAAATATTAACCACATATAATGAGCTTACAAAGCCCAGCAGGTCACCAAAGCCTACAACTGAAATCAAAGCACGGCGATGCTATCAATATGCAGGTCAATGAAATCAAATCAATCAATGGTCAATGAGTCTATGCAATACGGAAATCCATCATCAATAAAAATCAAGTCTGAACAGCGGAAATCAAGTTAATAGTCAATGCAGTACGTAAATCAATAGTCAATAATCAATGCAGTGGTAAAAACATCAATAAATCGCAATCAAATCAGTAAGTGCTTCCAATCAATATCTATCCTCATGGCAGTGTCTATCAATCAATACTATCAATACTATCAGTTCGATCAATCGCGTCATCTAATCAAATCAGTGTATCTATATTATCAGTCAAATCAATAGGATATCTGTATCAATTAATAACAATCGATAGCGTCAATTGATTCAATAAGAAACTCATGCCAGAACGTACTCTTGCAAATCAGTCGATCTAATTATATTCAATGACACTACGACAGATTCTATAATGACGACGTACGATGCTACAGTAGGGAAATCATCTCAATCAATAAAGCACTTTCCAGTCAAATATATCAATCGGTTCAAATCCTAATAAATAATCTAATCAATACGGCGAAAGATCAATTGAAATCAAATCAATCAATGAAATCATCAGGTCAATAGAAATCAATTCTACGATAAATCAAATCCATACGACAACAATCCATTCAATCAATCAATCGATCGAGAACCGGTACGACGACTCAATGTATCAATATCAGTGTCAATCTCTATGAATCAATACGCAGGATTCATATCAATATCGGTGCCGGTATCTATGAATCAATCAAGTCGAGAAAATCAAAATCAATCGGAAGAGCAATACGATAACTTTATACAGTAACAAGTCGAATCAATGCAAGATCAATAGTATCAATGAATCTATGAATCTATGCCGTCCATATCCATATCAATATCAATGATCAATAGTCAAGTAGTATCAATGCTCAATGATCATTCAATGAAATCAATGAATCCGTACGATAATTGATATCAATAAATCAATGTTTATCAGGAAATCCATATGATGCACATGCAATCCCATACAAGGGTCTTACTCGACAAGCACAAACACTAGCTATTATCAATGATCAATGATGCTGTTGTAGTTCGTTCAATGATGCTGTTGTAGTTATCCGCACGTTGGTTTCGATCAAGAAGAGTCGTCACTCTATTGCCCGTCGGCCGCCCGTCGGCATATAATCTCCTTATGACTCCCATCGTTATATCCATGATCCATGATCTATGATTTAAAGGAAAGCCCGTCGGCCCACCATCCTGTACAGGTATCATCTCCAACCAAGGTTCAACCAGGTTCCCACTTGTCTTTCAGTAACAATCAATCAATGCAATAATCGATGCAATAATCAAAAATAAAGAAATCTAAGACGATCATATCATCATATCAATAATTATACGCATATCAATTCAATCAAATCAGAAATCGTACGAAAATCGGGCAGAGTAACAGTAGTCGGTCAAATTTACACAAAAATCTCCAAAAATGACAATTCACCAAATTAATACAGAACGTGCACAGTAACATTATAAGACTATTCTTCTACTGCTCAAACCAATTCGGACATCATAAAAATTTGCAGTCAAAATAAAACCCCGCAAAACCAAAACGGACCGGACGAAATCTACCAGAAAATAATCAAAACGTGCAGAATAATCATATCTACAGCATACCAAAAGTTATGCGGTGAAATCTTCGCCAGTACCAAACCAGGTACGAAAATCACTTACAAAAACACAAATCTGAGCACCATTTTACAAAACCTCGAAATCTTCGAAAACAGAAGTAGGGTTCGGAGTCCTTACAGCGAGACAAACAAACTATTCAACAGCAACGAACGACGAAAATCGCTCCGCGGGCTCCAAAATCAGACTTCTTCCTTTGCTTTTTCGCTCTTTCTCTCTCCTCAAAATATCTGTTTTATAAAATGATTTTTCTCTCTCCTCAAAACGAGCTCATTTCCTTATATCATACTCAGATCGGCCCGGCCGATCGACTCTATCGTCCCGGACGATCAGACCAATTCTGGTCGTCCTGGCCGATACTCCAGGGCGATGATCAGGACGATTTTAGGAACAGTGCAGATCGTCCTGGACGATCTCAATATCGTCCTGGACGATTCTGTCCAGAAATAGCTCCAGAAATCAGCTGTTTTCAATGCACTGATCGGCCTGGACGATCTCAACTTCGTCCTGGCCGATTTTGGGGAAAAATCACTTTCCAGCAGCTACAGCAAAGGAACGAGGTCTCACAATCTCCCCACCTTAGAAAAATGTCGTCCCGACATTTCCCTAACGGTACAGAGCAAAACAAAAACAAAACGAAACAAAACAGAACTAATCCAATCATTCAATAAATCACACAAATCACAACGAAACAGACGATAAACAAAACTCGTACCAGTCTCACCAGCAGGCACGGAAGGAACATCTTTCATCATGGCTTGTACATTTCCAGTCTGAACAGTTGGAACAGGTCCTTGCCTAAGTTCAGAACTCGGGCAATCAGTCATTCTATGTCCATGTGCACCACATCGGAAGCATTGCCCTGTTCTTCGATAACACTGTCCCGAGTGTCTCTTTCCACAAAACGTACAAACATTAATTCTTGCTTTGCTACCTTCCCCACTTTTCTTGCTACGCCCAGAGCGTTTCGCTAGCTTGTCACTCACCATCTGAGCAACCAGATCAGCAAATTTATTCATATTTTCAGATGTGAGAGGGAGGTTAGCAGCAGGCTCAGACTCAATCTTTTTGCCTTTCGGATCCATTGGCCTGATCAATACAAATCGTTCAAATCAAAACCACGGAAATCAAATACGTATAACAAAACAAATTAAATCAAATAATGCAATCATCAACTCTGGATATAATCAAATCCTTTTCACTACACTTGCTCTGATACCAATTGTAACGCCCCCAAGATCCGTGTAGCGAAAGGATTCATCTGATCGTTCTTTTTTTTTTTTCTTTCTTTTCTATCGGGTTCCTCATCTGTTTTTCATATCAATACATACTAACATGTATCCAGAGCCAGAAATAATTACATTACATAAAAGAAACAGCAGCGGATACTATAATTCACATATAGTACAATCAGAGAAGAGACAATAGAGTCCAAAAGAAATATCTACACTAGCCACACCGGCTACAAAAGAAAGCCTACCAAAGGCTACAAAACAAAAGGCTGAACTCGACAGAAAGATCTTCAGACTGGAGGTCCTGCACCTGAAATATTAACCACATATAATGAGCTTACAAAGCCCAGCAGGTCACCAAAGCCTACAACTGAAATCAAAGCACGGCGATGCTATCAATATGCAGGTCAATGAAATCAAATCAATCAATGGTCAATGAGTCTATGCAATACGGAAATCCATCGTCAATAAAAATCAAGTCTGAACAGCGGAAATCAAGTTAATAGTCAATGCAGTACGTAAATCAATAGTCAATAATCAATGCAGTGGTAAAAACATCAATAAATCGCAATCAAATCAGTAAGTGCTTCCAATCAATATCTATCCTCATGGCAGTGTCTATCAATCAATACTATCAATACTATCAGTTCGATCAATCGCGTCATCTAATCAAATCAGTGTATCTATATTATCAGTCAAATCAATAGGATATCTGTATCAATTAATAACAATCGATAGCGTCAATTGATTCAATAAGAAACTCATGCCAGAACGTACTCTTGCAAATCAGTCGATCTAATTATATTCAATGACACTACGACAGATTCTATAATGACGACGTACGATGCTACAGTAGGGAAATCATCTCAATCAATAAAGCACTTTCCAGTCAAATATATCAATCGGTTCAAATCCTAATAAATAATCTAATCAATACGGCGAAAGATCAATTGAAATCAAATCAATCAATGAAATCATCAGGTCAATAGAAATCAATTCTACGATAAATCAAATCCATACGACAACAATCCATTCAATCAATCAATCGATCGAGAACCGGTACGACGACTCAATGTATCAATATCAGTGTCAATCTCTATGAATCAATACGCAGGATTCATATCAATATCGGTGCCGGTATCTATGAATCAATCAAGTCGAGAAAATCAAAATCAATCGGAAGAGCAATACGATAACTTTATACAGTAACAAGTCGAATCAATGCAAGATCAATAGTATCAATGAATCTATGAATCTATGCCGTCCATATCCATATCAATATCAATGATCAATAGTCAAGTAGTATCAATGCTCAATGATCATTCAATGAAATCAATGAATCCGTACGATAATTGATATCAATAAATCAATGTTTATCAGGAAATCCATATGATGCACATGCAATCCCATACAAGGGTCTTACTCGACAAGCACAAACACTAGCTATTATCAATGATCAATGATGCTGTTGTAGTTCGTTCAATGATGCTGTTGTAGTTATCCGCACGTTGGTTTCGATCAAGAAGAGTCGTCACTCTATTGCCCGTCGGCCGCCCGTCGGCATATAATCTCCTTATGACTCCCATCGTTATATCCATGATCCATGATCTATGATTTAAAGGAAAGCCCGTCGGCCCACCATCCTGTACAGGTATCATCTCCAACCAAGGTTCAACCAGGTTCCCACTTGTCTTTCAGTAACAATCAATCAATGCAATAATCGATGCAATAATCAAAAATAAAGAAATCTAAGACGATCATATCATCATATCAATAATTATACGCATATCAATTCAATCAAATCAGAAATCGTACGAAAATCGGGCAGAGTAACAGTAGTCGGTCAAATTTACACAAAAATCTCCAAAAATGACAATTCACCAAATTAATACAGAACATGCACAGTAACATTATAAGACTATTCTTCTACTGCTCAAACCAATTCGGACATCATAAAAATTTGCAGTCAAAATAAAACCCCGCAAAACCAAAACGGACCGGACGAAATCTACCAGAAAATAATCAAAACGTGCAGAATAATCATATCTACAGCATACCAAAAGTTATGCGGTGAAATCTTCGCCAGTACCAAACCAGGTACGAAAATCACTTACAAAAACACAAATCTGAGCACCATTTTACAAAACCTCGAAATCTTCGAAAACAGAAGTAGGGTTCGGAGTCCTTACAGCGAGACAAACAAACTATTCAACAGCAACGAACGACGAAAATCGCTCCGCGGGCTCCAAAATCGGACTTCTTCCTTTGCTTTTTCGCTCTTTCTCTCTCCTCAAAATATCTGTTTTATAAAATGATTTTTCTCTCTCCTCAAAACGAGCTCATTTCCTTATATCATACTCAGATCGGCCCGGCCGATCGACTCTATCGTCCCGGACGATCAGACCAATTCTGGTCGTCCTGGCCGATACTCCAGGGCGATAATCAGGACGATTTTAGGAACAGTGCAGATCGTCCTGGACGATCTCAATATCGTCCTGGACGATTCTGTCCAGAAATAGCTCCAGAAATCAGCTGTTTTCAATGCACTGATCGGCCTGGACGATCTCAACTTCGTCCTGGCCGATGTTGGGGAAAAATCACTTTCCAGCAGCTACAGCAAAGGAACGAGGTCTCACAGGGCAGGGGGGCCGGAAAGTGACATTACAAGGAGACCCCAGTTTATGCAGAGCAAGAGTGGCCTTGAGGTCCATTTTTAAAACTTTGAGAGATGAAGGGGAGGGCTTCTTGATCGAGTTACAGCAAGTAGGCACGGAGGCCGAAAGAGAGCCAGAAGTCATTCCTGAGGAGATCCAGGAACTTTTACAGCAGCACTCCACCGTGTTTCAGATGCCCCAGGGTTTACCACCCGTCAGACCCAGGGAACATGCTATTGTGTTGAAAACCGGGGTAGCACCCATCAGCGTGCGGCCCTACAGATATCCTCATGCTCAGAAAGAGGAGATTGAGAGGCTGGTAACAGAGATGTTGGAGGCACAGGTGATCCAGCCCAGTGTGAGCCCATTTTCTAGCCCTGTACTCTTAGTGAAGAAGAAAGACGGTAGTTGGCGATTCTGTGTCGATTACCGGGCCCTCAACAAGGAGACTGTGTTGGATAAGTTCCCTATTCCGGTGGTAGACGAGCTTTTGGATGAGCTTGGGGGAGCGACCATCTTCTCAAAGGTGGACTTGAAGTCAGGTTATCACCAGATTCGGATGAGGGCTGAAGACATTCAGAAGACAGCCTTCCGGACACACGAAGGCCATTATGAGTTTTTAGTGATGCCTTTCGGGCTCACTAACGCTCCCTCCACTTTCCAAGCCCTGATGAATCAGGTCTTCCAGCCATACTTGAGGAGGTTTGTTTTGGTTTTTTTTGATGACATATTGGTGTATAGCAAATCTCTGCAGGACCATCTCCACCATCTGGGAGTGGTACTCTCGACATTATTGGAGCATCAGCTATATGCCAACCAGAAGAAGTGTTCATTCGCTCAGAAAGAGGTGGAGTATCTGGGACACATCATTTCAAAGGATGGGGTGGCAGCTGACCCCGCCAAGATAGAGGCCATGGTGAATTGGCCTTCACCAAAATCCCTTAAAGGACTACGGGGATTCTTGGGACTAACGGGATACTACAGGAGATTCATCAAAGGCTATGGTTCCATAGCGGGTCCTTTGACCGATCAGTTGAAGAAGGACAATTTTCAGTGGGGAGAGAAGGCAGAGGGAGCTATGAAGAATCTGAAGGAAGCCATGACTAGTGCTCCAGTTTTGGCACTTCCTGATTTCACCCAACAGTTTGTGGTTGAAACTGACGCTTCAGGAGTGGGATTGGGAGCAGTACTCATGCAGAATCATCGGCCGATTGCCTTCTTCAGCCGGATCTTATCAGCTAGAGCGCGGCTGAAGTCAGTTTATGAGCGGGAGCTGATGGCCATTGTGTTAGCTATTCAAAAATGGCGGCCTTATCTGTTGGGGCAACGATTCATAGTTCGTACTGATCAGCGGAGTCTCAAGTACTTACTAGAACAGCGATTGGTGGCAGAAGAACACCAGAGGTGGCTAGCCAAACTCTTGGGGTATGGGTTTGAGATTCAGTATAAACCAGGGGTTCAAAATAAGGCGGCAGATGCTCTTTCCCGTGTGCATTGTTCACAACTTATGGCCCTATCTGTACCCCAATGGGTAGACTGGGGAGAATTGGTAAAGGAAAATCAACAGGCGGAAGAGCTAGAGAGGATTCGGGCGGCTATCCAGAAGGGAGGAGGGGTCAAGGGATATCACCTGGAGAACTCCCTATTACTATACAAAGGGAGGTTGGTACTACACCGTGAATCAGCATTCATCCCCATTCTTCTACGGGAGTACCACGATAGCAGTATTGGTGGACATTCAGGGGTGGAAAAGACCTATCGGCGGGTGAAGGCCGAATTTTTTTGGAAAGAGCTAAGAAGGGATGTCGAAGACATGGTGAGCAAATGCGATATTTGTCAGCGGAACAAATATCAAGCTTGTGCCCCTAGTGGTTTGTTGCAGCCACTAAGCTGCCAAATAAGATTTGGGAGGAAGTCACCATGGATTTCATTGAGGGGTTACCCAAGTCTGATGGGTATACAGTCATCATGGTGGTAGTGGATCGGTTAAGCAAGTATAGCCATTTCATTCCACTACGACACCCATTCTCTGCTCCTACTGTAGCCTCGACGTTCATCAGAGAGGTGGTGCGACTGCATGGGGTCCCCGCATCTATTGTCTCAGATCGAGACAAAGTATTCTTGAGCTCTTTTTGGAAGGAGATCTTCAAGATGCAGGGTACAGTCTTAAAGCGTAGTACAGCATACCACCCGCAGATAGACGGACAGTCCGAGGTGGTGAACCGGAGCGTGGAGACTTACTTGAGATGCTTTGTTGGGGAGAGGCCGAAGCAATGGGTCAAATGGCTACCATGGGCAGAATATTGGTACAACACTTGCTACCATACCGCATCTCAGTTCACACCTTTCAAGATTCTTTATGGAAGGGATCCACCTCCGTTGGTGAATTATCAGAAGGGGACAGCCACTGTATATCTAGTGGATCAATACTTGGAGGAGAGGGATAAGGTGTTGGGAGAATTGAGAGAACACCTATTGAGAGCCCAGCAGATCATGAAGACGAAGGCAGATGCTCACCGCAAGGATGTGACATTTGAAGTGGGAGAGATGGTGTACCTAAAGCTACGGTCTTACCGACAAAAGACTTTAGCCAGCAGAAGGAGTGAGAAGCTCTCTCCACGATACTATGGACCTTTCGAGATAGAAGGGAAAGTGGGGATGGTGGCCTACCGTCTCAAGTTACCTTCTCAGTCCTCCATCCACCCTGTATTCCATGCATCATTATTGAGGAAGTGCATAGGGGATCATACTATGGCAACTCCTACTCTACCCCAGGGCCTCACAGGAGATATGCAATTCTTACTGGAGCCACGACAGGTGAAGGAAGTGATGAAGAACGATCAAGGCAAGAGGGAGGTGCTCATCGAGTGGAAGGACTTACCAACACATGAGGCCACTTGGGAGATATACGAAGCCATGCGGGAGCAATTTCCAGACTTCAACCTTGAGGACAAGGTTGATCTCCTAGAGGGCGGTATTGATGGACCGGTTCACCCGGTCCATCATTATGCTGGACCGGTTCACCCGGTCCAGCCAAACAGACCCGCGCGGGTCTATTCGCGACGGAAGCGGGATCCGTCCGCTCGGCGAGAGAAAGGCGGCTTGGGGAGAGAAGTAGGGATAGTATAAAAGAGTCCTTTAGGGTTCTTTGGGTTTTTTATGCAAGAATAGACTTTCCTTTTGTTTCTTTCTATTGTTCTCTAGGGTTTGTAGTGGGAGACCTTGTCTTTCTCGAAGTGGACAAACTTATCTTCTTATCGTTTGGATTTTAATGCAATGGCAATGTTCTTCTTTCCACTTCTTTTGTGATTGTGTTATATTGATTTGGTGGAGACGTTATTATCTTTGCAAGGAGAAGAACTATTGAGAAACCCTAAGGCGTATCATAGTCCCCCAACTATTAATAAATGTCCAATTTAGCTCCAAAGTTTTGCACCACTCCAATTTAAACCCTTGACTATTGAAAATTAATCGAATTGGGTCTCACTTTCGGAAATGACAATTAAAGTTAACATCAAATTAAATGTGAAGGTATTTTTAGTAGTACAAGCATACATGAGATTATATTTCTTATATTGCTCTATTGTATCATAATAAATTGTAATAAATTTAAAAATCGAATGAAAGTTAACCTATTAAATAATAACAATGAATAATTAGTAAAATAAATGTTTGTAATAAGTATCAAGGTAATAAGTTATTATGACACAAATATATTGATAATTATTATCTACCTTGAAATTTTAATTGACTATTATATAACCCCTTGAAATTTAAAAAAACAAATACATATCAACTTCTATTATATTTTATAATCAACTTTTATTAGTTTAAATAAATTTTGCAATCCAATTACTGGCACAGGTAAATTGTTTTGATAAATGAGTTAAAAAATAGAAATTATAATTTTTTTATTAAAATGCCCTCCTCAAATTATGAAGTAGCAAGATAACGTAAACACTTTCCATCAATTTGGACAGTCTTGTTAATTGAGGGGCCAAAATGAATCAATAGTCGTGGGACTAAATTGGAGCTGTGAGAAATTGTGGAATCAAATTGGGATCATACTAATAATCAGAGAATTATTTTGAGCTTTTCTCCATCTTTTTTGTCATCATGATATTGAACCACATAATCATCTTCTATTTAAGTTTGACATTATTGACAAATGTAGACACCTTTGAAATTGATAAATTTTAACTTTACACACACTGAAAACCAGGAAAAAAAACCGTCCATCTACCTCTAACAGCAGATTTATAAGAACATCCTCAGCAAAAAGTATCAATGCTGAAAGATATTGAATGGTTAAAAAGCAACATTGCCCTGTCCCATACATTTTACAATAATCGCTAGTATAACTAAAAATATGAGAAAAGAAACAAAAAGAAGATATGAACAATATCACTCACTTGAAAAGGCACAACCGAATATTGAGAACCAGCGCTGTAATATTCTCCAAATCTTTCAGCCGCATAAGTGCCCAAATTAGGAGAGTGGTTCCATGTTTCTCCATCGTTTTGCTCGGAATCATCATACCTTCTTGCCCAAGCATCTGACTGTCCCTCTTCAGGATCATCCTCCACCTCATCAATCTCCTCTTCGTCCCCACTTTCCATAACGTCTGTTATTTCCATTCTATTTGCTTCGCCAAAAACAGATTCATATAATCTTTTGCTAATCATAGTTTTAGAGAGAGCTGAAGTGTTTGAACTAAAAGACTCGACTGAAATGACATCATTAGAATCTTCTGCTATTTCAGGAAAAGATACAGGGACAAGAATAGAAGGCAATGCAGGACTGTTGTCATCCATCAGCCAACCCTTGTAATAAGCTGCAAATTGAGACGTACTGACATCCAAAAGATCATTATATACTTTATCCAAAAACTCCAGGTTCATCGTCACTTCTGATGTTCCTTGAATAGACTTTTTCACCTTATCATACCATGCCTTCAAATGAGACAGAGGAGGTAAGAAAAGGTGCTTCCAAAGTCCTGGTAGCAATTTTGTTCGAGCTTGGTGTGGAATATCACAGAAAACTAGCAGTAGATGCTTAGCTGAAACCTTATCTTTCTTCTGAATCTTGTAAAGAATGCTTAGATAAAAATGGGCCCAACCAGCTAAATGTGAGTTAGGAATCCCACAAGTGCATCCCCCATCCGATTCCATTGACTTCAGGCCAGTGATAACACTCAACTTAAGTGAAGCTTTCTTCAGCGCCAGCTGATTAGGACCCTCAATGATCATTGTTTCAACAGTCTTAATTGCTTCTTTAAGAGAAGAAAGAACATCATTATCTTTAGCCTGTCTGTTCTCCACCTTGCTGGAGTTCAGTGAAGTAAAACAAACTTGATGTATGGATGATCTAAAACTTTCATCTTTAAGTAGTCTATCGACACAACTACTTAAAATTGAAGTGATTTCTTTCAATACAGCATCATCCAGGGCAGGCTCAGGACTTCCATCCTTAGGCCTCACTGGCAAATTTGGGATTTGACTACTTACTGGCTGCTCATGCTCAAACAAGTAGTTCTTGTGAGACCTATCATATCCCCATTTCCCCTTTATCTCCTCTGCACTACCATCTTTCCAGCCCATAAACCTTTTTGATTTGAAGTTATCCAACTGATTTCTAATAGAGCCTCCTTTGTTCGGAGAAGTAAAAGCTGTGGGAAACTTGCAAGATCATTTCCAAAATTTGATTTGCATTTGAAAATTACTATTAGCACAATAGCAAAATTTTGGCACGCCCATAGCATGATAAATGAGGTTGCTTTCTTTTCCTTTTGATTCTAAATTTATATGCATATAATTAATAGTATTATTGTATTGCATAAATTATCTATGTAAATCATCGCGGACATAGGTGAGAATTGAATGGAGTGAAGTCATCCATTTGAAGAGATATATTGCCCCCCTCCCTAATAGTGCTGAGTCCTTGCTTCATTATCTAATTCATCATGGATCAGTTTCTAGAGATACTGTTTTATGCTATTATCCAAGAAGTATTGGGAGGAGCAAGACGTCACTTATTGTCGAATTTAAGAACTTGCTAATCTTCATCTCCTCAATGGTAATCATCCTCCAAGTGAATATATATATATATATATATATATATATATATATATATATATATATATATATATATATTACATGTAGTTTTAATCAGTTTCTTGTGTTATCTCTCACATGATGTGATATATATATATATATATATATATATATATATATATATATATATATATATATATATATATAAAAGAACTTGCTAATCATTTTATCTTCTTGAAATGATCATAGTTATTAATTTCACCTGTGGCGATTTGACTTTGAAAAAGTTACTTAAATTTCCGGAATGTGTGTCAATCTTAAGACCTTCGTGTAATCAAGTGTGAATTTTTTAAACAATGCCTTGAATGACCAAAATGAAGACACATTGGATTTGACACCACGATATTCTGGCTTCTATATTTTTCTCTATAAATAGACCCTTAGTCCTTCATTTACTATCTTAAACTCTCCATCTTCAATATCTCTTCAACAACTTCTCTTTTCTCACGTCCAAATTTCTAATAATGATGAAGCATCCCTTGAGTTGCTTAGTAAACTTAGACAAAACAGATTGGTAGTTTCATCAGTTTTTAGTTTTTACAAAGTATAAATTCAGATCGCTGCATAGAGAGTTTGAGTTCAACAATGACTTAAATATTTGAGTTCCCGATGTTGATAAGTTCCATAACTCGCTCAAGCACAATGGAATTATGCTTTTATCGAGACCAATTTCAATTCAGATTATGACTTTTTTTCTTCCCAGAGGTGGCCAAGTATTTTTGCTTGATACCGACCTAGGTAATGTCAAATTTTTTTATTAGTATGCTTTCTTTTATTAGTAAGAACCTTTGGAAGAATTGCAATTTAAGTTTCATATCTTATCTTTTTATTCAGTCTTTCTTGTGTGATCTGAGCAAATGCGATTATATCTAATATAAATGAATGAAATGAATGTCAAGTTAATACCTGGTAATTTTTCAAGTATACTATCCAAGAATTTGCAGAGTAAATAATACTGATAACTTTGGTGAGTAAATATTACTAAAATAGAATGAGTAAATAATTTCGTTGACAAGTCTAACTCGGCTTGCTCCCTAAACGTATTAAACAGGTCTCCATCTTGGATGGGCCTCACCGCACACCAAAGCTTTCATCTTCGAGGGTATAATCATCTCTAGACTTGACACTAGAAAGGACACACTTGCTCTTAGTGTAAATCTTATTGCAAATGAGGAATCTGAATTCCAGGGCTCAAATATTCATCTCATAAACATCAACTAACTTATGCGCTTTTGTCAGAAATATTGTGAATTGATAATTTGTCGAGTAAATAAATAGTCTACTTCAAATGTTGTAGAATAGGCAAGTTAACGAATTGACAAGTTGTCAAATATGTAAGTGACCTAGTAAACGAGTTTATTATTTTACTCTATTCATAAGAAATTATTGACTCTTTCAATGAAATTCATACTTAAAGTTAAGTTAGGGTGAGACGTAAGTGCAAACCATTCGTCTACCTGAAGATCTTAGCTCTCCTTGAAATAGAAGGCCCTAGCTCTCTTGCAGGAAGTAGTCTTACAAGTTTTAAACTTAAATCTTATGAGATGAATATTTGAGCCCTGGAATTCAGATTATTTCACATTTGAACCTTTTGATAATTTCACATTGCAAAATGATGTGAGTGTCAAGCTTCTTAGGCGAGTTCCCCAAGTTTGACCAAGAACCAAGTTCCCCGAGTGTGATTTAGTAGTGAATTCCTATCGAATGTGACTGAGCAGCAAGTTCTTCAAGTGTCAACAAGTAATAAGTTCCTTTTGCGAGTTCCCTAAGTGTGATCAACCATGTGCAAGCCCGCCAAATATATTTTAAGAGAGAATTTAGAAAAAAGAAAAACATTTCTTTTTAAGCATAATTAATTTTATTCTACAAGGATATCAAATAAGTGTTTTAAAGATTGTTTTTATTTAAAGAATGTAAGTGAATTACAAAATTTATAAGTGTACCTCCCTTTCAATTTAGGATTTATTACAAACCTTTTATGAAATACTTCTAGATGTTTGAATGGATTGTACAAGGATTGGTACATTCCTTTTTTCCTTCACTTTCTAATAGTCGTACAAGGTTGGTGAGTAAAAATTCTTTAATTTGTTGGCTTCAGTGAGCTCTTTAACAAGATTGTGAAAGTTTTGATTGATGGGGACATTCAGAGCTTGGAGGGTTTATTACCGTAGAGGCCGGAGATCTACGGCCTTAATTGAGTTTTCATATTTTTAGTTTTCATGTGTTGCAGGAGATTTATGTAGTGTTATTTATTTTATTATAGTTTTATCCTCACTTGAGCGAGCTTTTGTGTTGTTTGGCCAAGAGCCTTCTTGTCTTTTGTTCTTTTCATATTTTTGGAGCCTAAATATGTAGCACATTGTTCTCTTGTATGAATGATGAATATTTTGATATAAAAATTTCAGATTATATGCTTCCTCTTCTCTTGTTGAGTTGAGTTTTAAGTGAAGTTGATAGGAAATAATTGAGTTCGCAAGTAGCCCTAAGGTAATACTTGAGTTCGCAAGCAACCCTAACCCAAATCGATGATCAAACAGCGAAAATACTGCTGTCCACAGCAGGAAAACAGCATCAAACTACTGTTTACAGCAGAAAAACGGCACAAATTTCTGCGAAATCTGAGAGAAAACTCAAGTAGAGACTTGTATTCCACTAGTAGATGAAGTAAAATAGCAACGATACAATTGTTCTTCAATTCGAGAGGAAGAACAACTCTCCAAATCTCCGGCAACGCCAAGAGCCCAAAGCAAAAGAATCCTAGATCTCAAATCTAATTCAAATTCAAGATTGATCTCAATTCCCCCCTATTCCCCTAATTAATCCCCCAAAGGAGAATTACCACTTACCTAAACAACACTTATATTCAAATTATTCCCCCTAAAACAATGGCCATCAGTTCCCTTTCGTACACTGACTTCAGTCTTGCCCTGGTTGATAGCACTTGACTGAAGTATGCTATAGGCCTATGGTTTTGCATCAACACTGACCCCAACCCATATCCTGATGCATCGGTCTCTACTACAAAAACCTGGCTAAAGTCTGGAAGAGCTAGAACAAGAACAGTGGTCATGGCTTCCTTCAGCCTCGCCCCATGAAAAATTGTCTTTCTTCAGTTGCTCAGTCAAAGACCATGCAATGGTACCGTACCCCTTCACAAATTTCCTGTAATAACCAGTCAATCCTAGGAAACCCCTCAACTCCCTTATGTTCCTAGGCAGTGGTCATTTATGTATTGCCTCAATTTTAGTTTGATCCGCCGTCACTCCTTCTTGGGATACCACATGTCCAAGTACTCCACACTTGCTAGAGCAAAGCTGCACTTCTTCAGGTTGGCTTTTAGCTGATGCTCCTGAAGCACTTCTAAGACCACTATCAAATGTTCCAAGTGCTCCTCCACGGTCTTACTGTACAACAGAATGTCATCAAAGAAGACCAGGATAAACTTCTTGAGGTGCTGCTTGAATAACCTGTTCATCAAAGACTGAAAAGTTGCATGAGCGTTAGTCAATCCAAAGGGCATTACCAGAAATTCATAATGCCCCTCATGTGTCTTGAAGGCTGTCTTTGGAACATTTGCCTCCCTCATTCTGATATGGTGGTATCCGGATTTTAAGTCCAACTTGGAAAACATCACTGCCCCAATAGCTCGTCCAAAAGCTCATCAATCACCAAAATTGGGAACTTGTCTGGTACAGTGCCCCTATTCAGACCCTGTAATCCACACAGAATCTCCAACTCCCATCCTTCTTCTTGACTAAGAGAACTGGACTAGAAAAAGGGCTAACGCTGGGTTTGATGATCCCCACCTCCAACATTTCCTGGATCAACTTCTCAATCTTATCTTTCTGAATATGTGGGTAACGGTAAGGGCGGACACTGATCGGTGTCTCCCCTTCTTTCAAAGTAATGGCGTGCTCCAACTCCCTCTGAGGAGGTAAACCCTGGAACTGGTCTATGAGCGGTTGCACTGAATATGGGACATTGCCTTCTTCCTCTAGTCTAACCCCTTCCAGGCAGTGCAACTCCACTAAGTAGCCTCCTCCCTCCTCCTGAATGGTTATGATTAGGGATTTGAGAGAAACCCCAGCCTTGGTTTGCCCAACATCACCTTGAATCATCTTCCTCCCGCCATCACCAGCTCCATCCTCAGTGTGCCCCAATTGATCATGGTCTCCGCTAATGTTTGCAACCACTTCATCCCCAGGATGAAGTCAGTGCTCCCCAATTCTAAGGGAAGGAAGTCCTCCCTCACCTGGATCCCCTGAATCTTCAGCACCACTCCTTTACAAACTCCTCTACTCATTCCACTTTCTTTATGCCCATCATCACCCTATAGCCTCCGGTATCCACTAACTCTATCCCCAACAGCTCAACGATCTAGTTGGAAATGAAATTGTGGGTTGCCCCACTATCAATCAACACCAGCACCTCATGGTCAGCTATCTCTTCTTTCACTTTCATAGTGTGATTCGGAGTGAATCCCACTACAGAGTTAAGAGAAACTTCTGCCACATCCAGGTGCAGCTTCTCCTCCTCCTCCTCTTCAGATCTGCTCCCACCTCCCTCATCGTCTTCCTCGTCTTCACAGACAAGGAGAATCTAAAGAGTTCGTTCCTTGCACCTGTGCCCCTGTATGTACTTCTCATCACATTTAAAGCACAACCCCTTTGCCCTCTTATCCTGCATCTCCTTCTCTGTCAGCTTTTTGAATAGTCCCCCATTTCCCCCTCCTCCAGTTTTCTCCTTTAGCATTTCCTTCAGACTCCCTAGTGTTGCCCTCTTTGACGGTAAGAAAGTGGTAGTCATCCTGTATGACCCCTTGAATAGTTTCCTTGAGCCCTTCTTTATGATTTTTTCTAATCTTCCACCAACTAAGCCAGCTCCATAGCCTTCCCTAGATTCCTCGGCTCCAGCACCCTGATCGCTGTCCGTATCTCCGGTTTTAGCCCGTTCATGAAGTTCCCTTCCAGGGCTGACTTTGAAATATGATCAAATCTGCTAGCCAAGTACTCAAACTTGTCCTGGTAGTCTGCCACAATCCCCTCCTGAGTCAATGCAAAAATTTCTTATAGAAGTCTCCTCCCCCATCGGCTCGAAAACGCTCCAATAAGCACTCTTTAAACTCTCACCGGCTCCGGATGGGCTCTCTCCTGTCACGCCACTGATACTATGTCAAGGCTTTTCCTTCCAAACATAAATCCGCCGCTGTCATCTTCTCTTCCTATGTCAATCCGTTGACAGCAAAGTAGCGCTCCACCTTGTAGATCCAGTCATGGCCGTCTTAACCCTCAAAGACGGGCATCTTCAACTTCCTCACCTGTGGGTCTCCCCCATTTTTCCTGAATCCTCCATAACCTCTCATTCCTCGAAGAGGAGGTGCTCCCCAACTGTCACGATCTTCCCTCTGACAATTATACCCGAACCCTTCATCGTATTCCCTTCTTCTCCCTTCAAAATCAGCACCCCGGTGATGAAATTCTTCCCTTCTCCGACGAAATCAGCACCCCTCTGGTCATTTTCCAAACTCATCTCCTCTCTAGAAAGTGGCTCTAGAGGTGACATGTCGTCCTCTCCCTCAATGATCTCCACTTCCAGATTTCTCCTCCCCCTAAACGGGTTCTGATTCCCTCCTACAACATGGCCTCCGGTGGTCTCTCTTTCTTCCGATGTCGTAGGATTAGTCTTCAACTCCACCAGTTTCTTCAACATCTCTTCCATCACCGTGAATTTCCCTTCTATCCTTTCAGTGTTTGAGGTAATTTGATTTTGAAAGTCAAAGAATTTTCCCTCCAAATCTAATTTTAGTTGACCGATCTCGCCTTCCAAGACTTTTACCTTCTTCCCGGTCATATATCTTCCCAAGAAACACGAAGATCTTCTTTCAGAAAAAAAATTCCGCTGAAAAATTCTGAATTTCAGCTGCCGACGGTCCCAAATCGAGGCTCTGATACCAATTTGATAGGAAATACTTGAGTTCGAAAGTAACCCTAAGGTAATACTTGAGTTCGCAAGCAACCCTAACCCAAATTGATAATTAAACAACGAAAATATTGCAGTCCACAGCAGGAAAACAACACCAAACTACTGTTTACAATAGAAAAACAACACAAATTCGACGAAATCTGAGAGAAAACTCAAGTAGAGATTTGTATTCCACTAATAGATGAAGTAAAATAGCAACGATACAATTGTTCTTCAATTCGAGAGGAAGAACAACTCTCCAAATCTCCGGCAACGCCAAGAGCCCAAAGCAAAAGAACCCTAGATTTCAAATCTAATTCAAATTCAAGATAGATCTCAATTCTCCCCTATTCCCCTAATTATTCCCCCAAAGGAGAATTACCACTAACCTAAACAACCCTTACATTCAAATTATTCCCCCCAAATTTTGCATTAAGCCCAATGTGGGCCCCACATGAGTCCCCCCACTCTCCTTGGCTTCTTTTGCCATGCATAAACCAGGACCGGTCCAGGCAGGACCGGTCTAGCCGACCCCTCCTGGGCCGGTGTGAGCATGGGCATAACAGAAGTCCTTTGGAGAAAGGCAAAGAAATGCCCAAAAGCGTGTGAGCTCTTGGTTGGTATCATCTTCCCTCTATATCTCTTTCTTCTCCTTCCCTACCCGCCCAAATAGCCTCCCACCGCTGCAGCAATCTGTTGCCCTCAACCAGCAGCCACCTCCCTCCCTTCCTCTCTTATCGCCTCCACCTTCACCCCAACACCCTTGACCTTAGGCTCCCCAATTTTGCAATTAATTCACTTTAATTAACCATTTATCTCAATTAATTGTGACCTTTGTAGATCCACAACCGCTTTAACTTTTTCCCTTCTAAAGCAAGCCCCATTAGCCCTCTCTCTTTCCCAAGCAGCCAGCCCCACCTCTTCACCTCCCAAGCTGACTTTTCCTTTTCCAAGCCAACTAATTCTCTTCCCAAACAAGCCACATCAACCCTTTCTCTTTCCCAAGAAGCCAACCCCATCTCTTCACCTCCCAAACTAACTTTTACTTTCCCAAGCCAACTAATTCCCTTCCCAAGCAAGCCACATTAATTCTTTCTCTTCCCCAAGCAACTAGCCCCCACCTCTTCTTTTCCCGAGCTAACTTCTTCCTTTCCAAGCTACTAAAATCAGCCAAATTATCTCTCCCCTCCTCCCCATGCAGCCGGCCAAGCTTTCCCCTCCAAACCCCAAAATTGTGAACCTCTCCACTTCTAACCCTCATCTAACTGAAATTTTCTTTTCCCTCCCCACTATTCTACTCTCAAAGAAAACCTAGTTTTTACTAATGCAACAAGGACATTAATTCAACAAAGAGCAGGGTTTCAAAAGCAAGCCAAGGAAGAACTAGCCATCATTTCACCAAGGACTTCATTCCTCTCATTCATGAGCTAAGTATCAAGCACTCCTCTTGTTCTTCATCTAACTAAATATTGGTCTTCTCATTTCATATATAGCAACATCATCTCATATGTGTTGATTAATCCGCCAAGTTCTACTTAAATTTTAGCGAACAGAAACTCTAGTGACTAATCCCTTAATTAAATGATGAATTTGTGCCAACCCAAGCTAGCTAGCCTAAACCGATTCACCTTTTGTTATTTTTTAGCCTTTACTTGTTAATTTCTTGCTATCACATGATTTAATAGTTCAAATTTTCTTATTGTTCTTAATTTTTTATGAAGTTTATTTTGCTATCTTTGATGCAATCTTAGCATAAATCTCTATTTGCATTACTTATTTTGTTTAGTCCTGCATCATTGATAATCCTTTGTGCCATGATCAAATTGATATTTGAATGATCCTGCGCAAAAAGACCCAATGTAAGTGCAACTTGGGCAATTATAGCTCCAAATCTTTCATATTCAATAATTGGTGCCAAAAACTAATAACAAATTGCTATGGCTAAGCTCTTGTCAAAATTTTAAGAGTTTCAGAATTTTTAAACGAACTTGGTGCGTTGTCAAATTATGTGATAAGTAGTTGATTGAACTCCATAAAACTAAAAATGCATTCCGTGGAAGTCTTAAAAACATTTCAATTGTGCCTACTTACATATTATGAAGTTTAATAAGAACTTGATAGCATCACTTATAATAAGCTGTGAAATTGCTGACTCAAATTAATTAATTTAAGTTGTGAGGTTCGACTTATCTTTGTAGGTTTTCAAAACTAACATCTTAAATTTTGTGGGAGGTTGAACCTCTGCCTTATCAGACAAAGAAGACATTTATAGGCTTGAAGAAGATTTACTTGTATTGAGAGGGGAAAGAAAGTTTTGCTTCATTTTTAAATTTGTGTGATGAAGATCTTTTAGTGGAGATTGACGCGACAAAATTGGGTTGATGTTGATGTGGTGAATTGATGAAGTTGCATTCTCATATAAGATGAATAAGAGAAATATTTTTGTTGAAAATTCACCCAAATTCCTTGAATCATTTTTGTGAGGTAGATTTTCATTTGTTTGAGTTGCTAAGAAGTAATGATTTAGGTCTACCTATTGCATTGTTTCTTCCCTTCCATCAGAATGATCCAGTACTTGATTTGTTGTTCTAGTCATAATCCAATCTCATTGCATCTAAAAGGATTTTAAAATCAAATTTGTTTATGGGTGACACAAGAACTTTACTAACAAGAATGGATTAAGCTAGAGAAAAACGTTAAAGTGAGAATCTCTCCGATATTACTATATTGCTAGAAAGTACAATACTTACGCAAAAGATTACATCTGTCTAGCTTATCTTATGGCCCCTTATCGATAGGCTTGGGATGACACGCAACTATAGTAAATGCTACATTTAGGCAATATAAATAAATTTATATAATAAGGCTTAATAAGTGTTTGTTATAAGATGAATGAACTTTGCAAACTTATAGTTATTTAATTACATAGAGTACAAATGTTGATTTCTAAGGGTGGTAAATTCATCTGAATTTATCTGCATGCTTCATCTAGGCTTGTCGAGTTCTAGCAAGTAGCTTAAAGACATTGGGCAAATTCACTTGGTAAGTTAGGGCAGGTAACCTTAGCAACTTGTGCGACTTTGCTGGGCCTTTGAGCCAAGTATGCTCGGTAAAACTGCTTTGAAAGACTTGAACTCAGCCTATTGAGATGGGTTAATTTGACTTTAACTTGACAGGCCAACTTGCCTTGAACTTGACCTAAGCGATATTTGGTTGTGAGCCCTTTATATTGGATGGAAAGTAGTAATAAAAAGATGATGCAAAGAGAAAAAATCATCTTCCTCAACTATTTAATGTAGAGCTTGCATTAGTATATGGAGCGGTTTAAAGATAAAAAAATCAACTTCGACACTCTTATCAGCGATATGTAGATCTCGGGCATACTCGTTTTTATCTTAACTTTTTTCCAAAAAAAAAAAACTCCTACCTTTGGGTTCAAGCGCGTCTGGCGGCTGTTCCTCGTACCTTCTCCCTCTCGCATTATTCGGTTTAGGATCTGTAAATCTACCTCTTTCCGGAATTAGCGAAACCGATCTCCGGGGATTGACATCCGAATTGGTCCTTGCCAGAGGAAGTATGGGGCCAGAGAAGCCAAATCTCGGGTTGGGAGAGCTTGAACCACTCGATCCGGAGCTGCCTCTTCTTGGCCATGGTTTCTTCTTATGCCTCCTTCCATTGAACCCATCTTCAGCGAGAAGCTCCTCCAGGGTTGCCATTTCTAGGGGCTTCAAGATTGTGAGAGCAAACAAAGAAATACATTCAGGATTTTAGTTCTTAGCATCGGGGTTTTGGACAAAAGAGAGCACGAATGAGAGGAGAGCCAAGAGTCCGGCCGTCCGGATTACTCCCACTGATTTCAGGCGTTGGCGTTGGCCTGGCCAGTGCCATATGGCTGCAGGCATGGTGCCGGGCGAAAATTTTTAAATTAAACACAATTAAAAATATATTAAGCGTTTCAGTACGATTTTTTTAGAGAATTTAAAAATAGTTAAAGTCGCTATTTAAACAGGCTATTTATGCTTGAGTAGATATTGTTGAGTCAGTTTGATGTTACTGGAAGAAAATTAAATTTAACATCTAGCAACTTATACTATTAATTTCTTTTAAAAATGAAATAATATTTTTATTAAGGATTAATAAAACTGTCATTTTATTAATGATCAGATATTGATAAGTGGTGAGAGGGAGTGAATTTGTAAATAAATGCTACATTACAATTAATGTGGCGAATTTTGTTGCACCCAATTATAATTAGTAGATGATTAGATCCATAGTGTATTGTTATTGATTTCTTTAGTATTTTGGATAGTTAGTGTCATACATGTTGAAATCTGTGTAGAGTCATAATTAATGTCATTGGATGTTAAGGTTGTTGTGACATGTATGATTTAAAAAATATGACTTGAACTGTGAAATTGTGTTGTATGCATTTTTGGAGCAAATATGAAAATTGCATATTGTAGCAGACGCACGATAAAGTTATGAAAGTTAAGTTGTACATTGCGGAGATAATTTTAGAGATGTGAGGTGGAGATATGTACGACAAAGGTACCTTAAATATATATTTGTTAATCTAATCCGAGAAAGTTTATACATCAAAATAATTAAATGTTAGATTACAAAAATGGTACCTTAAACACTTAGACTCGAAAAATCCTACTTTTACACCTTGCTACTTCGGTGGGCATTTAACTTTCTCTAAAATATCATAAAATATAGAATGAGCACAATTAGCCCAGTAGACTTGTTTTTCTAACCCATCACATATATCAATATTCAAATTAAAATAATAAATTGCAATGCAAATAAAAAGGTAATAACTTATACATAATAAGTGAAATACTATAAAATGTAAATTTTTTAGGATTTTAGTGTATACTTATTTTCAAAATTATCACTTACTTGTTAGTCACTTTTAAAGAGTTTTTCATATATATCACATAGTGTTTGCCATCAAAGATTCACTTGCATTGGCCTTTATATTTTATGAGGGTTCATAAAAAAATTTAGGAATTGTTAACATTCATTTTAGAATATTACTTGTATTTAATTCGTTAACACATCCAATGCAATGATTAAACCTCACATGTCCCGAGTACTTAAAACCACTTTCATAGAGCTGCAAACAAACCAAACCAAGCCGAGTATATGAGTGTTCATGTTTGTATTTGTTTATTATTAGCTTGTTTAAGTTCGGTTCATGTTTTATTCATGCTTTATTATTTCTGTTCATGTTTGGTTTGTTTAAATTAATGGTGTTCATGTTTGGTTCATATTCGATTCATGTTCGATTCGTTTAGTGCTTATCAAGCTTTAAACAAAACAAGTTTTAATGAGCTCTGTTCGTGAACATATTTAACAAATTTTTTTAAACTATCAAACAAGCATGTTCATAAATAAATCTAACGAATATTATTGAGCTATCAAACGATCAAGATCTAACAATGTAATATAAGAAATTAGCAATTGTAATGCAATTAAAACTACAACATATATTATAATATTTAATTACTTTAAAATTTATTAATTAAAAATAATTATATCATTTTGTTATAATAAATTAAAATATTTATATTATGTATATTTATCAATTTTATAATTAAACATTAATAGAGTTTTTATCTAGCTTATTCACAAGTTCTAAATTGAACACGAATCGAACTTAATGTTGAGCATGCTCACGAGCTTCAAATGATATTTTTCGTGAACATAAATGAACCAAGCACATTAGTGTTCATGCTTGTTTATTTAAGAACCGAATATTAAAAATGTTATTCAAGTTTGTTTGTTTAGTTAGTTAAACGATCAAAAACGAGCTTTAATTGAACCGAGCAACGAGTAGCTCATCGAATACTTGGCTTGCTTGCAGGCCTACACTTTCACTTATATCTCCCTTTAACTTTCCACACCTACCTATAACAAGTGCAACTAGAATCATAAAAGAACAGTGTCACATAATCTCCCACACCCACTTTTAGCAAGTGGGGCTAAAATCTCTCCCACATCCACACTAGGAAAATAAGGTCATAACAAAACATATATGACCCTTATAACATATTAAAGAGTGCACTTTACATGTCAAAACATCTCCAATATTATGTCATGCAATCATAAATGTAACAATATCTAATTTCTGTCTTCAATGCCGCAGTTAAATGATATATAAATTGCCAGAAGTACCATTCAAAGCTACATTACATGTATAACATTATACTCACTGAACTTTTCCCATTCAATTTTTATGTTCAGAAGAATATTTTGAGTCATTTACATAATTATTGTAATGATAAAAAAGGTCTCAATTCAATTGTTGTCGCGACCCGGCCCAGTTAGCTCGTAAGTGCGAGGCGGGAACAGAGGTCAGACATGATCGACATAAACCTTCATAGCATATCATCAAAAGATCTAACAAAAACCAAGTATTTACAACTATAAAAAGAAAGAGCCACTAAAGTAAATCCAATTAAAACTTTCATTTTTCATTCATCTTTCAAAAGAAAAAAAGTACACAGAGAGTTCTTCTAAAAGAAGGGATCCAAACAAATCTAACTCTCACAAAAAAAATATACTACATACAACCTTCTATCATTCAAAAGAACAAAACTCAAAAGAACATGCCGTTCGTCGTCTCCCTATGACGGTAAGTGCACAGTGGTTGGTCTGTCATTATCTATTCGCAGGATCTCCTGAAAATTTCCCACAATATGGGTGTCATAACTCAATAGAGCAAATGCTTTTTCAATTAAATTTAGATAACAAGGCGAGGGAAATAACATGTATGTCAATGATTTGTGTAGGAATAATAAACAAATCATAAAAGTTAAGTAACATGGCTCTAGGTGAACCATTAAGCCTCTTTCTTTAGTTGAGCTTGCAACCAATCACTTTACATAATACATGAATTGTTTTCATGAATCATAAGATATTTTATATGCATCTTGTAATCACCTGTCTCGGAAGTATCTTTTGTACTAATCAGGTACAATTTGTTTGGCCATTCCTTTTCCATTTGGTTCATAAGAACTACCTTTACCAATGCTCGGAAGAGCATCCCTTTACCAAAGATGCCTCCGCATCAACATGCACATACATTCATTCTTTAATTATTCATAAAAAGATCCTTATTCATGCATATGGTCAATTGTCTCCTAATGTGCTACATGATTTCATGATAACATGAGAAAGAAAAAAGCTAAGTACATTCTTTATTCATCACTTTAGAAAGAAACAAGTGCAATATATATATCATCACATAAGAGGTGTAATTGCAATGTAAGATAACACATTGTCTATAAACCATTACCAAATGAGTTCATATAATTAGGTAACCATATAAACACATGATATTAAGAGCATAATAAGATATAAAAGCAGTACGATTGGAAGAATGCTAAAAATCTTAACAACAATATAAAATATGCTATGGTGGAAAGAATTGAAATTTTCTTCTAAATTTAAAAGTGTCACATTTACCTACCTCAATACAACGTGCTCCGCCAAAAATCCTTACGAACTCTTCCTTTCCACGTGTTCAACGCCTAAAAGAAACACACACATCATTCCCTGCACTCATTATAAATTTAAAATAAATACTATTTTCGGAATTACCTTAAAACCCTAAATTTGGAAAACACACTTTTATTGATTCCCTCACATAAACATGTCAAACTTTCTCTTACACCTAATTCATAATTAAATTAATATATTTTCATATTTAAAATAATTAAAAATTAGGAAAAATAGATTTTGTAAGAAAAACTTAATCTCTTCCCTTAGAAACTATCTTAGGACCCTTAGGAACCAAGTTTATAAAAGTACTTTCAAAAACTCAAACTTTAGAGAAAACCCTAATTTTAGAAACCCTAAAAATCTTTGAAGAAAAAATACATTCTTATGTATAAAATTGTTTCCTAAATATTCCCTCTTAATTTCTTAAAGAAATTTCAATGATTCCACAAAACCCGAAAATTTCTTACTTAAGAAAACTATGCGGGAAATGAAGAAATGCTTAATTAAATCATACCTTAGTCTTCTCCTTAGTCTCCTCTACAATTTCCCTCAAAAGCCGACCGTCGGAAACCATTGCCGGAGCCGCCGCCCAAGCCTCCCACCGCTCCTCTTCCATGCGCCTTCTCCCCTTTTCGCGAACTCCTTCGGTTCGGCCGAATGAAAAGTGGGGAGGGGAGGTTCGATTTTTGTTATTTGAGAGAGATGGGTATGCCAAAAAACCTCTATGCCCTCACTTAAACAACCCATGCTTGAATAAACATTAGGAGTATTATTGGAATTATGAGACTTCTCTAATTTTTATTTCCTAAATTAAGCAAAATTAAATATAAGTTTTATATATCAATTTTCTTATAATTTTGCGTAGAATTTTATAAAATTAATCCCGTCAAAATCCAGCAACCTTGAATTTTTCACTTAAACTCGTTGCGGCGCTTTGAAAAGCGTGCGAGGCCTAAAACGACATTTTTGCGGGTTTTACAATTGCATACTCAAAAGTTTGCATAAGAAAAATCAACTCGTAAAAATATGATTTCATACCGTCAAAATGTTCAGAATAAAATGTATAATAAAGTATTAAAAGTTTCACAGCGAAAACTTCCTAAAATCTAAAAAAACACATTTTTAATAATATCTTTTTATAAAATTACTCGAATTGAAATAAGAAATAGGGGTTTAAAAGTTTATATAGTGTTTAATAATATCCTGAACATACCCAACGAACGAATCCTGAGCTTTAGCCTCCAAATTTACTCTCTCTCTTTCTCTCTCCTCACTTCCCTTCCCTCTCCTTTCTTATGCTTGGGGAAAACACTTTGCTACAATAGTTTTAAATATTTATTATTTAAAAGCCACTAATATGGTTTAGCGTTGTGGCCCTCAACCCCCCAACACAGATAAAGGTATCAAGAGGGGTTTTCGGGTTGGGTTTAGGTCAAACCCAAAATTAACCCGACCTTAACTCACCTAACTCGAATCCAATAATATTAGGTAAAGTTGTTAGAAGTTGGACTTAAACTCAACCCAAACCCAACCCGATCAACACGACCTGACCCGCTGACCCAAGTGCAAGGGGATGAGATGCTCGAGTGCGATGAGTGGACAGGTGCGGAAGCATGGATGATGGGATGACTAGAAGAGCACGATATGCAATAGAATGATTGGAAAAGCTCATTTTTGGGTTGACCCGAGTTAATTTTGAGTTTTTGGGCTAACTTGAACCTAATCCATTTTCCAAAACTGTTGAGCCGAACCCAAAAATTTTTTGGTCACGTTTGTGGGTCCTACCAAAGATTGACAGCCCTTAACGCTATTTAACCTCTAACAAATCTTTTAAATTCTCTCAGGATCTTTATATTTGAGCCTTAACGTTGTAACGATGTCACCCAACGTTGCACTGCATGATCATTTTTCCACATCCATATGTAAGCTCAATGTTGCGGACCTTCCAATCCCGTTGCTGCAACGCTCATAGAGTAATTTTGATGACTTCAATTTTCACTTTTCCAATTTAATTATGTGTAACTTTTTAAAGTAAGTATGATTAAAAATTTAATTATATGATTAAGCATCGTAAAATAAAATTTTAAAATTAGGCAAAATCATCCATTAACGAGGCGACTTACTGGTTACTTAGCACACCAATTGATATTGTAGCAAGCCGGCCATTTAACGAGCAACTTTCCTAAAAAACTTTTTAATTAAATTAAGAAATTAAGAAAATAATTTCACATCGATCATACTTCCTTTCTTTAAAGGAAATTAGTCCAACTTGCTTTAGTGGGAAACCCACCTCAATATGCGAACGCCTATCTCCAGATGATGAAGAAGAAGACGGATATAGTGCGCCATATTCCTCTCTTCCTCCTCTTTCCCTTACTCCTCTCTGCATTGCACTCTAAATGGAGCTTCCCTTGAATCCTCAAGACATAAATCCAGAACAATGACAAACTTATCAAATCCAACGAACATAAACAAACAAAAGAGACAGAGACGAAAGCAGAAAACAAACATTTGGAAAAAAAAAACAAAAGGTACGGTTTGAAAATCAATCCTTATAGATGTGGACAGATGGATGATTGATAAGATGCGTAAGTTTGGGAAAATTATTGAATCCAGTCACCAAAAGAAGAGATATGTTCGGATGTTAATAAAATATTATTTTAGATTAAGTGCAACTAAAGCGTAGGTAAAACGCAACTAAAGCGCAGGTAAAGTACAGGTAAAGCGCAGGTAAGCGCAAGTAAAGCGCAGGTCAAAGCGCAGTCAAAAGCGCAAGTAAAGCGCAGTCAAAGCGCAACTAAAACGTAAGTCAAAAGCGCAGGTGACGTGACAAATTTTTATTGGATGTCCAAATCTATTCTCCGCATCCGGTGACCAGATGCAATAATTTCCCGTAAGTTTGAGAGTTGGAATTTAAAAAATGCAAATGATGTGCATTCTTAACATGACAAAAAATCTGCAATAATTTAATTTAAAAATAAAAATATATATATTTTTTACTGTTCTGTTATTGTAGCAAGTCACCCATTAAATCGGCGACTTACTACAATATCAATTGATTGAGCTGGAACTTGATGTGTTCTGGGTCAATGGTAAGTTGTCTGTTAAACGGACGATTTTGTTTAGTTTTAAATTTTTATTTTATGATGCTTAATCACATAATTAAATTTTTAATACTTATTTTAAAAAAATTTTACCCTTTAATTATTGACTTATTCAAGGCTCCCTTAAACACTCTAAAACTTATAATTGCTAATCAAATTAAAATTAGAAATCCTTAATAGTAATTAGTTGGATTCCTAAGGATGAATAGTTTGTAGATTCTCTTATATTTTTTTAAAGCGGCTTTAAAAAAAAAGGAGAGAATTAAATAATATGTTACTTTATTTGAGAATTATAATATTAATATTTGTATTGTCCTATGAGTGTCGCATCAAAAAATAACACAACTTTATTGATCTAATAATGGTGTTGATTCGACCAGTTGTTTACATTGGCTCAAATGCCCAATGATGGCTTATAAATATGTGCAAAGCTCCCATTTTAGGAGAATTATTGCATCCGGTCACCAGATGTCCGGATATTCAATCCGGTGTCGCCACGTCACCCAAATACACTGGGTCCCGATATATTTGGGTGACGTGGCGACACCGGATTGGTGTCCGGACGAATCCGTACACCTGACACAATAATTTGTCCCCATTTTAGGGTCTACTTTTTCATATTCTATTTTTTCTTCAATGGCAAATAATAGAGAAATATTCACTTAATGTTTCCCAAATGGTGTGATGAATAATAGCAAAGTTGTGCCTACTTTGATTATACCTTTTTTTTTGTGGTTGCCTTTTTTTTCAAAATAATAATCCTATAAATAATTATATGGGAAGCATATTAGGGTGGGGAGAAACCCTAGCAAATAATACTCTAAATCATGCCAACTTTCACTTCCGATTCGAAATATAAGTCACATTTGACCCCTCCTAATCAAGATACAATCAATCCAAAAGAGTATATATATAACATCTTCGATACATATTCAAGTCATTGAGTAATTTACTGATAAAAAATCTCAAATAGGTGAAAAGAATTTAATTAATTTCTCACAATATTTTCTACACAAGTTACCATCATCGACTAAGGCTTCGTTTGGGACGCTTTTTTAATGCTTTCTAAAACAGAGTTTTAATACAAAATTTTTTATTTT
Source organism: Dendrobium huoshanense (assembly GCA_016618105.1). Taxonomy (NCBI): domain Eukaryota; kingdom Viridiplantae; phylum Streptophyta; class Magnoliopsida; order Asparagales; family Orchidaceae; genus Dendrobium; species Dendrobium huoshanense. The sequence goes on along the minus strand of CM028354.1, from coordinate 24,644,311 downwards.
TGTACTAAAACTCCGTTTTAGAAAACAATAAAAAAGTCATCCCAAACAAAGCCTAACACTCTAATAAACAATATTGGATAAGTTAAAAATATGTAATGGATTTTTATATACCTCTTTCACATAGTTTAATGTCGTTAAGCAACATTATGAAAGACAACCTCTGATAAATTAAAAATTATTGATGGATTTTTACCAACCTTTTTCATAAAGGCTAATGTCATCGAGTAACACTCAATCAAACAACCTGGAAATGATATAAAAAATCTTAATGGATTTTTTATTTATTTATCCTCCATAAATGTTAATGCATCAAGCAATATTTTGGCAAACAATCTTGAATACATCAAAAATTTTCCGTGAATTCCTACCGATCTCTTTCAAACAAGTGAACGTCATCGAATAACACTCTAAAAATAACCTTGAATAGATTAAAAATCTTTGAAAATTTTATATCAATCTCTTCAACATAAGTTAATGATATGGAGCAACACTCTAACAAACAACTTTGGATAAGTTAAACATTATTTTTGAATTTCTCTTAACCTCTTTTACACAAGTTATTTAAGTAATGCTCTAATAAGTAACATTGACTAGGTTTTTTTTTTTTTTTTTTTTTTTTGTGGAGTTCACTTAACCTCTGTCGCCTTGATGCATACCACTACTTATATGATTGATGCACGCCATCGATGCCAACTATAATTCCCGATGTTAGTACCCGGGTTAATGCTAGAATTCTTAGTCATTGGTCTCCCCTCTTAAAGAAGGAAAAAATAGTGAATGAGCAATCTCTTGAAGGAAACTTCCATCCATAATGTTCTTCCAGCTTCTATAATGAAATTCATTATGTACAATTTTTATCTACTATATTATATTAACATCTTCCCTAATTTTGGGGAAGGACAATATTGAAAAGACAAACACTAGTGAAAAATTTTCAAGTAGGCCATGCCCTATAATTTTTTTCATTTTTAAGGATTTTCACATAAATATTATGATATCTCTTTTGACCCTCTTTTATATATGTGTATGTTGATATTCATATAAAATTTAGATGTTGAACTCTCTTCAACATCTCAAAATTTCTAATATGTAACAATAATGAATTTTGGATGTTAGAATCTAAAGAAAGAAAAATAAGAGCTAATAGTTGTTGGTTTTATATATGATATTATAAAATAGATGTTAAAAAAGAGCATGCGTCTCTTTTTGTTTCAAATGGACAAAAGAACTAAAGAAGCACAAAAAAATGGTCCTCTATCTTTGAATAAACTGATCCATAGATCTTGAAATCAACGGTTGATATTTAAGTTCGAGATCTGCTACCAATTTACCCACCATTTCTTTTGGCACGATACACATCCCCTTAGCTAACAACATCTCTTGGATTGTTAAGGAAGCTAACAACACCTGCAAATGCTCATATGCACTTTTGCCTCCCTGTACATTATCATCAATTATGTTGCTCATCTTGGCCTGCTGGTTGGAAGCTTTATTTACCAATCAAAAGGTCTTAAGTTCGAGTCTTGCATCTTTGATGTGTGCGTTGGTTTGCCTTAATTGGCCTAAAAGTCCCCAAAAATGTTAGCATCAATTTGTGAATAATATGTTATATTAAGCATAAATGTGCAATATTGTTCTGAAAACCATAATTTGCTAATGTGCATAGCTCCTTGTGAGATGTTTAATTATAAAAGGGTCATGGTATGTAATTACTCCATACAACCTAATAATTTAAATTAGCAAAAATATTATAAATCATAATTTTAAAAGTTGCATAGTGTATAACATACTGACCAAGACAAGCTAAGGATTGAGTGGATTCACTAGAGATCATGATACACCTTTTAGGGATTACTTGCTCAATCAAAGAGAGTCACTCACCCACCCTAACTCGAGGAAACCACTCGCCTAATCAACAAGAGAAATCCATTCATGCCCAATAAATGCTCAACAACCAGATCAGAAATCTCCCATTTGCTCAAAATAGTTATATGTATACTTTTCAAAATTATAACAATCATATCAAGTATTTTTAATTATTTTTTACATGAGATTTAGTTATAAATTCTAACGTTTTAAAAATTGGACCAGGCCGGTCGGTTCAACTGGCTAAACCAGTACCCGGCCGGCCAGCCGGTTCGTTTTAACACTAAAACTGGCAAAGCATGGAACCGGATTTGAACTGGTCGGACCGTGGAACCGGCGAACTGTGAACCGGACTCGAACCGCCCAGTTAAACATACACTTTTCTCAGCCGTTTGATTTCAATCGTGCGGTATTTGAGAAATAAGTAAATAAGTATGTGAAGGAAAACCTAGGTGATTTCAATCGTGCTGTAACTCCCAAAGCCGCGCCTCTCCTCCGCTCCTACGCCTTCATCGTTACAGCTCTTCCGTCGGTGCTCGGATCATTCGCAAACTAGCCGACGAAAGCAAGGACAAGAAGAAAGTAAACATGCAAGAAAGATTTCTTTGAAGAGAAGATTAAAGTGTTTCTACTAGAGGAATCATCGAAAGATTAGGAGATTTCAGCTTCAATAATAGTTCATCTCGTTAGTGTTCTAGAGATGTCAGCTCTCTAATAGGAAAAAATTGTCATCTCCTTCCTCTTTTACATGTTGCAGCTGCAGCCTCTTCTGGACTTAGCAGTGGCCTCGGTTTCTCAAATACCGTACGATTTTATAAGGCAGTAATCTTATGTCAGTAATTTTAAATTTCTTTTCTTCTATCTTTGTCGTAAAATTTACCTTCTCTTTTTTGTTTGTATAATTTATGGTGTTAATCGAATATGTATAATTTGTTCCTTTAAATTGAATGTTACATTGATGCTTGCTAGTTTTGAGTTATTGATTGATGATTCTTTTTCTTCTGTGAATTCCCATCTACACTTGTTTTGATGTAGAAGTTTGAATTTTTATTGTTTAGTGCGGATTTAGGGGAATGGGACATAATTTTGATGTTCTTATTACCCATTTGGGGCATTGAATTCGAAACCCTTTTCACTTTGTTAGGCGCTCTCGCTCTCCCACGGTTCTGAATAAATGAGTGGTATTTTGATTCATAACTCACTCCTGCAACTGTGCAGCTCTACTTGTTAGTGGAACATAACTGACATATGTATTGGTTGAATGGTGCTAGAGCCATTGAGGTTCTTATCAACCACTTTCAAGTCCTTAAATATGTTTCCAACAGGTATCACCATTCTTCCACCTTGCTTCCAACAGGTATCTACTCCTTCGTCGCTTATGTTTTATAAACTTCATTGATGTCATATTTATATTATTTGATTAGTTTGATATGAAAATGAAATGTATATTGTATAGTGAATGTATTAGAGGAAAATTTTTCATTCATTTTATAATTTTTAATAATATTATTATTTATTACGTCATCCGGTTCGACCGGTCGGTCAAACCATTAACATCTCCTTCTTCTAGTCCGTTGTCCGTTCTGATTTTCAAAACCTTGATAAATTCTCTTATAGTCCTCAAAATTTTATAAATATAAGATCAAATAATCATTTTAGGAGGACACATAGGATAATTTAGATTTTTTTTTTTTTGGTTGAATATAAAATCCCAAAAATTATTTTACATATATTTATTTGGAATTGATGTAAATTTTTTTCTAAAATTAATTATACAATTATTATAAAAAAATATATATTTCATAACATTTATTACCAATACTGTATTTATTTTTAAAAGTCGGATATATCTTTTTCAAGTCTACCATAGTAGCAAATTTGATTCTTAAAAATAACCCTTTCCAACAAAAATTTAAGATGTCCAGACATTACAAATAAATGATGACTCATTTAAGTTTTAAATAAAATAATATAAATTTTTTTCTATTTTTAAATTTTTATGTGAACTATTATAACATTTTTATATGATATGATTGAAAGAAAAAAAAAAAAAAAGATTGGATCCAAACATTCCCTCGACTGAAGAGAATAACAATGTTATCGGTTCACTGAAAATATTTCATATATAAAGTAAATTTTCCTGATTTTTTTCAATTTATAATTCATATTTTATCTATTAAAAACTTCTTATTTTCGATTTTTTTTTCACAAGTAAAATAAATATAAAGTAAAGCTCCAAGATGACAGTGGCCCGCAAACAACAACAGTGCTTAGCGGCCAAGAGCAGGAACAATTATTACGTCCTCTGACCGGACGTAGAGCTACATTCGGCCACCAATAACATGTCGCCACATGCTCTTACTCTAAACCACACGGCCCGACGATTTGACCCGGAACGGAACCCGGGAATGCTATGTTCGCGATTTTCTCGGTATTGCTCGGTATTTCCTAGGTATTGCTTTGAAAAAATGAGAAAAAACGCTATGTGAAGACCAATATCATGCACCGAATACAACAATATTTGCTCGATATTGCTAGGATTTGCTCGGTAGTTGTACAACTCAGTACCGGTACTACTCGGTATTGCGGTATTTGCGGTATTTCAGGATTTGATCTGTGAAGTATCATGCAAATACCTACCGGACTCAGTATTTGCTCAGGATTTGATCGGTATTGCTAGAAAAAACTCGGTACAACTCAGTATTTGCTCGGTATTGCTAGGTATTTGCTCGGCATTGCTAGAAAAAACTAGGTACAATTTGGTATTTGCTCGGTATTTCTAAGTATTTGAAATATATCCAAAATGTGATGGGACGTTGTTCGGCTCGTCAAGGATTTAAAAAAACGCACGTGCGAGAACCCAAAAAACAGCGGATCGGGTCGGCGACTTTTTTTAATGCTACGTGGCGCTAAAATATTGGTGGCCGAACGTAGAGAAGCGTACGTTCACCGGACCGAATAAAAGTTCCAAGAGTAGAGGCCGATGATGATGAGCAACAAGGGGCGATAACCAATAGCTATGGTCGGCGGGCGAAGAGGCAACCAGCTATGGGGACGGTCGGCGGCAATGACAATTAACAATATATTTTGTAAATCAACAAAATCTAATAATTTTCAAATACATCAAAATTAAACTAAAAAGCTTAAAGAGCTCTTCTTTATATTATTATTTGGCTAAACTGCTAAAATAAAAAAAATGATAGATGACAGAAAATTTTATATCAGATAAATGATCGAAATAGAGTTATGTTTGTAAGAAAATACACTTAATTGTTTTTAAAAACATTTTAATAATTAAAAATATAGCACAGGAACAATTATAGATAAACAAGAGTGAATTACTTTAAAAATACACTTTCGAAAAAAATGCTGCTTTAGAAGCAGTAAAAAGAATGTCCCAATGAAAGCCTTAGTTTGAGAACATACAACATAGAGTGAAAGATACAAGACTAAGATAAATATCCCAAATTAATGCGAAAGAATCATGAATAAAAGAAAAATTCAATAATAATATGAACAGAAATTACATAAAAACTTTTGAACAAAAGAAATAACACCTCATAAAATACAGGAGAATGAATGAAGGGAGATGGATAATTCATAAGGCCAAAACAATAGAGTAAGGTTAAAAGGTTAATGATGAAGACACTATGTTACATATCCTTAATATAGTATTTATAGAATAATAAGTATAACAATTCTACATACCTAGCAGAAGCTTTTAGTCTTTCAGGCCATCATCAGTTTTGCCCTGCACTGCAATAAATGCAAGAGGTAGTTTACAAGATTCGATGTAATGAGTTTGGCTTAGATTATCTCCAACCGAAAATCTCATTTTTCATTTCAAAATGCCGTGAAACTAAAAAAAATGTCATGATTCATCCAATCGAACTCCAATTTTGTGAAGGTAACGTTCTTCTTCTTTTCGCGCGTTTCTTCAGCAAGTTAGGTAGAGATAGAAAAATAGCGGAGATGAACAGTGCAATGCCAATATTGACATCCCACTGTTCACCCGCAAGCAAATAGCGGAAGTTTTACCGTTCCACTGGAGCTCTGCAGCAGCGCCATTCAAGTGTTTGAAGTTCGGTTGAAGATGCCCCTTACAATAGTTCTTTTCTTTTCCTTCCCTTTCCAATACACGTTTAAATTCCTTTCCATACCAACATATAAAGGAACCTCGGTGTAAATTCTGTACAAGTTGCAATTGTCGGGGGAAAAAAATCTAATTTCAGTTCAGTAATTATAAGGTTAGCCTAACACGGAATTTAGAGCTGAGAAATTGAAATTCAGATTCTCATGAAACAGTTTTGCTCGTAATAAAGAGCCAAACTTCAAGAGAAAGAAAACTTATCTATATTGCTCAAGAACATGAATGAAGTTATCATGAATATCTGAATCTGAAATTGGATATTTGCAACATTGCATTAATCTGCTAAGCTAATCAAAATTTCTGAGAGTTTAATATGTCACTCTAAATGTAGTGTTAGCAGAAACTTCGTGAAACTTGCATTGCAGAAACCTTCAAATGTAAGCTCTATCTCCTGTCATTAAGTCTGCTTTATATGCAAAAAAAATATACTTTTACAATAGAATAAAGTCTCGTAGCAGCTCATGGAGGTGCAACTAGTACTCTTTGTGACTGTAAACCCACTATTAATTTTGAATTTTGACTATTCAACTGAGGATGGATATGAAAGCATGATGGTTAAAAAAGAATTTGATTACTTAGCACCTATTCTGCATGACCAAACTCACACCAAAAGAAGGGATGACAATATCTCTCCCATAGTCTTTTGAGGCACATCATTTCCATTTTCCAATTCTGTGCCCGACTCCAGAACAGCAGCATCCAATACCAGCTTCCGCCTGGCAATTTCATATATGTTTTCATCTACCGTGCCTTTGGTCACAAGCCTGCAAAATAAATAATATTTATACAATAACAATTTACAGTGAAATTCGTGTAACCTACTCAATAAGCATTAGAAAATGTTGATTGAATACTAACGCTGTATAGGAAAAGGGATTTTTCCTCCAAATTCTAAATTTAGACTTAAAAGGTATGCTAATTACACTACAGGATCAAAAGTTCATATATATAATAGGTACTTCCCTATTTTAGTAGAATTTAAGCTATTCAGTTGAGAAAGGACATGGAAGCATGATGTTTCAAACAATTTTGGACCTTACACAAGCCTCATATGGAAACACATTACACAAATATCATAAATTAAGAAAGCTTCACTAACCAGTAAGTACTTGTTTTGAGTAATTTCCTCAGGAGTTCACAAGGGCTGTCAAAATCAGGTCACGGGTCGGGTTCAGATCCAACCCGGAACTGACCCGGCACTATTTGACCCGACCCGTTTTTGCAAACGGGTCGATTTTTTTGGACCCGAACCCGACCAGCTTCAAGTATGTTTTACTAAAATTTTGTTATTTAATTCAATTTATTTAAACCTAAATCGAATTAAAGTACTTGTTTTGAGTAACTTCCTCAGGAGTTCATAAGGGCTGTCAAAATCAGCTCAAGGGTCGGGTTCGAATCCAACCCGAACCTGACCCGGCACTATTTGACCCAACCCTATTTGACCCGACCCTATTTGACCCGACCCGTTTGCAAAAACGGGTCGGTTTTTTTGGACCTGAACCTGACCAGCTTCAAGTATGTTTTACTAAAATTTTGTTATTTAATTCAATTTATTTAAACCTAAATCGAATTAAAGTAATATTTACTTCAATCAATTTAAAATAAACCAAACTTAATTCAGTTTGGGCAACATGATTTATTATTATTTATTGGAAATAGCATTTACTTATTTCATAACAATACTTTAAAAGCCTCCTAAATCAATTAAAAATGGCTCAAATCGGGTTTCTGGGTCAACCCAAACCCAACCCGATTCAGGTTCGGGTATACACAAACCCGAAATTTTTAGGTCGGGTTTTTGGATTGCGTCAAATATTATATCCTAACTCATATTCCCGAAATGCAAAAATCATAATTCTGATAATTAGCAGGATACCTGTAAATAGTAACAGGCTTAGCTTGTCCTATACGATGACATCTATCTTCAGCTTGACGATCCATTTGCGGATTAAAATCCATATCATGTATGATAACTGTATCAGCTCCAACTAAGTTCAGGCCCTGCCCACCCGCCCTCGTGGAAAGCAAACATGCAAAGATGGAAGGGTCATTGTTGAAAGTGTCCACAATTGTCTGCCTCTCAGTCACCTGAGTACTAAAACATACAGATGAAACAGTAACATAACTGGTTTCAATCAACAGTAAGATAAAGATGCTAAACATGCAAAAAAGCGTTACCTTCCATCAAGACGTCTGTATGTAACTCCAATGACCTCCAATGCCCATTCAAGTATGTCCATCATTGCTGTCCATTGACTGAATATAAGAACCCTATGGCCTCCAATGCTTAAACGGGGCAGAAGCTCTGCTAATACCTACATAGGCAAATAATCAACAAGGAGATAAAATGAATGACAAACATAATTTGTTTAACAATTTCTATAGGATGAACATGGTAAAGTTCTCCGTTGAATTAATATGAGAAACCTATGCCCCTCCAATGCTTAAATGAAAAACACTTACAGTTCTTCTAAATCTTACATAAACAAATAACAAAATAAGAATGCGAATGAGTTCAAAAGTAACTTGTTTTACAATTATTAAGATTTTTCATAAGAATGAATTAAATCGATAAATAAAAAAATAAATCATATAACTTTAGGATGGGTCTTCTGCAATAAATGCACATGTAACTCCTTAACAGCATGATCGATCTGTACAGAAAAAGAAAAGCAAGCCAATAATATGTCGCCAAAATGCTGCAACTTCGTTAGTGTTTCATCGAAGAGATTGCAGGATTGTGATGGCAGGCTTATCATACTCACCAATTAAAGGACTTTAGAAATTGCAAGTTTTGGGATTTAAACAACCAGATGTCAGGCTTTATAATGACACATCACAGCAAGTGAAAAATTTTGCTCAGAGGCAGAGGTAATAATGGTTTCATTTGAGCTAACAAAAATGAGAGATGTCAGCAATAAGAGGACAGTGACTGGAGGGGGGCTGGGGAGTAATATGTGCACACACAAAAAAAAAGAAGTCGAGCAAGAGAAGAGAAGGATTATAAAAATGATAAGCAGCTTAACAGAGATTGGTAAAGATCCACATAGTGGAATAGCAGGGTGCATGCAAAGCATAACTAACCAAGGTGAAAGTTGTAGCAAGAGGTTGGAGATTTTGATAAAGATACAAGGTAGTAAAATGGTAAAGGTCGTGATAGATTTCTAGCTTAAAAATGGCAAAAGTTTTTGCAGTTACCAATGAAACTGATCAATAGCAATCTGGGAAGTGGATTTGTTTATTTCAATATGAAAATGACCAGCAAAATAGATACAATTAGCAGAAATGAACCTTCCAAACACAAAAGCTTCAGTTTTTACAAATTCCCACTATCCTGGGGGCTCTATAAAAAAAAATTTAGAAAAGAAAAAACCAAGAGGAAATTCAAGTTGGTGCTAGCCACACAAGGAGGATACAAACCTGACATTTTGCCGATCCCAAAACATGTTCATTTGTAAGAGCATCCTTAGCACCCGAATCACAATATGATAACAAAAGCTGCAGATTTACAAAAGAAGAAATAAGTAGAGAATTTCATGAAATAACCAATCTAAGACCAGTTTAACTGAAAGCCTAGAAGCAAGGCTAAAGTCGATGATGAACAAATCTGAAATGGTAGGCCTCATTTGAGCCAATCATTCTAATATCCATATGAATAAATGGCTAGAATGAGACCAATAATCAAATTATTACAGCATCTCCTATAACTCTCAGCACTCAATGTAAACGTGAAGAACTAAATTGTACCTTTATGCATCATCTTCAAAATTATAACAACAATATGACGTAGGACTTAAATGCTTAGGTAATGTTAAATAAGAAGTTGCACACTTTTATTTGAGAGCAATATTAAATATTAAACTTGTAGTGATTTTAAACAATGAACGAAAACGAGAGAGGGGTGAAACTAGCTTAGGCCAAGTCACATAATTAGAAGTTAAGATCACAAAATAATCGATTATTCAAGCATAGCATACATGAAGTGAGATTAGTAACTAGTTGGGCCCACTCACTCACACTCGAAATAATTTGGCTTATGGAGAAAGCATTCACAATCTAAATAATGCCACAATCAAGGGAGAGTAAGTAGGTAAAAGGGAAAGGGGAAGAGTTTACCCAAAATCAGAAGATATGAGGCAACGGCGACGTTATGTTGGTTGCTTCTGAAAGAGGACAGCAATAGGAAGCCTTCTCACAAGTCTGGACAGCAAAGTAGTGTATTCCAGATGGCGGGACAACAAGTGAAGGTGTGTTGGACGACTGGACAACCAACTCAAATGTTCTAGTCAACAGGATACCAAGCTACTGTGTGCTGTAATTTCTGGACACCAAATTGATTGGTTCTCGAATACAGGAAAGCAATCTTGCAATGTTGAAATCTTGTAGTAGTTAATGCTTGAAAGGATGAAATTAGGGTTTGGTCGATTAGTTTAAGTGGGAGGGGATGGGGTAGTGGCCGACCATAGGGAGGAGGGGAAGGGGAATTTTAATTCCAGAAAATTTCGAATTTGAATAGGGAGGGAAACAAATTCAAAAGTATGAAATTAATTTCAGCCTTAAAGGGAGGAAGTAATTGGGAATTGATAGATTGATTTGAGGAGCATTAATGGGCCTAATAAATAAATGAGAGAGAGAGAGAGAGAGAAAGAGAGAGGGGCAGCCAAAAGGGGAAGGGAAGGGCCCACAAGCTTTAAAGAAGATTGGAGGGAATTGACGGGATTAAATAAGTTTCCAATCTAATTCACGTTAAATTAGGAAAGATAACTTAATACAAATTGTCCTTCTAATTTAAGTCCAAATTTGAATGGCCTTTGATTGGAGGGAATTTCCTAATATAATTCATCTTATCTTAGAAAAGAAATTTGAAATTCAAATAAAGAGAATATCTTCAAAACTCCCCTAATTGAAAATGTGTCATGAATGGAAAGTATCAAATGTGGGGCTTGGAATTTGGATGCTATGGCAAGGGTGATGTGGCCGACGGTTAGGAGGGGACTAGGGCTAGGACCGGCGGCTCGCGACTTGTAGGGTGGAAGAGGGGGTGGCAAGTCTAGGGTTTGAGGTGGTGGTATGGGGGGTTCGGCCGAGAGAGGGATATGGGAGGTGGTGGTGTGGGGGGTTTGGCCGAGAGAGGGATATGGGAGGTGGTGGCTGACAGTTTAGAGAGAAGAGAGGGGAAGAGGTTGGTGGAAGAAGTGGACCACGAGCCCGGAAGCTTCCAGCGGCTAGTGGGTAATACGCTGCCCTTACCTAGGGACTTCAAACTCTCACCAAACTCTCCAAGCACTCAAAACACAATTGCAAAAATTTTCTTGATAATATTCACCTCCCTCTCAAAGGAGGAGGAGGCTTTAAATAACCAATACAATGAAGAAAAAACAAAAGACCAACTTGCCCCTAGGGCATACACATGACTAGGCCCTAAAGTGAGGGTATAAAAGGAAAGTTACAATATAATTCATAACCATAATAAACTAATACATCAATAATAAATCTAATACAATGATAATGAAAAGTAAAGCGGTGCCATCGTGGTCGTAGATCGACGGCTCCGTCTCTGGTGGACTCTCCAAGGTCGGACGTCCTCATCACAATACATTTTCAATATCATGAAATGCATACTTGATAATTTCCTTCATATTACTTTTCTATAACAATATATTTTATTTAACATGTTCTTTAAATATAATTTCTTAATAAGCTAAATTACATGCAATTCATTGATGTATAGATTGCACTTCAATTTTGGTAAGTACTTCTAAAAATACTACATTTGAACCTATGAATGATATTACATTAGGTTCCATGCATACCTATTCTATTAATTTTTTTTTATGCCTAAAATGCATGTTTATAAGCCTATCTTAGGGATCTCAAAGTAACGAAGCAAGGCATCTCTCCATGCTTCATCTGCCTCATATACAATTCCCACAACTACATCAAGATTTTAGGTCAAATTTGAATATCAACCGTACAGTAGTGCAATAAAAATTCATTTTAAAGATACTCCAATCATTCTCAACCATCTTAGAGTTTTTTTTTTTTTTTTTTTTGCTCACGTTTGCCAAGTTTTTCTTAGTTCTGATGTTTTCTTTTTCAATCCTTTTTTATGGTTTATTCCTTACATTACTAGTATTCTCCTAAATCCTTTTACATTTTTTCATAATGCAGCATTTAAGGGGTCTTCAATGCATTCATGTTTTGGAAAGATTTAGGATTTTGTCACGCAATGTTGCCTTTATAACTTTTTTTGGAAGAATCTAGTTTTTTAGTGTACTTCATTCTTCTTGCTACTTTGTGAATGTTATACGTTTATCTTATAAATTAAGAATAAAAGCAAACCAAAAATCGTAGGCTTTTAGAAAGGAGGATGGATTTATCTCATTCCATATACATTATAAAGAGGATGAAGGAAAAATAGAAATTTTGAGGATACTGATAAAGATCTTATCAGATAAAAAAGGGAAAAGCTGATTAAGAGTTTTGAATGGAATCATATAAATGGAATATTTACCATGAAAAAGTTATTATGAGCATAGTTGATGTAGAACGGGAAGAGGTGGGGGAGATAATTTCAAAATCTTAAATTAATTGCCAATTTTGGTGGGAGAGATTTAAAAAAAAATTGAATTTCAAACATGAAGAATAAATGAGGGAAGAGGTAATTAATATTCCCTAATCTTAGGCCGTAAATTAAGGAATAAATAATTAGAGAATGGGAGGGATGGTGGGCTGGCCAATGGAGGGAAGAGGGGAGCGGCCACATTCAACGTATGTGGATATTTGCATGGAATGTTGATTGATAACTTCAAATCTGAATTAATTTCAAATTTGCATCAATTGAGGATGCTTCCTAAAATAGATGTACTAATTAGGAAAGCATTTGAAATTTGAGTATGGGATTAATTAATCAATCAATTTCAAAATTGATTAATTAATTAAATAAAAAAAACTTCCCAAAATTAATGTAATTAATGAGGTGAATTTGAAATTCAAATTAGATTAATTCGAATTTGAAATATTTCCAAGTTAATGACAACTTAAATAAAGAAAGAGGGATTTTTTGGAGGTAAGTGAGGCTCGAGAAGGAGCTGACCGGCGGGTGGGCGGAGCCTTGGTGGATTTCGGCCAAGGGGAGGGAGGAGGAAGGGAGGGGTTGGTGTAGGCCACTGGCGTGGAGGTGATGGGGTGAGAAGATCAGCGCCTTGGTGGAGGGCTTGAGGAGGTGGCGGTTTAGGGAAATTAGGAAAACAAAACAAAGAAAAAAGAAAAAAAAATATATATATGTAACCACGAGCCTTGAAATCTTCTGAGGACTGACGGGTGATGCGTTGCCCTTCACCAAGGGACTTCAAGCCACGAGCCCGAACCCATCCTACGGCTGGTGGAAACTACGATTTCCTCCATAGGGATTCTCACTAACCACCTCTCAAGGAACAAAAGTGCAGAACAAAATTTTATTAAAACTCCATCATATTATTACACTAGCAAGGGCCTCTATATAGAGGCATCAAAATAAAAGAAATTAAAATAAGACGATTATGCCTCTAGGGCTTACATAATATTAGACCCTTAATTAAGGGTAAATGCAAAATTAAAATAAAAATTACAAATAAAAATTTAAGATAATGTAGGACGATTACAGCCGTTGATCTTCAGTTCCTCGGATAGGCATGGACGAAAGGATGTCCGCATCATTCTCCCGGGGTGAAAAAGAGCTCGACTCCGTCGAGTTCATGTCCCAGGTGAGCAACCATTCTCTGATACCAAACTGATGTAGAAAGGGAGGAGGTGGGGGAGGTAATTTCAAAATCTGAAATTAATTGCATATTTTGGTGGGAGAGATTTAAAAAAAAAAAATTGAATTTCAAACAAGAAGAATAAAGGCGGGAAGAGATAATTAATATTCCCTAATCTTAGGCCGTAAATTAAGAAATAAATAATTAGAAAAGGGGAGGGAAGGTGGGCCGACAATTGGAGGGAAGAGGGGAGCGGCCACATTCAACATATGTGGATATTTATATTGAATGTTGATTGATAACTTCAAATCGGAATTAATTTCATATTTGCATCAATTGAGAATGCTTCCTAAAATAGATGTATTAATTAGGAAAGCATTTGAAATTTGGGTATGGGATTAATTAATAAATCAAATTCAAAATTGATTAATTAATTAAATAAAAAAACTTCCCAAAATTAATGTAATTAATGAGGGTGGATTTGAAATTCAAATTAGATTAATTCGAATTTGAAATATTTTCAAATTAATGACAACATAAATAAAGAAAGAGGGATTTTTGGAAGGAAGTGGGGCTCGAGAAGGAGGTGGTCGGCAGGTGGGCGGAGCCTTAGTGGATTTTGGCCAAGGGGAGAGGGAGGAGGAAGGGAGGGGCTGGTGTAGGCCAATGGCGTGGAGGTGATGAGGTGAGAAGATCAGCTCCTTGGTGGAGGGCTTAAGGAGGTGACTGTTTAGGGAAATTAGGAACACAAAACAAAGAAGAAAGAATATATATATATATAACCGCGAGCCTTGGACTCTTCCGAAGACTGACAGGTGATGCGTTGCCCTTCACCAAGGGACTTTAAACCACGAGCTCGAACCCATCCTGAGGCTGGTGGAAACTACAATTCCCTCCATAGGAATTTTCACTAATGTCCTCCCAAGGAACAAAAGTGCAAAACAAAATTTTATTAAAACTCCATCATACCATTACACTAGCAAGGGTCTCTATATATAAGCATCAGAAATAAAAGAAATTAAAATAAGATGATTATGCTCCAAGGGCTTACATAATATTAGACCCTTAAGGGTAAAAAATGAAAAAATGCATAATTAAAATATAAAATTACAAATAAAAATTTAAAATAACGTAGGACGATCACGGCCGTCGATCTTCAGCTCCTCAGATAGGCATGGACGGTTGGATGTCCGCATCAATAGCTTTATTTTGTGTTGCACAGGGTGTAAATGAATCAATTTGAGCTCAAGTCACCTCCACTTGAGCTTGAGCTTGATTAAATAATAAAGTTCGAAATCGAATTTTAATTCTATGAGTTTGAGTCGGCTCAGGAGCCAACTCATTTATTATGAAAGAGAAAAATCATTTTGATTTGAACACCTATTGTAATGAATGACAAAAAAAGAGACATTATAGGAGAAATAAGTAGAAATCACTTGATGTAAGTTAGTCAGATGTCATTTATAAATACTTCGGTAGGTGACTCCCCATGGATTCAACATTTACTAAGAAATCAATATGTATACTTAATGTATTTTTGGTTACACATCTCATGCATTTTACAGAAAATACTTGTTAAGCTTTGCTATGTACTCAAAATAAAATGGCCATTCTAGAAAATAAAGGTTTTATCGAATCTTGAATTGATATAGTTATGCTCCAAGTGATAGATGGATTTATAAGCTCAATAGTAATAAGAGTGGATAGCATAATATCACATAATACATAATAATAGAAGATAAGTTTTATCAAATCAATGATAAAGAATGTACATATAGATGAGAATATTACTAATATCAATCAAAATTAGGTGGACAAAATGAAAAGGTGCCCCTAAAATATTAATTAATAAGATAAAACCCTGAAAAAAAAAAAAGAAAATTTTTATTTAAAAAAAGTTAATAAGAGTAGTTTCATAGCATGGAATTCTATAGTGGACAACAAGTCACAAACAATCAAGCGTGGTAAAAATGAGAGTAATGATGAAAAAATAGTTGCGCCTAACTTTACAACATGAAATGAGTGGTGGAAAAAGAAAGTCCATGATACCAAACTGATTGGTGTAAGAAAACGAGAATATTATGATGAGTGAAGGAACAAGGAAGGATATTGTGCCTAGCGTTATTAAAAACACGCTTAAAAGCTTGCTTTAGAAGCAAAATGAAACGATGTGCTGCATATACATTGCTTGCCTGCAAAGTGTGAGATCACAACAAAATGTGGGTTACGTCTTTTTATCGAGTCCCGCCTTACTGTTGTTCGCTCATCCTTGGCTCAATAAAATATCTCATACCAGACTATATGGATCATATCAACATCCGCCATAATAAATTAAACACAAATGCTCGCTTATCCTCAATACCTCATTGGTTCATGTAGTCACTACTCACTGATTATCCGTTCTCTCCTTTAAGAGCTAGTTGCTTCTTGACGGTTATCTTCACGCTCCCTTGTCTGTGGATTTTCTTATATGCTTCTCATTCATTTTTGTTGCTAGCACTTGCAGCTGCTTCTCGAGAGTAGTTTTTAGAATACTTTGCTTCATCTTCACGCACTTCGTCACTTCACCCTATCTCCATCTCTCAATCTCTAGCAGACTTGCCATCTTAAAAGCATTAATGATTTTTAAATATTTTTTCATCACTTCATTAGTTTTTATTCTTTTTTAACTATGAATCACTATTATTGAATGACTCATTATTATATGTAGTTTAAGTTTGTTTAACTAAATAACTATTGTAAGAACAAAATGCATGGCATATTTGACTTACAAATCATGATTGTTCTAGTTCGTAAAAATGTTGCTTCGTTAAATGAAGCAAAAAGGAACCCTTGAGCATTGCTCTGCACCTGTGCTTTAAAAACATTAGTCATACCAAATGACCATATGACAAATCATGATAGAGAAAACATTTGAAGATATACCTATAGATACCTAGATTCACATGATTTGATACAAACAACAAAAAAATAGAAAATGAAGGCATAGAAATAAAACTACTATATAGGAAACTATGTTAGAATTTGTTTAAAAATATTTACATAAACTGTATTAGAAGACACTTGCAGCTCTCACCACGTATGAAATAAGGATAAACAAAGTCAACCCATTATAGTTGCTAAGGCTAAGGATGATAATGATGATGTTGCAAAAAAAATTTAAATAACAAATAACTTATTAACAATCTTAAAAAAGTAATTGAAATTAAGGCATCCCTAAGAACATAAAAAATATCCAAACTTTCAGTATAAATCAACCGTCCCAAATGACATAATGATAACCAGAACATCTTTTCCCACATAAGTTTTTCCAAAGTCGAGGCTAAATAATTAGTCAAAACTTCTTTATATCCAACGGAAGTGGATTGTGCTATTTGACGCATCAATCAACCTACCACAAATAATTAACAGAATGATTCATGTAACAAGCATAACCATATCTATATTTGATCATGAACTTGAAAATATGACAAATAATAATATAAGGCATGGAAAATAAAATACCTGATGAATGGAAAAATCATTGTAGCCATTCATTTCTTGAATAGCTCTCTCTACGGTACATTCAAAGCCAAATACACCCTTTGAATATAATATTTTAGCAATTCGAACAACATCTTCGTCACAATAAATACGCCGAACAAGTAGGGGATGATTTGCAATCTGAATATCACAATGCACAAATAAGTAGATGTTTTTAATAAAAGATCCATGAAATGTTAGTTATAATGTTGTCCACAAAATATTTGAGATATGGTAAATTAATAGGAAACATAGTACCTTACGAAATTGCATAAAATAATTGGATATCTGACGACTGGGAAAGAAGCTACAAACATTATTGGGTGTCCTAACTGAAGATTTCATGGAACGAGATTCAGAAGCAGCACGATAATCATTTATGGCATCATTATATGCTGCAGATTGTTCCTTTCCCATTACAACATACTCAACCTGCATAATAAAAATGTTCACCACTTAGCAAAGGAGAAGTAAACAGATTGTTAAACTCTGGGAAAAAGCAACGGTTGCAAAAATAAAAAGCCAAAGGACTCACATGCTGTATCTTCGGTACAAGCTGCTGCATTACATCAGATTTTAAGCGCCTAAGAATGAATGGGCCCAGAATGGATTTGATACGGGGAATTAGATCAGTATCTTCCGCAATCAGCAACTTTTTCAAGTCAATATCTCCGGTTGTAAAAATATCAGGCATCATAAATTCCAATAACGACCACAACTCCTGTGTAGAGGATGCCAATGTTTTAAGCACATAAAAAAAATTTTTATGAAAATTTCAAGGTCTATAATTTTTCTGAAATTATAAGAAATGGTGTAGGCTCGGAAAATTCGCACCCCGGCCTCTCTACGCCTATTTTGTTGACTAAGAGAGTTTTAACGAGTTTAGGTTCCGAGAAAGATTTTCAGAAGATATATTAGATTTTTAGATAAGACATTACTCAGAGATTTCACCCTCATTTTACGAGAATTTTATAATCTGAGTTCTGATTTCTCATAGGCGCAAGCCCCTATGCTTAACTACCTCTCCCGATAACAAGAGAAAACTTTCGATTAAGGATAGTCATTAAATAGGTCGCAATAATTACCTAACGTATAGTAGCAACAATTTTAGGAAAAATTATTGAGTCCTCCCACCTGACGTAGAGATGCGTCCTCCCAGAGCTAAAAAAACTCGGTTATAACGACGAAGAAGACCAATACCGAGTTATACCGAGCTATACCGAGCAATACCGAGATATACAAAAAAAATACCTAGTTTTTCCTAGAGAAAACTCGATATGTGCTCGGTATTGCTCGGTATAGCTCGGTATAACTCAGTATTGGTCTTCACATGATGATATTCGTCGTTATTACCAATTAATACCTAGCAATACCGAGCAAAAACCGAGTTTTTTGGCGGTGGGAGGACGCATCTCTACGTCAGGTGGGAGGACGCAATAATTTTTCCAATTTTAGGGCTTGAATTTGATTTTGAATTTTAGAGTTCATGATTTGAAATTCATCATCATAAACTTTAAAGCAGGTGATGGAGGAAGAATGACGAGCCCGATCAAGATCCCATAATTTCGTCATCCCAGGCTATCATGGTCCTTATAGTAGATAGTCGATCAACCAAATAGAAGGAAACCTTGTCAACGGTCATAGATTGCTTCGTCCAAGAATACCTTATAGACCTAGGGTTGACGTTTTCTAAGATGATGAATTAAAGTCAAGCTTAATTAATAGAGGGCTTTATATCTTATAAAGTGCACCCTATAATTCATTACTCATGAGATTTTTAACCATTATGAAACATACAGGCTTTGACTGTGACCGTAATATAGTGGTGACATTTTGCAGCAAAACCATCAGGTCAGAGGCCACGTGCCACGTCCCTGCTGGCAATGAATCAATTGAGAATGAATTGTAATACTACATGCCGCAAGACATCTACTCTTTGTGAGTTGAAGTTATTCTTCAATTTATCATCCTTGTCAAACTGTGCGAAGTGTGGATGGATTTTAGTTTTAATTTTTTTGTGATTAAATTTCCATTTAAATATTTAGAATTTGTTAGATATTAGATTTTAAAATCTTAATAAGCTTTAAGAATTAACCCCTAGGATTGAGATTTACATTCAACGCGACCATTATCAGGGTGACTCTATAGTCACTTTAAATATATTTGTATTTCCATTGGGTTCGAGGATATTTGAAAGGCAGGGTCCAATCTAGTTGAGATTTTCTATCAACACAGCCATCATCAAGGTGACTTTACCACCACTTTAAATATATTTGTATTTCCATTAGGGTTAACGGATATTTTGAAAGACAATGTGCCCTCTTGTTGAGATTTTTTATCAACACGGCCATCATCAGGATGACTTTATTGTCACTTTAAATATATTGTATTTCTATTATGAATCATGGATATTTTGAAAGGCACCAGGGTGATGGGGACATCAGTTGGAAAGTCTACCGTCGACGTGGCCGTAGATCTACGGCTACGATTTACCCGATGTATTTTTGATTTTAGTGTGATCATTTTATTTTGATGTATTTTTATTTCTGCACTTTTCCCTTTTTACCCTTGCTTGAGGGATTGAGTCTTGTAGCCCCTCGAGGGTATTTTAGTCTTTTATGTTGTATCTTTGTAGTAGGCTATTTATAGCCCTTTTCTTGTACTTGTGAGGGTTAATGAATGAATGATAAGAAATTTTCTGCATTTTCTTCTTCTTGGAGCTTTTGTGAAGGCTTGAGAGAGAGAGTTTGAGAGTTTGGTGGAGCCTAGGAGAGGCCACCCATCGTACCCAACAGTCACCACCGGTGGCTCTTGGTTTTCCCCTCCCTCCTCCTTTCCCCAATCCTCCACCGCCGGCCCCCCCCCCCCCCCCCCCCCCCCCCCCCCTTCCCCTTTACCAACAACCACCTCCCACATAATCCCTCCCACCAAAACTCATGTCAACCTAACCACAAACCCAAATCCATTTTTCTTCCATTAGAGTTCTCCTACCCACTTTCCCTACCATGATGACCGCCGGCCACCTTGCTTGCTTCCATGGGTGATGAAATGATGATATCATTATGCTTACCTATTAAGTCCAAGTAAGTTGGGGAATTCTTCTCTTCATTTGAAATTCAAAATTTGAATTTCAAAGTTTCCTAAATTGGAGAGCCATTTTAGGAAAGTTTTAAATCTCTTTCATGACAAAATTCAAATTTGATTTAGGTGGAAATTTTCTTCTCCTAAATTAAAGGGATCCATTTGGAAAGAGTTTTAATTGCCTCCACATAACCCACTCCTCTCTCCTCTCACAATGCCGCCGGCCTCACCATTGGTCCCCACCCCCTTAATGCTACATTAATGCTCCTAATTACTTGTCTTTTGAAATTCAAATTTCAGATTTTTCCCTCCACATTTACTTAAAAATCTGAGATTAATTTTGGCATGAAAGAATACTATACTTCTCCCCACCCAATCTAGTTCTCTCCTCACCCTAACTCCTTTCTTCTCCAAACCGCCACCTCCCTCCCCTTCCCCTCTCAAGTTTGTTTCCTCCTCACATGGTTGATGCTTGATCGATCCGAAGTTTGATCCCTTCCTTGCCATCAACGACTAAGGTGGCGTGGATCCTTCCTAATTTCTTTCGTTGGCATGATTCAAGCATGGACGGATCCCTAGAATTTCCGTCATTCCATAATTGTCGTGGAAGGAGTAACTAGTGGAAGGTTTGTGGTGAATTTCAACGCTTCTCCGAGAAGGTAATTCTCTTCCTTGATTCATTTACTTTCAAATTCTAATTTCTTTAAGAGAAGTTGTTCAAAGCAAGAGATTGTGTCTACTTATTGCCATCCACTAGTATTCGTAGGATTTGTTACTTCATTGCTTTTAGATCTCGTTGTTAAACAAGGATTATGTTGGAAGCTACTTCGCATGCACTACTTTGATTTTCCTACGTATTTTGACGCCGCTAAGCATTTTGTATAGTTTGGCCTAAACGAAAGTGACCATTCATTAGTTTTATTTTGTTGTTCTAATCACTTATAACGAGAATCTAAATTGCTCTTAAATATTTTTATGCAAATCTCCATATCGCATATAGTTCTACATCACAGGGCCCCCTTTGGTTGAGATTTTCTATCAAGACGGCCATCATCAGAGTGTTGGAGCACTTTTAACAAATCCACAAAGCATTCTCAGATCTCGCATTTAGGAGCTTGCCATAAAGGTCGGAGCACATGTATAATAAATTTTAGTGTATTTTGCACTTCCATTACACTTGGATAATATGTTTTGCTTTCTCATTACATTTGCACAATGTATTTTACATTTGCTCATTACTCTTGTATTAGTAAGCTTTGAATGTTGTTCTTGCATAATACATATTGCTTGTTATTTTTATATAATGCATTCTACACATCATTATGGTATAAAGCATTTTACACTTGCAATATATTTACAACACACTAGTATATGTGTCTTATAATTGAAATATGCTAAGTGTTATGTTCAAATTTGAAATTTGTTTGATGGTGGTGTATGACTAGCTTATGTAATGAATGCCATTCATGATTTTAGAGTGGTTTGAGAAATTTTGCTATCTCTTTGAATGCAAAATCTTAATGAGCTATGGAAACAATTAACTTCCTCAAGATCTTGGTACCAGCTTTGGTCCTTAATATATTAATTTCCTCTAGTTTAGGAGGCTTTTCTATACAAATAACACATAGGGCCCGAATTGCATGCATCATATATCAAGCCAACTCCATTGTTGCAATGCTTGTGGAAAATATAATGCTACAAGACATCAACAACAATTACATGCCAAATGCTATGTTGTATACATTTCTTGAACTTGAAATGTGAAATCTATATTCAACCCTGCCAACATAAGGGTTATTCAGCCCAACTCTCTTTTGTATGTATAGTTGCATCTTTCTCACTTCTAGTCATTAAACGATCCAAAATTTTGAAACCTCCGTTGGAGCTAATCATATCACAGTCTAAAGGAGTTTTTGGGTTTTTACATATTGCTAAGGTCTACTTTATTTCTCTCATTTGAAGAGGCCTGATTGAAAACTTCATTTATGGGCATGATAGACTATCCAAATGAAGACTTGGTAGTTCCGTCAAGGTCATTGAGACTACTGCAATACTGATGCTTGCAATTACTAAGAGGGTGAGTAAAATGAGGTAAGCATGATCTCTGAATGATGTCAACAGAGCCTAATTGTTTAATATTAACAATAGATGGAGAAATATATCTTTATCCCCATGTTCAATAGATTCTAAACCCATCTTTAATAACTCTAAATTCCAACTGGATGTGGAGATTGCATCTAAAGAGACAGTTACTTCAAGGGATGGAATTGAATTTAGATCTCCAAGATCTTCAGAATCATGTTTCTCTTTTGTACACAATTGGCATTATATCATAGCAAGGTCTTTCCATTTAAGAAAACTGAGTACATGTCACTTGGTATGTTAACCAACAATCATTTGGAATGACGAATATTTTCATTTGATTAAAAATTGAGCGTGTGTGTGTGTATATATATATATATATATATATATATATATATATATATATATATATATGATTTTTATCATTATTCTTATTATTATTTAAATTAATTGTGGGGGTTCTTTGTCATTAAATTTTTTGGCAATCTCACAGCATCCCCTCCCCGCAAAAGGGAGGTTGGAAAAGCACTTGACTTCATTCCACCTCGGCCAAATCAAAGATATAGACTTTTATGCTTGTACTAGAAAAGCGATTCAATATAGATATAGTCATTTAGAATTCTATTCCAACAACAGCCATTAATTTTAACAAATATCATATGACAAACTTATAAAGATTAGAACTAAAATAGGGTTTGATCTCTCAATTTTCTCACCTTTGATTATTTATATTGACACTTGAAAAGCGGTAATATACAAAGACTCAAAACAAACACACCTTTCCTAATCAACTCGTTAACAAGAACATGCAACCTCAGCAAATATAAATTCAAGTTACTATGTAAAAAAATAAAAAATCTATTATTTTTTTATACGTGAGAGTGCCTAAAATTAATTGCATATTGCAAAACTAGTACATCAAGACGCTCAAGTTCTTTGTGGATTGTTCAGAAAAACTCACACATCCAAAAAAACTATCGTTCTTACCAAAGATACAATATCACCTAAAACATAAATAAATATCATAGGATTAACCTAAGACGATGAAGCAAAAGGAAATTATTCTTTTAAATCTTATATTTATCAAGGAGAAACACCTAAATGAATTATGGTGACAGCAACTGAGGCAAAATTTATCTCAAACACCTTTAACATAATTGCAGTAGCCCGCTTTGATATAGAATTCTTTCATGATCTAAGTTCTAGGTGTTTTCACAGGGATGAGAAAGGGGAAAGAAAGCGTTGGTGAAAGTAGAACTTCCTTCTATTGTCTTTTTGTAGTTAAATGCTCATGTATACTAAATCAAGATCAGATCTTCTAATTAAAATGTAATATCACAGAAATGGCTAACAATCTTCCTGCATGCTTTTGAACTTCCCTGCCCTATTAGCACAGAACTCTAAAAAGCACATGATACAAGGAAACAAACCACTATCATGAGCAAATTGTAAGTTGGAGAAAATAATGTATGCCCACAAACTCTACCAAAAAATTTACATCAAGCCATATTATTTCATAGAGAACACGAAGCTCAACTCATATAACATTGAAATCATAGTCAATAAATTTCAACGCCAATCATATGTTTTTAATTTGCCTTCCTAATTGCCCTCGATTTGAAGTCCAGATAATTGATGCGAGTCCGAAGTTTCAAAGGCTTACAATACATGAACGAGAAAATCGTGCTTCCAAACCAAAACATGCTATGGCATTCCATTTTACAAGCTTGAGTTAACCATAGTGACGTCCGTTATGCATTCTTACTTTTACCTAAATGCATTTTCAATTCAAATCCCATCATATCAACGACAATGCTTACTAAAATTATATGTAACATATAATATAACTTCCAACGAATTATCTGGACAAAACCGTCTTAGGGATAGTCTATTTCATTACATGTGCGGGTTCTTGAATTGTGAGTTCAAATATTTGCTTCACATCTAAAAAGGTGAAACGTAATTTCAATTCTTAGAAGCTTCAAAGTTAATTATATTGCTGGTTTTTATGCTAAAAATAATAACAAAACAATTATTAGCATGAGTTAAGATCTCACTTGGTGAATAATGTAATAAGAGAATATCATGGAAATTAGGAGTAAATTTTCTATAAATTAAATTACAGAAAAAATTTTATATGAATCCAAATGTTGGGTACAACAACAACAACATCAAGCCTTTATCCCACTACGTGGGTCGGCTACATGAATCTTTTTTCTCCATTGTGGCCTATTAAAAATAACACAATTTCTTAAATGATTCATGTCATAATTATTCGACAAGTTTTATGCTGCTTGTCGACTACCTAACGCAACCCTCCGCTTTTCTTATCCAGGACTTGGGACCTGGCAACGGCAGTGTTTGAATCCAAATGTTGGGTAATAAAGAAAAAAATTTGATAGCATAATTGAGCATGTAAAAATGAAATCATCATGATGAATTTGAAAGAACTTGAATGAAAAGGAGTAGAACAAACATAACATTAATAGAAGTTGAGCAAAATAGAGTTAGCACATCGTGCAAAACTCAACAAGAATCAATGGTGAATAACCATAAAGCCGACATCAAATGATTGGGATAAGATTAATGAAGATGATGAAGAGGAATGTAACTCACTGCTAAAGTCCTTCGTCAACCCTCCTCTCAACCATCTCATTTACCCTGTGCCAATTTCTATTCCCTGCCTCTAAGCTATTATCCATATGAATTGGACGGTGAGCAAAGGAACTAGAAGTTTGGCATCAAGAATTTCAAGAATTGAAACAACATAGGAGCCAAAACCCTCAGGTACATGCTATATTATAAATTATAAGAATTAGAGAGGGTTAGCTCACCCCAACTAATCAATAATTATTTCCGACAATGCATTTAACAATAATTATTTCCTATAGTGAACTTAAACTGACGTTAGAGAACAATACACTGAAACTCAATGCAGCCCGGACAATCCAAAACAACAAAGTTTAAAGGATCAAAGTTTATACACATCACAGACATCTTCAAAAACTCTTCCATGAAAATAAAATGAAAAGTAGGACTCGACTGCTTTTAAACATTTAAACCAAACTACACTAAAATAAAAATTGTAGAAAAAGTAAAAATATGAAAAAACAATAAAATTTTATTGTTTAAATCTATATAAAATGTGAAGGTATATATAGACATTTCCAAGAGTCTTATAATAGAAATAAATCAAAGCTAATAACAGAAAAGGAAAAAAACTCCTTGAGGGCTGCCAAGGGCAGGCACACGGATTATAATCTAAAGACTATAAGAGTATCGATTCAATGGTTCAAAATTTTAATTCATGGCTCAAGAATTCCTATCAAGATTAGTTGACTTGTAGGTTTTAGAATCTTTCAGCATTCCCCCTCAAACTGAATGGTTTAAATCTACAATTCCGAGATTGATTATAATATTTTTGAACGTGAAGTTGCAAAATCTTTTAGAGAGAAGGTCAACTAGTTGATTTCCTATTGACACATATGGAGTAAAATCAACATAATTTCGAGTTTCTTTTTTATAAAATACATATCCACATCCATATATTTGGTACAATCATGTTGCACGGATTATGAGCAAATGTTGAAAACAAATTTTTATCATTGTATATCTTCATTGATCCTTCCCATTTGATATTTAAATCTTCCCAAAAAATTTTGATGCATAGAAACTCACATATTCTTTGGGCAATAGCTCTAAATTCAGATTTAGCATTGGATCTTATGAGATGTCCTCCAAAAAACGTACAGCATCCAGCCACAATCTTCTATCTACTTATGATCCTGCATAATCTTCATCAATATACCTTTCAATTTATAAAATATGCTACCTTTTATATAAAATTCCTTTGCCTAGACTTGATCTTAGATATTTAAAAAATTTATAAGCAGCTTGAAAATGAGACTCTTTCAGTCTTATTGCAAATGTGATGTCTAGACATGTGTGAGATAAATAGATCAATTTTCTAACTATTTTTGATATTATCCCTTGGTACTTCTTTTCCTTCATCATCTGCATTCCATTTTTTACTAGGTTCAGTTGAGGTTTCATAAGGTCTGCAATCAGTCATTTTTTATTCTTTCAGTAAATCTATAACATATTTTTATTTAGAGATGAATATTCCTTATTCTGATTGTGCAATTTTTCATGCTTAAAAAGCATTTGAGCTTGCCCAACTCCTTGATCTCAAATTCTTCAATAAAATTTTTCCTTAGACTGTTTTTTCTCTATTGTCATCACCTGTAACAATTATATCGTCAATATGTACAATGTGAATTGAGATTTTACTGTTAGTAGAGGTTTTATGAAGAAAGTATAATCCCCTTGGCTTTATATGTATCCAGCTTCAGTTTTTACTTTTGTAAATCTGTCAAACCTTCGAGATTATTTAAGTTCATTTAGAGCATTTTCTAATGTGCACAATTTGTTTTTGTGAAAAAACTATCAAATAAAAACAGTGGATACATACAAACTTCTTCAACATTCCCATAAAAGAAAGCAATCTTTACACCATATTATTGCAAAGATCATCCACGATTGGTCATAAGAAAATTTTGGATATATATTACATTCATTTTCATAATAGGAGTAAAAATTTCTTGATAATTGATTCCATATAATTGAATATATCATTTAGCTATCAATCTTATTTTTTATTGCTACAGACTTTCATATGCTCAATATTTAACAGAAAAAAAAAAACATTTCCATCATATAGTTTTCTTTCTTCTTAATAGTTTGTTGATCTCTTAAACGTATTTTTTTCAAAGCATTTATTTCTTTTCTCATGAAAACTTTTTAATTTTTGTTTTCAAGTGCTAAAATAGGGTTTGTGGTATTATAATAGAATTAGAGCTTATGCTTGGAAGGAAGCCTTTATGGGTAGGAAATATTTTTTGAAAAGATATGCACTGAAGATAGGATATAGAGGAGAATGCTTAAAAATGTATTGATCATTGCTACCTATTAACAATTTCGAGCCTTGAGCTTGTTGGAGATTTGGACTGGGCTTATTGCTTCTTGTATAGATTTGAAGGGGTATAGTGTTTGAATTTGTTAGAGTTTGTGTTGCTGGAATGTCAAAGTGAAAGAAAGATGTTTCATTATCTTACAACTGAGAATTCTCCCCCTAATAATAAGTTTGTTTAAAAAAACTTTTATCTCATCAAAAGTGACATCTTTTGAAGTAAAAACTATTTTAGTGACAGGATGATAACACTTATGTACTTTTTGAGTGAAGGAATACTAATAAAGGCACATTTGAGGGCTCCATTACCAAATTTATCTCTGCATTGTTTGTGAATGTGGACATAAACAATGCATCCAAAGATTTTTGGTGGAATTTTTGGTAGAAAGTTATTTATGGGAAAAAATTCAGCTAGATAATTTAGGGGACTTTTGAAATCAACCACTCTAGAGAGTATTCTATTGATTAGGCATGCAGCCGTTAGGACTGCTTTTAAGTTTTACCCTGTATCTTTTTTATGTTTGATTCTGGAAAAGAGAAGTCTTAGTAACTTCCATAACATGGTGATTTATCCTTTCCATCAGAGTGTCAGGATAATATGATTAGTGGATGATGCTTTCTTTATGGAAGAAAGATGATAATATGTGATTAAAAAATCACAAGAATTATCAGTTCAAAATACCTTGATGTTAGTATTGAATTTTTTTTAATTACGACAATAAGAATGAGGAGAATAATACAAACATCAAATTTTTATTTGAAAAGATATACTCATGTCATATGAGAGCAATCATCTATGAAGATGACAAATTTTGTAGCTCCAAAAAATATTGGGGGTTTTGAAAGGCCCGCAAATATCAAAGTGAACAATTAAAAAAATGAGTAGAATAACAAGAATCACTCCTAGGAAAAACAGCACAATGATATTTACCAATTTAACAAATGTCACAATGAAAATTTTTTCATGTTTTCGCCTGAAAAAAGCAAAGGAAACATAATTTGCATGTTTTTCAAAGATGGATGCCCTAGCCTATAATGATTTTCTCATTTTCCCATATGACTTAAATATTAAGTGTGGAAATGAAAGAACATGGCAAGTAGTATGAGTCCTACAAGGAACTTAAACACCTTTTCCCTTTTTACAATTTTCTTGAGAATTACTACATTATCGCAACATGTCGTCTTGAGATATTGGTAATGCCCAATTCAAGCCAAGAAACTTTTATTGCATTAAAGTATTCAATAACAAGAAAGTCACCTTGCTTGGCTATTGAGATCTTAGTTTGATCTCATAGATAAGGGCAACATGATCACTTTTGAGTATGTTTGCTTAACAACATCCCAAACTTCTTTGAAAATAGAAAGGAATATAAGCAACCCACTGATTTTATGCATCATGGTATTTCACAACCATATAAAAATCATGGAATCAAATTCATCCCAAAGTACAAATTTTGGGTCCTTTGGCTCCAGAGGATAGTCCACGAGGTGATAGATCTTGCCCATTCCTTTTAGAAAAATATTCACAATTTGAGTATTTTATTCCATTCAAACAATATGAGGCTTGTAGCCCATGGAGTTCTCCCTAGTTTCATTTTCATCATTCATGAAAGTTGACTCCTAAAAAGGGAAGTCAAAGAAATCAAATATAATGAAGATAAGGAAAAATGTTTAATAAGAAGAAGAAAAGGAGAATAAATGTTGGGAGAATAATACCCTAGCCTCACTCTAAAATTGTGCCAAAACAAAGAAATATGAAAAAAAAAAAAACTACTTTGAATTTTATTCTTTGATTCTATACAAAATGTGAAAGTATATATAGATTTTGTCAAAAGCCTTAAAATGGAAATAAATCAAAGCTAATTAACAAACAAAAAAAGGAAAATGATCCCCAAGAGAGGTCAACGGCTAGAAGAGAAAGGCGAGGTGCATAGATTGCAATCTAAAAGTTATAAGAGGTTCAATCCAACAATTAGAACCATTAATTCAAGTGCTCAAGACTCCCAACCAAGATTGATAGATTTGGGGGTCCCACAATCTTTTTACAAAAATAGTATAATGTCTACAAATAATCTCCATGACAACAAAGGTAATAGAACCTTTTCCCCTTACCCCCATCATGCACCACTAAGATATGCATCATATGATAAATACTTAAGCTTGTGGAAAGAAAAACTAAAAGAGTACATTTGCATGGAAGAATCAATAAGAAAATTCAAATAACATAACTACTACAGATAAACATTAGCAGGAATAAAAAAGACAAAAAGCAAAGGTGAATATAAAAGACAAAAAGCAAAGGTGAATATACATGCAAATCATTTTGAAGAGGTGTTCCGGTCAACATTAAACGTTGTCGAGCACCTTTTGCAACTGACATAAGATTTTTCCATCGAAAACTATTTTTATCTTTCATAACATGAGCTTCATCTAAAATTATGCAGCTCCATTGCCACCGTTTCAATACCTTACGGTCATCTTTCTGCTGTGAACTGCGAGAAAAAGCAGTGTAGGTGGGCATTTAAGGACAAGCCAATGCTTCAATAGCAAAAAATGATAAGAAAAGAATTTGCAAACCTGCGTCTTTCAAAAAGCGAGTAACATGAAAGCATTACATTGAAAGGTGGTGGCAAACCAGCTTTGCCCATAGAACTTAATTCTTTTGAATAGACCGCCCTTCCAGCTCCATGGAATAAGATAACAGAAAATGTTGGGCACCATCTTTTCAATTCTCTCTCCCAATTCTCTAAAACAGAAGCTGGGCATACAATCAAATGGGGACCAGGATCATCATTTAGGTGCTTCAACAAAGTTAAGTATGTAACTGCCTGTAGACACGGCAAAAATCAAAACATTTTGGATACAAATGAAAAAAACTAGCCAAATTTCTCTTCAATATTTAAGCCCAATTTACCTGCACAGTCTTACCAAGCCCCATTTCATCCGCCAATATGGCTGCACAAAACAAACAATTAGTAAGAAATATTTAATTCATGGTAAGTGAGCTGTGAACTAAAAGATCTATATTGAGTATCTAATGAAGCCTGGCATTTGATGAAAAAAAAAACCCCCGATAGTAGAATAAATGAAATGAAATAAATATAAAATGCTAAGCTTGGTTATTACAGGAATCTTATAGATGCAAATCAATTCATAGACAAAACCAGAAGTACAAAAAAGGGGGCAAAGGTAGTAAATCAATACACAACTATTGCCAACAGAAATAAAACTCATTGGCAATTCTCACAGAACAATTGAACCGTTAAAACTTCAATAAGCATGATCTCTTTAATATTTCCATGATAAGATGCCCAAATAATAATCATAGATGATTTGTCTGATTATCTATTAGATATGATCTACAAATCACGAGTTCCCCTTTATGGAGGGTATCAATCTTGTGAAATCATAGCTTCAGTTGGGGGAAGACTGGCTTTCTAGCCTCCCAGCAATTCCTCTTTGATTTGTTTGGCGATCTTACAGGAAGTTCCTAAGAGATATTAAATACTTCCTTTTAAAACTTAAAAAGCCTCCAAAATCATTGAATCATTGGAGTTTTTTTTATCTCTTAGAGACTCCTAAGAATATCAGAAGCCCTATGTTGGATGTGTTGCCTGATTTGACTTGGTTCTATAGTAATTCTCCTCTTTTGAGTTTGCCAAAATTGATGAGGCCCTGGCTTTTTATCATTTTCTTCCTCAAATTAGTTAGAAGATGATATGTTTTGGAGATCAAATCAGCACCCAAAACAGCCACTAGAACGAAATCAGCACTAAACAGTGAAAACAGCACCAAAATCAAGAGAAAACAGCAATGGTATGCAAGAACAACACTAATAAAGATGAAATAATAATCTTCAATCAAAGAAACACAAGATAGAATTGATTCACTGTTCGAGAGGTGAATCAGCTCTCCCAAAATTTCCTATCAGCAACTAGAAACCCAAAATCACCTAAGAAAAACTAATTCAGAAAATTCTTCACATAATCCCTCCCACATACAAACTTTCCCCCTTAAAATCAGCCCTAATCCCACCATAAATGCACCTCACATTTCCTCCAATGATCTCCTATAGGTCTGTAATGAGGTGCTAGGACCCACAAAACACGAGCCTTTTTGCTCTTGAAATGAGGTGGGGTCCACAGACGTATCAGAGGGCAGCTCTTCAAGCTCCATCTATAATAGAGGTTTCTACACTTTCGACAGCTCTTACTCAATTTCTTTTTGAAAGAAAAAATTTTTCCACCTATTGGAAGTCTTCGTGTAGCTAAAAGTACACCATTGTGCAACTATGCAATCTCGACCAATCCTTCATTTCCTTCACTTAGTTTTAGTAAATTGGCAAATTTAGCAGCAATGTGTTGGAGATGCATCTTGGTTCTTGATTAGCTTTTGCATATACATGTCACTTTCTTTAACCGTGGTAAAGAGATCATGACTTCTCCTTCTTCAACAAGCCAAACCAACAACAAACGGGATTTCTGACTGTATTGATAAGTCTACATGCTTATCCTGTTGTTGCATCATTTGTAAGTTGACATCATCATTTTTATGTAGATACGAGCTGCCAAAGATATCTTGACAAATGTCACATGGACCCACCAAGTATAACATCTCATTGATTTTTAATTTTTTATAAACTTCAAATGACACTGCAGATCAATCTTCATCTTAACTCTCTTCGGAATCCAACTCAACTAATAAGCAATGATATGGAGTATAGTGGGCAATCCCAATTTATGTATCCAATTTAAAAGAAAAGGATAGATTCTTTTGGCTGATAATTGATGCGTTGATCACCTCTTACTTCACCTACATCCACAGGGTGCAAAAATCCTCTCGTGTACTCCCTATTCATAGGCAATTTACAGCCATAATTAAAAAAATCAGACCAGAACAGTCGGTTTAACCGTGAACCGGTCAGATGGCCAGTCTGAACCAGCTTAAGAACCGGCTTTGCATCAAATCGGGCCGAACCGGCAAGAACCGCCGGTACAACAAGTTTTTTTATTTAATAATTAAACAAATTAATTTAATATTAAATATAATATTAAAATTAATAAATTAATATAAATATTATATATTAAAACTCTTAAATGAGTATTAAATACATATGAATAAGAATAGCTTCAAACATTCTCACATGGACCCCCCACTCCATGTGAGCTCCTACCATGACTAAAAGCAAAAAAGTTATATAAACTATACAGCAAAACTTCACATATGATGTGGGACTAAACTATACAAAGCAAAAAAGCTCACTTTAGTCATGTTTACAACATATATCTTTTCATTTTAAACAAAATTTTTAATTAATTTGTAAAATATGAATAATATTTACTTTTTATATGATAATATTTAATTTTTATCTATTTAAATTTTTACATGTTTAATTATATATTATAAACAATTAATTTTTTAATATTTAATTATACGCATGAATGATTTATATATATATAATTTTATAACATGAATTTGTTATATAATTTATATTTAAAAATTATATCTAAATATGTATGGTTATATATAGATTAAATTTAGAAAAAAATCAAGTTTAAAAACTTAAAAAAAAATAAATTTAAAATTATCATATTATTATGAGTGTAAATTCTTATAATTATGAGATTTGAGGCTTTCTGCTCTTATGTGAGATATTAAAAACAATTATTTTAATTAATTATGTAAGTTTTATGTTTCATATTTTTTTTATTTCGTTTAATTTTTTGTCTCATATTTAGAATGATAACATCATTATTATGTTAATTTTATAATTTTTTAATTATATTGTTATTTATTACGTCATCCAATTCGACCGGTCGATTCGTGAACATCTCCTTCCGATTCATTGTCCGGTCCAGTTTTCATAAACTTGCTTATAGCTACATAATTTGACATAGCTATTAGATATAAAGACGAGTATGCCTTATCCAATGGACTCAACACACTGTTGGCCTCTACAACATCAGTTGTATAATTTCTTATCTTTCTTCCACTTTTCAAGAAAGAGCTCAATTTATAATTTCCAACATTTTTCTTTGGCAATGTTCATAAAACTTCGCATAGATATTGGCCTTGTGAGAGGAAGGATCATCATCAATCTTATATTCTTTCTTTTGGAGAAAGAAGATCAATTTTTTTATGGTTCTTAGGCATTCTCCATATTAGCTTTGTTTTTTTGTACTCTATGGTCAACGCCATCATATTGGCCCAACTGAGATCGAAGATTAAGAGCACACATAGTTAATTTGCAATTTAAAAATAAAGTCCTAAGATATACATCATCAATGTTTATACCTACACAAAATTTATTCCCAAAATAAATGCCTAATGTAGGAACTTTGTGGTATACTCAGGCACAAATTATTCTTAGTGTTGCCTCAAATTGTGCTACTTCTTCCACCTACCTTCTACATACCCCATTGGATAGGGTTTTTAAAAATAAATTGCAAGAATAACCTTCAGGTCACCTTCTGATAATTAGTTATCTAAAGATTGGCATTTCAACATGCTAAGGCCTGATGGCTTAACTTTAGACAAAGGCAACATTGTCATTGGTGCCATACACACATAAGGTGAAGATTCTGTTAGACCGGCCCAGGATGGGCCGGTTGGACCGGTCCAGCAGGGACCGGTCCACGTCTACGCTAGACGCACGCGAGACGGAGCTCGCTGGGCGGAAACGGCTCTGCCGTGAGCCGTGACTCCACGTGGGCTGGAGAGGGGAGTTTAGGAGGGAAATTTTGAACGTGAAAGGCTGTTTTAGGAAGTTTATGATTGTCCTTTATGATTAATTTTGTATAATTAGGAGTTTGGGGGGGAATTAGCGGGCTATCTTGAATTTGAGTTTTCTCTTTGAGATCTAGGTTTTGCTTTTGGCTCTTGGCTTCGCCGGAGACTTTGGAGAGTACGTTCTTCCTCTAGAATTGAAGAACAAATTGTATCTTTGCTATTTTCATTGGCTTCTAGTGAAATACAAGTCCTTTCTCCTCATCTTCTACAATTTTTCTCTCTTTTTCCACTGTTTTTGGCTGATTTCCTGCTGTGGACAGCAGTTTGCTTCGTGATTTGTTGCTAAAGCGATTAGGGAATACTTGAAATCAAGTATTTCCTATCAAATTGGTATCAGAGCATCGTTCCGGGACCACCGGCGGCTGAAATTCTGAAATTTCAGCAAGTTTTTCCCTTCCGGAAGAAGATTTTGTGGGATCCGTTAGAAGAAAGATGGCCGGAAAGAAGGTGGAAGTATTAGAAGGCGAGTTCGGACAACTGAAGACAGATTTGGAAGGAAAGTTCCTGGAGATCTCTACCAACAATGACAGGTTGGAAGGGAGGTTCGCGGCTATGGAAGAGATGATGAAGAAATTACTTGAGATGAAGACTAATCCGACGGCGTCGGAAGCAAGAGAGACTGTCGGCGATCATGGCGTAGGAGGAAATCCGAACCCGCTTCGGGGGAGGAGGAATCCGGCTGTGGAGATCCTTGAGGGAGACGACGACATGCCACCTCTAGAGCCACTATCTAGAGAGGAGATGAGCCTGGGAAACGACCGTCGAGGTGCTGATTTTCAGCGTCGAGGTGCTGATTTTCAGCGTCGAGGTGCTGATTTTCAGCGTCAAGGTGTGGATTTTGAAGGCCGGAGGGGAGAATATGAAGGAAGTGCAGATTTTGGCGAAAGAAGAGAAGAATATCAGCGTCGATGTGCTGAATTTCAGCGTCGATGTGCTGATTTTGAAAGGGGAAAAGGGGATTATGATGATGGACTCGGAT
This sequence comes from Dendrobium huoshanense, assembly GCA_016618105.1. Classification (NCBI taxonomy): domain Eukaryota; kingdom Viridiplantae; phylum Streptophyta; class Magnoliopsida; order Asparagales; family Orchidaceae; genus Dendrobium; species Dendrobium huoshanense. The sequence goes on along the minus strand of CM028354.1, from coordinate 24,609,134 downwards.
ACCAACGTCGGAGGGAGGACCGGGACACTTGGGGAGCTCCTCATCTTCGAGGAATGGGAGATTATGGAGATTACCGGGGTAACGGAAGGGATCCGAAGGTGAGGAAGTTGAAGATGCCCATCTTTGAGGGGGAAGATGGCCATGGCTAGATCTACAAGGTGGAGCGTTACTTTGCTGTCAACGGGTTGACAGATGATGAGAAGCTGACGGCGGCAGGATTGTGTCTGGAAGGGAAGGTGTTGGCATGGTATCAATGGCGAGACAGGAGAGAGCCTATCAGGAACTGGAGAGAGTTCAAGGATTGTTTATTAGAACGTTTCCGAGCCGATGGGGGAGGAGACTTCTATGAACAATTCTTTGCTCTGACTCAGGAGGGGACCGTGGCCGACTACCGGGACAGATTCGAGTACTTGGCTAGCCGTCTGGATCACATCTCTGAATCAGCCCTGGAGGGGAATTTCATGAAGGGGCTCAAACCGGAGATAAGAACAGCTGTCAGAGTGCTGGAGCCAAGGAACTTGGGCAAGGCCATGGAGCTTGCACAACTGGTGGAAGATCAGAAGAGATCAGAAAGAGGAGCTAGAGGCAACTACTCAGGAGGATCATACAAAATGACTACTGCTGTATTACCCTCAAAAGGGGTAGCCCCAGGGAACCAGAGGGAGTGGCCCAAGGAGAAATCTGGTGGAGGAGGAAATGGGGGACAGTTCAAAAGGTTGACCGACAAAGAAATGCAGGACAAAAGAGCAAAAGGGTTGTGCTTCAGATGCGATGAGAAGTACATGCCGGGGCACAAGTGCAAGGATCGATCTCTTCAGGTTCTCCTCGTTTGTGAAGATGAGGAAGACGAAGAGAGAGGTGGAAATGACCCCGAGGTGGAGGAGGAGGAGAAGCTGCATCTGGATGTAGCAGAAGTCTCTCTGAACTCTGTAGTGGGATTCACTCCGAGTCACACTATGAAGGTGAGAGGAGAGATAGCTGACCGGGAGGTGGTGGTGTTGATCGATAGTGGGGCAACCCATAACTTCATTTCCACCCAGATAGTGGAGTCGCTGGGGATGGAGTTAGTGGACACAGGTGGCTATGGGGTGATGATGGGCACGGGAAAGGTGGAAATGGGAAGGGGAGTTTGTAGAGAGGTGGTGCTGAAGATTCAGGGAATCCAGGTGAAGGAAGATTTCCTTCCTTTGGAATTGGGGAGTACTGACGTCATCTTAGGGATGAAGTGGCTGCGCACATTGGGGGAGACGAAGATTAACTGGGGGACTTTGAGGATGGAACTTGTGATAGAGGAGAGAAGGAGAACGATTCAAGGAGATGCTGGGTTGACCAAGGCTGGGGTTTCTCTCAAATCCCTAATCCGAACCATTCAGCAGGAGGGAGGAGGCTACTTGGTGGAATTGCATAGTTTGGAAGGGGCAGGAGTGGAGGAGGGAGGAGCTATACCCCTCTCCGTTCAGCCGTTGATTCAACAGTTCCAAGAGGTGTTTCAGCCGCCTCAGGGATTACCACCGCAGAGGGAGCATGAGCATGCTATTGTGTTGAGGGAAGGAGTATCACCCATCAGCGTACGTCCGTACCGCTACCCTCAGTTCCAGAAGGATGAAATTGAACGGTTGATCAGAGAGATGCTGGAGGCAGAGATCATCAGACCCAGCATCAGCCCTTTCTCTAGTCCCGTTCTGTTGGTGAAAAAGAAGGACGGCAGCTGGCGTTTTTGTGTAGATTACAGAGCACTCAACAAGGAGATTGTACCTGATAAGTTTCCTATACCAGTTATCGATGAGCTCTTGGATGAATTAAGTGGGACCGTGATTTTCAGCAAGATAGATTTGAAATCGGGCTACCACCAAATTCGAATGAGGAAGGAAGATGTTCCCAAAACAGCTTTTAGAACTCATGAAGGCCATTACGAGTTCTTGGTGATGCCCTTTGGCCTCACCAATGCACCGGCTACTTTCCAGGCCCTGATGAATAAGGTCTTCAAACCGTATCTCAGACGGTTTGTGTTAGTATTTTTTGACGACATCCTGATATACAGCAAGTCAGAGGTCGAACATTGGGAACACTTGAAGAAGGTGTTAGAAGTATTGCAGGAGCACCAGTTGAGGGCAAATTTAAAGAAATGCTGCTTTGCACAAGCCAGTGTAGAGTACTTGGGTCATGTGGTGTCCAAGGAAGGGGTGGCAGCTGATCACTCCAAAATTGAGGCAATGCTAAAGTGGCCACTACCAAAGAATCTGAAAGCGCTGAGAGGATTTCTGGGATTGACAGGGTATTACAGAAGATTTGTAAAGGGATATAGCACCATAGCATGGCCACTTACGAAGCAATTGAAGAAGGATGATTTCCTGTGGGGAGAAGCAGCCACATCCGCGTTCGAGAGCCTGAAGAAGGCAATGACTACAGTGCCGGTCCTAGCTTTGCCGGATTTTACTCAAACATTCATAGTGGAGACCGATGCATCGGGATATGGATTGGGTGCAGTACTTATGCAGAACCGGAGACCCATCGCTTATTTCAGCCAGGTATTGACTGCTCGAGCAAAGATGAAATCAGTATATGAGAGGGAATTGATGGCCATCGTGTTGGCCATTCAGAAATGGCGGCCTTACCTACTTGGAAGACACTTCGTTGTCAGGACTGATCAGCGGAGCCTGAAATTTCTCTTAGAACAGCGGATGGTGACGGAAGAGCATCAGAGGTGGTTGTCCAAGTTACTGGGGTACGATTTTGAGATTCAGTACAGGCCAGGGGTGGAGAACAAGGCGGCCGATGCCTTATCCAGATGTATGGAGGAATTGCAGACAGTTGCTCTATCCGTGCCTTGGATGCTTGATTGGGAGGCCATCAGAGAAGAAAGCGCTAAAGATGAGAGTTCGGGAAAGATCAGGACGGATTTACTGAAGGAACCAGATAGCCACCCGGGATACTCCATGGAGGGAGACAAGCTGCTTATCAAGGGAGGTTTGTGATGCCCCGGACGTCGATCCACATCCCAAACCTACTTCAGGAGTTTCATGGGAGTGCAATAGGGGGCCATTCAGGCGTACAAAAGACATACAGGAGGCTAGCTGGGGAGCTATACTGGAAGGGGATGCATAAAGATGTAGAGGAGATGGTAGCCAGATGTGAGGTCTGTCAAAGGAGTAAGTACCTAGCTATGTCACCAGGAGGATTACTACAGCCTTTAGCCTTGCCGGGTAGAGTATGGGAGGAAATCTCTATGGATTTCATAGATGGGCTGCCCCGTTCAGAGGGGTTCACAGTGATCTTAGTAGTGGTGGACAGGTTGAGCAAGTATGCCCATTTCATTCCCCTCCGACATCCCTACACCGCAATAACAGTAGCATCAGCCTTTATCAGAGAAGTTGTCAGATTACACGGGGTACCAGAGGCGATCGTATCAGATAGGGACAAGGTGTTCCTCAGTCATTTCTGGAAGGAGCTATTCAGATTGCAGGGAACAGTGCTCAAGAGAAGTACAGCCTACCACCCACAGATGGATGGACAGACGGAAGTAGTCAACCGGAGCTTGGAAACGTACCTTAGATGCTTTGTTTCAGAGACACCAAAGCTATGGGAGAAGTGGTTATCCTGGGCTGAGTACTGGTACAACACGTCATTTCACTCGGCTTCACAAATGACCCCGTTCAAAGTGTTGTACGGACGGGATCCCCCACACTTGGTACACTTTGGGAGCAGTAGTACTCCTGTTTCATCAGTAGAGGAGTATTTGGAGGAGAGGGACCGAGTGTTAGAGGAGTTAAAAAGGCACTTACTGAGGGCGCAGCAAATCATGAAGAAACAAGCAGATGGGCATAGAAAAGATATCCATTTTGAGGCAGGGGATAAGGTGTTCTTGAAGCTCCGCCCATACAGGCAGAAGACAGTCGCCAACAGGAGGAATGAAAAGCTAGCTCCAAGGTACTTTGGTCCTTATGAAGTGATAGAAAAGATTGGGGCAGTAGCATATCGACTGAAATTACCCCCATCGGCGACTATACACCCAATTTTCACGTCTCACAGCTGAGAAGGGTCATTGGTGATCACGTCGCCATTCCCGAGCTACCGCCGACACTTACGGAGGAGTTAGAGGTGATCCTGGAACCTTTGGAGCTGAAGGGTGTTCGCCAGAAAGAAGACGAAACTAAGGAAGTGTTGATCCAGTGGAAGAACCTTCCTGACTACGAGGCCACGTGGGAGCCATACGATATGGCGAAACAGCAGTTTCCAGATTTTCACCTTGAGGACAAGGTGATTCTTTGGGAGGGCGGTAATGTTAGACCGGCCCAGGATGGGCCGGTTGGACCGGTCCAGCAGGGACCGGTCCGCGTCTACGCTAGACGCACGCGAGACGGAGCTCGCTGGGCGGAAACGGCTCTGCCGTGAGCCGTGACTCCACGTGGGCTGGAGAGGGGAGTTTAGGAGGGAAATTTTGAACGTGAAAGGCTGTTTTAGGAAGTTTATGATTGTCCTTTATGATTAATTTTGTATAATTAGGAGTTTGGGGGGGAATTAGCGGGCTATCTTGAATTTGAGTTTTCTCTTTGAGATCTAGGTTTTGCTTTTGGCTCTTGGCTTCGCCGGAGACTTTGGAGAGTACGTTCTTCCTCTCGAATTGAAGAACAAATTGTATCTTTGCTATTTTCATTGGCTTCTAGTGAAATACAAGTCCTTTCTCCTCATCTTCTACAGTTTTTCTCTCTTTTTCCACTGTTTTTGGCTGATTTCCTGCTGTGGACAGCAGTTTGCTTCGTGATTTGTTGCTAAAGCGATTAGGGAATACTTGAAATCAAGTATTTCCTATCAGATTCCAACTGACTGATTCATGCATCGAGCTTCTCAGCATCAACAACCTCATCATAAGTAGGAATCTCTCCTTTGGCTTCCTCTTTGCATGGACATATCCTTCCTTAACAAGTGGTAATCATTGTCTCATCTTCATCCTCTCCATTTATGTTTGCATCCATCATGGAAGAAGGAGAATTATGATCCACTAGTCACAATGATTGTTGTTAGCATTTCATCCACACAATCATGGTAGCCAGCTTAGGCTAGCCACTTGATCGATTAAATTTGGTGTAAAATCAATGTTAGCCACTGATTGGATTTCTATTACTTCTTCTCATATTTCTCTTAACCTTTAATAGTCTTCAAGACAAGACGCAGCTATCTTCAATCTTCATATCACTTCTTCATTTGTATCACGTCAAGGATCATTGCTCTAGTACCAAATTGATCAATAGCCAACCTCAACATTATTATGTAAGCATATAATGAGATCCCGTTTCATATTTGAAAGGGCCTTTAAAAAAATTTTCTGGAGGATTCCTATTGATCTATCAAAATATCAAAGATACATCAAGTGTTGTTTCAAGCTGTAGATGACTTCCCTTCACTGTTTTCTCCTACTTGCTGTGGCCAGCAAGTTTTCTCTCTGTTTTGTAGTCATCTTTCACTGGAAGGCAAGCCAACCGCTAAATTCTGCCTCTGGATTACTGTAGAACAGCAAAACAGCAGCAAACACAACAGCAGAACAGCAGTGGAAAGCAAATTGTTCAGCAGCATCACACAGCCAATTGGCATGGCTACAGTATAAATGAAACAGGAGAGACAGCAGCATGGGTGTTAAGGGTTTCAACTACAGGACCTGGAGAGGTCTTCTTGCAGGTTTTACCTACAAGAAAAGGAAAATGGAAGGCAACGTCCTAGCAGAAGGAAAGGAAAATAAAAGAAAGAATTTTTAGGACGAAAGAATGTTTTGGGAGACTACAATTCCCATAGAAGCTAATGGGAATTTTGACAATAAAAGTTTTGGGAGACTAGAAATAAAGTTTCATTCAATCCAAACTGAATTTTAGAATACAACTTGATATTTATTTATAGAGACCCAAAGAAATCTAAAACTTCATTCAAATTCAAAGCAAAATAATAAAAAAATTAAACCTCACAAGTGGTTAACAACCCTTGGATTCTCTCCTTAAGAAAATGATCTACCCTTGAGATAAATAGGAGAAATTTGTGGAATGAATATTGGGTCCCCCCTCCTTAGAATTTAAAATTGCAAATTTGTAATTAAGCCCCTCCGCAATTTAAATTAGTAAATTTATTATTTCAATATTAATTTTGCAAATTTTCCAAGAGCATCCTAGAACATAGTTCCCCAGTTTTTGGTCGTTTTGTATTCTAAATCAAATTGTTTTCCTTCTTTTATATATTTGATATTTACTCTCTTTTCTTTCTCCTTGCAAACATGGACCTTTGATCTATGATGCACCGACACGCCTCTTAAAGAGGGTATACAGTGTCGAACACGTGTCAGACACGGACACGCGTCGGACACGGTATGGACATATGTCCGACACGGCATTGGAGTGTCGCAATTTAAAAAATTAAAATTAAAATCGGACACGCATGTCCGGTTATTAAATGATAAAATCATTCGTTCTATTTAGCCTTTTCCGCGAACAAGAAGCCCTATTTTTTCGATCCACGAAAGAAATCTTCTAGGGCGGACCAGGAGAGCTCGCAGTCGATGCCAAACAGAGCCCGCTGCCTTCGCCTCCCATTCCTTCGTCATCTCTGCTCGAGCCGAGGCCAAGCAGAGCTTGTCTTTCCCATTCCTTCATTCTTGAGTGATTTCTGCGGTCATCCGAGGCAAAGTTCGCAATCAAGGCCAAATAGAGCACCTTCTACACGCAAGAGAATCAAGACCTGTAAGTGGATTTCGCCATTTCTTCTCTTCATTGTTGAAAAGCCTAATGCACATGCTCAGTACCGCTCAGTACATGCTCGGTACCGCTTAATATATGCTCGGTGCCGCTCAGTACATGCTCGGTACCGCTCAATATATGCTCAGTACTGCTCTATACATGCTCGATACCATTCAGTACATGCTTGATACTACTCAATATATGCTCGGTACCGCTTTGTACATGCTCGGTACCGCTCAGTACATGCTCGATACCGCTCAATATATGCTCGGTACCGCTCAGTACATGCTCGGTACCGCTCAGTACATGCTCGATACTGCTAGGTACATACTCGGTACCACTCGATATCTTCCCATACAAACAACTTACAAACTTTAAAAACCATTCTTGAAGATAGGTGAAGCAAAAGCAACATACATTTGCATTGTTTGGCTCATGCATTAAATCCAAGGTATATTTATATTCATCTTTTAAATTAATTTAAATTTGTTGGTAAATGAACAGATAATTTTATATGTTTTGTATTATTTGAAGGTATTCAAGTAAAGAATGACTTCAAGAAAACCCTCAACGTGTCTCACCATAAAAAATTTAGAAGTTTCAAATATGAGAAAGATATGTCTGAAAAGATATTTCCCAAATAAGGAGACGAGAAGAAAAATTAATATAGAACTTGCAAAGTTCTTTAGATATTTAGAGGATTTTGGTGATCAAGAATCTTTGGTTGATAGATGGAGGATGGATCCAAAAATGTGGTAGTTGATTCATGGAGCTTCAGCACCGCTTCTTCAAACAATAGCAATAAAATTTCTTGGTCAAGTATTATCCTCTTCCTGTTGTGAGAGAAATTGAAGCACATACTCATTTATTCAATCAATGAAGAGGAATAAAATAACTCCACAACGTGCTGAAGATTTAATTTATGTGCATACAAATCTTTATCTTCTATCAAGAAAAATCCCACTTTATATGGCAGGTGATAACAAGATGTGGGATGTTGCTGGAGATGGGTTTGAGTGTCTTGATGATATGGGATTATTGGAGGTTACAAATCTTTCTCTAGATGAACCAGAGTTGGAAGCAATGATATTCAATGATGATGATATTGAAGGCCAAAGACCAACATCTGAATCTATTTCTATCATTCCCTCTATTGAGTAGTTGGACCTTCATGTTGTATTAAATTGTTTTTTGCTTATATTTTTGTGGTTGTATTAGACATTTTATACTAAACATCTTTATGTTATAAGCTAAACAAGTTATCATGAAATTGATTTATTATTGCTTGTCATTTTTACTATAATATCACCTTAATTTCTATATATTATATTAAAAAATTATTATGTCGTGTCCATGCCGCACCCGTGTCCTATATTTTTAAAAATTGTCGTGTCCCGTGTCCGTGTCGGTGCATCCTAGCCTTTGATTAGGTTGTGATGATCCACTGTCGATCATTTGATGGATATCAATAACTTGAAAAAAGCTTTTTATGTTTTTCATTAGGAGTAATCTTGATCCTAGCAAGAATCCTAGAATATGGTGGTCAAATTCATACCTTCTAGAGGTGGAATAATAGACTAGCTCTATGTTTTTCTCCTCCCTTTACATGCACAATTTTTTGTTGTCTTCTAAAGAAGAAAGCATCCCGATGCTACAAACATAAACTATCCAATATTGCATAGTATACACTTAGTGATAAAACTTCATAGACTACCTCATCAAAAAAAATGTCAAGAAAAAGCAAACTTAAGAGTACATTGCCTAGTGACCTAATAAACATTACTCTTTTGAAACCAACTCCGTTTATAAGGTTTTGGATACTTGGTAGAGACTAGACCTAGTTTCTTAGCCAAAACTTCAGATATAAAATTCTTTTCGATCCTGTGTCCAAAATAGCATTAAGGATGGTAAAATTTACCTAAAGCTTAAGGGAAAAAGTTACTCCCAAAGTTCCTCACTGCATGTGCATACTGCATACAACATCAACAACATGTTTCTTTAGTAATGGTAGCTTTTTCAAGGCGTGTTTTTTTAAGTCATTCATCAAATTCATATTTTTAGCGCCAATTCTTATTATTAGCAGCAAATGCAACAAAAGACAGTAATAAAACGCTAATGGAAGGTTGTTAGGCAATAAAATATAGGGAAATTTACATCAATACCACTTTATTTCATGCTATTTACATATCTAACACCCAAAACATTAATATTACATGCCTACCACCTATATACAACTTTAATATCAAATATACCACTCCTATTCATTTCTACCATTCATAAAATCCTATAAACTTTAATATATCATTCCATGCACCCAAATTTGTTCTAAAATCTATATACACTGATTATACCGGACTTACCTCCACCAATTTTCTTCCTGTACAACAATAAGAGAAAATTTACGCCAACAAGCTGATAAGGCTTCAGATTCGGCTCAAAGCCCAAATCTTCACTAGAACAAGCTTCATCAATATCATCCTGTTAGCCCACATAAGAGGAATAAATACCAACAACACAGTTCTCCCCACAGACATAATAAACTATGCTTTCCAAAATTATCAGTCAGTACCTGAGTAACAATCCTAATAGAAGAAGCCTCCACCTCCGCATACCTATCAATAGCTGAAACAGAGGAGCCATATAGCTCCCGCCTCAAATCCACCGATATCTTTGAGCACTTGTGCAAGGCCCTGCCGACTACATCGAACTCCTTATCCTCCCATTTTTCTTCTTCCTCCTCTTCCTCCTCTGAACCAAATGAAAACTCTTCATCATGATCCTTCTCTACCGACTGGACTTCAATAACATCATCCCAACCCTCGGGATCGCTGTCCTCGTCCACAACGTACCGCCGACCCCGACTGTTCCGCGTTGCTCGAGTGGCCGCTAACCCGTTCCGCTTCCCCACATACTCGTCTTCGTCTTCATCGTCATCCTCCAAGTTCACCACGTTCGTCGAACCGATGCCGTTCTGGTGTAATAAGGCATTCCGTTGAGGACGATAAGCGAAGGATTCAATTGACGGAGGAGAAGAAGTCCTTCCCTTCTTCAGAACCTTCGAGGGATTAAAGGAGTGGTTCTCCCACTCCTCGTCGGAGATCTCGTCGAAGGCGCGCCTCATATGGGCCTATGGCTGGTCTGTGGTCGAATCAAGCGAGCAAGGGAAGAGCTAGGTCTTAATGTCTTATACTGCTGAAAGAGCTCGTGGAATTGGGACGCTAACGTGCGAACCTGATGGAGTTTGTCTAGTACAGCGAGCAAGGACAGGATTTGTTCCCTAGTGATCAAAAAGACACATATTTGCTATTATAAGATGGATCTAGGTTAATATTCATATAATATCAAAATTATATTAATATATATATATATATATATTGAAAAAAATGATAGCAAAGAAATCAAAAGTATTAAGAGGTTGTTTTGTTGGTTGGATTGTGTAATGTATTTAAATAACATGCATTTCAATAATTTAACTATTTGGTTGGATGAATTTGAAATGTAATATAATTTATTTATGAATTTTCTCTATCATTGTAGCTGCAAACTTGTACCAGACAAAATCGCTTGCTGCCATCGTCGACTGTCACCAGTTTGTTGCTATGACCATCAGCCACCAAGTCGTTGCCACTGCCACTAGCTGCTCACCAATATTTGTTGTCGACTATTGCCACCACTTATTGCTTGCATAGCCTATTTGTCATCAACTGCCCATTGTTATCATCATCAGCGCTACTAGTCATCATCACCATCCATCGACCACCACCATCATTAGATTTTATACTATGGGTTGTTTGATTAGAAGTAAAATGAGTGTAAAGTAAAGTGAATGCAAGGGTTTTGAAAAATTTCAGTGTTTGGTTGGATGAATAAGAAATGCAAAGTAAATTATATTAAATATAATATAGAATAATATGGCTCATTTTTAGGTAAATGATTCTCACATTTTTTAGGTAGACGATATCCATATAAAAGTTGTTTTTTGAATTCGCTTTCAGGAGGTTTTAGTCATATGAAGTACCGGCAATGTATTCGTCGATCATTTCTGTCGGAAAGCCCGACAAAATTTGCAGGTGGATAATCTGCCAGAATTTTCAGTGGATTTAACGCTAAAAAGGCTGTCGAAATTACCGGCGAGTCTGACTGCTAATCCGCCGGAATAGTCGACAGATTTCTTCCGCCATAAAGCTCATTCTTATTTGTCATATTGAGGTTTCTGGTAGATTATCCGCCAAAAATCCACTGAAAACTTGTAGCATAAAAAAAAGCGACACCTTTTCTTAATTATTATATAACATAACAATCCTGCAATCATAAAGGTCATAGATGCATAGAAAAGTAAAACATTTTACTAACTCTTACATCATTTTGCTTTCTTTTCATCTCAGATTTTGCTTTAAATTTTGATGCATTGCAATAGCGGCATATCATCTCTGATAAAATCATCTTTTGTAGTATAACATGCATTCATTAACACATTAATCTATTTTTGTATATGTCAAACAAGATTTGAAAACTAATTTTTTAGTCTGATATAAATCTGTAGTAATTATGTCATATTGATCTCCTTAAGCAGCCAAACGAATTGATTTAAACATTTATAGAGGATATTATATTTTATCTTGATGCTTAACATCTTCACAGCATCAAATAACTTTGAGTGAGTAGTTCACCCCTTTCAAATTAGTGTTGAGCAGCATGCAATAAATCATAGAACTTGTGTGCATTCTTATTTGGTGACTCTTCTATATATTATTCAAATTATGTCTCAGTTGCATCCTCGAGCGTTCAAATGTTTTATTTCTCAACTATATTTTAACTTGTAGATGGGTCGCATCAAGAGTCAAAATGTGGCTCATACTCATCATGAGAAGTTCAATATCAATATTTTAGTAAGAATCCTCTCTGATATAGATCAACAATTACCTCATTTGGTGTGAGGTACATTCGATTTTTATGTTTAGAACACTGACAATAAAACCTTCCATCCGAGATAAAGCAAGAAAGTTGACAAGCTGTCAATAAAAGAAATTAACTCCATTAACGAACTCATCTCTTAAAATCTTATGTCCTTACACCAATCGATTATACATCTAACATCTTTGATTTCTAATATCCATAATATGAAAAATTTATCGTACACCTAATATGAAGTTATTAAAGATTGTTTTTGTAACTTGTGATTTGGAGATACTATTAATTACAGTTAGCTATTCTCATTGAATTTTCATTATTTTTTTTATAAAATTATCAAAGAGTTGTTGCAAACATTATGCTAGCAATGTTGTCATGCCTTTCTTCATAACAAATTAGGTGAGGGTTCTTTCTTATACCTCTCATGCTTTCACCATCACCTTCCCTCTCTTACCACTTGGTGCATGATTTTTGATAATCTTGAAATGGTTTCTTTTTTTAGTGAGAGTGATATCTAATTCACGTAGGTGACATATGGAGGAAAGATCATTATCCATTATTATACATCCAAAATAATGCCTAAGGGAGAAGAGACCTAACACTATATAAACACCCTCTTAAATGGCTAATCACAAAAGAAAACGTACATACATTGGAGGCGAGGATGACTGGGTCTAGGAGAGAAAGTTTGATGGATGAGGAATTGCGTTGGCGAACGGAGCACGGGGGCCGACGAAGAACGGAGTACTATTGACGATTTTTTCTAACGGGAGCGGGAACAGTCATCGATGGTGACGAACGGAATGGGAGAGAGTGGACATCTTGTGATTTTTGCAAATAGTAGTGGGAATGGGAAAAGAATTTGCAAAATAAAAGAGTAGTCGGGGCGGGGTGGAAAATAGGGCTTGTTTTGATGACTTTTTCGACGGATTGTCTGTCGGAACCATTCGAACGACATTTTCACCGGAATTAATTCGAATGGTTTAAGTAAGCCGGCGGACATTTTGTCGGCACATATGCCTGAACGATTCCGTCAAAAGTTTCGCCGGAGCATTTCATCAGCTTTAAGCAGATCGGTAGATTCCCCGACGAATTTTCCACTAGAATTTTTTCGGTAGCTATGCCACCGGAAAGTTCAAACTAGATTTCAAAAAATTCGGCAGTATTTCAGCTGATATTCCCGGTAGGCTTCTGACCATCAGAAATTCCGCTGAAACGAATTGTTTTTCCTGTATTTGATATTTTTTAAATAATAGTTATAATTAAATAATTTAAAATTTATTATATATTTATAAAAGTTATTGCAATAATAATAAGTTTGCTCTATATTTTACATATAATTAAACTTTTTGTAATATTTATAATAATTGATTATTTTTGTAATATTTTTAAAATAATTGCCACTAAAGCTGCCATGAAAATTTTGTACAATGATTTACATTTGCCTCTTTAGGTTAGTGATGTCTGTTAATATGACATTTATAAAAATGTCATTAAAGTATAATAAACAAATTTATGAGGTTTATTTAGCTATTATTGACTCTTTTTTAAATGTTAGGAAAATTTTATTTTTTATAGGGTGAGAACAATAATGTAATGCTGGAAGAATAATATTTATGATAATTAATTAGTAGGTTTGTTTAGGTTGATTTTCTTATTACTTACTAAAGCAGATTTTTAATACAAAAAATCATTGTATCTTTTCTTATTTACATTGTATCTTTTCTTATTTACAAAATAAATTTAAAGTTTGAATTATTCTTAAATTTAAATGATGATCAAGATGATAATGAACTTCTCTTATGAAGGGTACAAACAAGTCTAGTTGAGCTCGAGTTTGGGCTAACTCAAATTTAGTTCGTCAACTTAGAGGCAAGCTCAAATTCAAACTCGAGCTCGACTTACCATAGTTACAGTGGGCTTGAGCAAGGCTTGCTAGAGAAGGAAGTCATTGTAACACCCCACGATATCCCTACTAGCAACATAGAGTATCACATAGAAACTTAACATTTATAGTTCTCAACATCTAATATTTTTAATCACTTGAATAATTATTATATTCCATTCGCTGAACAATACATTTTTCTTAAAAAAATGAAAGCATCTAAACAGTCGCAATTGAATCACATAAATAATTACAGAGCTACTAAAAAAATCAAAATATATCACCCAAAATTTGAACATTTACATACCTCACATGAAGACTCACAAACACTAATAACTATTAAACATAAATATTCAATAACCTGAGTCTAATCTACTTCAACTTTTTTCTTGTAAAATAACATCCATTATAAAATTGATGAGCTATGAATAAGCTCATAAAGTTATGCAATTTAAATAAAAAATTATATACAAGATTATATGAAAAAAAAAATATAATTGAAATCATAACTAAATCAACTCACAAATATTTATAAAACCACATAAAAATCATATTTATGATCATATTTTATTTTATTTGAAGCCTTTGTCGAATATCATAATTAGTCTTCTAATATTTTGGCTATCATTTTTTATATGATTAGATTTCATAAAAATGTTCAATGGAGCCTAGATAAAGCTGGTATTATCGTCATTGAACTATGTAGAGGTCCCTTTTGCCTCTTTCAGGATCCCTTTTGCCCCGCCTACTATACCTGTATCATCTTAATTTGATATTCACTAGGCTTTCAAATTTAGAACTTATATTTGCTTCGTCATGCTTCATGCTTTCATATAAGAATTCTATCATTTATATTACTTGCAATAAAAGAATAAGTAGACATTCTATGATTTAGTGCTTTCTTTTCAACATATGATCAATCAAGAAAATATTTATTTACTCATTTTATATAAATTTTTAAGTGTAAAATATTCAAATTCACATATGATTATTCATATTTGAATATTTGAATATGTTTATAAAAAAAAAAAAAAAACTTTATAATACAACCAATTACGTATATGTTTCTTTTTTTACTTCTTTCCTAAATTTCTCTAATTCTCTTCTCCCTTCTTCTATTACTCCACAAAAAGTGCCCATAAAGAGCCATTGCAAACACCTCTTCAGGAAACAAAAATGTAACTTAGACGGATTTTTTTAATGTTTCTTAATTTTTTTTTTAAATAATAGGAAAATTAACTATTTTTATATATTTACTTTATACTTTAATTAATTAATTTTCGGTTACTTCTATTGCAGTTCTTAATTTAAACTAACGTTAAGTTAATACTTAAATACTATTTTGAGTTAATACTTAATAAAAATAAACATTCAGTTCATAATTAATAACTTAATAATAATATAGTTGATATATCTTCAAAAAATTATCTTGATCGGGCATGAATCTCGAGGCAAAATCAAGCTGGAAAATGAAAAAATTAAATCTGGGATCATCTGAACTCCGATTTCAGCGAACTTATAGTTAATCTGAGTGTCTCAGAAATACAAACTCAATGACACTAAATTTGACTCAATCCGAGCTCAAATGAGTCTAAATCATGCACCTGAAGCGCTATTGAAAAGTTCAAACCACAATTTGAGTTACCAAACGGTTTCCAAATATGATTGAATCGAGCGACTCGACGAGATGAATCCAACGAGCCCAAGATCGCCGAATTTCGACATCATTAAGACCTTCAAATTTTCGACGAACGGTACACAATCAAGGGATTCAATATCAGTCATCCATCCAACCACTCCTCATTTTACCTCTGATCTCTCACCTATATACGAGTCATGCCACTCCATAAATCTACAAATAAACCTCTCATTTCTCTTGAAAGGGGACCCAAGCAAGAAGAAGAAGGAGAAGAGAAGAGAGGGCGGATATGAGGGAAGAAACTCCTCCTCGACCATCGCCGCCGGAATTCCGCCCTACCTCCAAGTGACGCCGGAATTCCGCCCGACCTCCAAGTGACGCCGGAGTTCTGCATGAATATCATCTAACGCTGGAGTTCTCCTCGGTCGCCAACTGATGTCAAAATTCTACCCGACGTCGGACCTCCGCTCGTCGCCAAGTTTCTACCCGACGCCAGACTTCTGCCTGTTGTTGGACTTTCGCCGAACATCTATCTGATGCTGGAATCCTTCTGACCTTCATTATCAGACAATATTTCTTCTAACCTCCGTCCCCCGCCAACTACGGTCTTCTTAACTTATGTCGCCCACCGACTA
This sequence comes from Dendrobium huoshanense, assembly GCA_016618105.1. Lineage (NCBI taxonomy): Eukaryota > Viridiplantae > Streptophyta > Magnoliopsida > Asparagales > Orchidaceae > Dendrobium > Dendrobium huoshanense. The sequence continues at coordinate 24,593,348 of CM028354.1, read as the reverse complement.
TAGTCCTTCCGACCTCCGTCACCAGCCGACTACGGTCCTCCTGACTTACGTCGCCCATTGACTACATTCCTTCCGACCTCACCTGCAGACTACGATCCTTCTAACTTACGTCACCCACCGACTACAGTCCTTCCAACCTCTATCGCCAGCAGATTACGGTCTTTCTGATTTATGTCGCCCACGTACTATAGTCCTTCAGACCTCAGTCGCCAGTCGACTACGGTCCTTCTGACTTACGTTGACCACCGACTACAGACTTACGTCGACCACCGACTACAGTCCTTCAGACCTACGTCGCCCGTCGATTACGATCTTTTTGACTTACGTCGCCCACCAACTACAGCCCTTCTAACCTTCGTCGCCCACCGACTACAATCCTTCAGGCCAAACAAACACATCAGCAGTGATTCTTTGAATTCTCATAATATAATGTACTCTATAAGATGTACATCAAGTTAAGGTCTTCCCCCAAGGAAGGACCTCATTTGTAATCAACTGCAATACTAGTGAATTCATTCAAACTGGGCTAGGCCCCGTGATTTTTTTCCCTTTTTTTAGAGGTTTTCCACGTAAAAATCTTGGTGTCTCTAGTGAATGATGCACAATCTCTTTTTTATCTGTGTGTGCTGGATCTTTGTATAATGCTAGACATTAAACTTTATATTTCTCTACCGCTGCGAATACTCCAGGACGCAACAATAGTGATTATAGTAATTATTAGTTAATAGTAACTAATAGCAATTAAACTTTAATATAAAATTTTAGGTTAATTTAATAAATCAAAATGTATATTTTTACATGAAACTTTTGGGTATTACAGTCATGATGCTTAGTCGATGGAGTTATAACGACCTCGAGCTTGACTTGTGAGCTTGACTCGATATAAAATGAAGTTAGGATGCTTAGTCACTAGATTTATCGTGGGCTTGAGCTTGACTCGTGAGCTTGGCTTGCCAGTGAAGAAGAACAAGATATCAGCTCGTGATCTTTGCTCACCAGAGAAAGAAGAAAGTAAGGAAGCTTGGTCGATGGAGTAAGGACCCATTTAATAATATATTAAGGCATCGTTTGGGACAACTTTCTTATTGCTTTGTAAAACTGTTGTAAAAAAGTAAATTTTTTAAGTTATTGTAGAAAACAACTTTCTAGTATAACCTTTTTAAATAATGAAAAAGTAGTGGCCAAATAAAAATTAATAAATTATGATTGTGATATGAAAAGTAAAATAGTAAAAAAGTTATCACAAACGAAGCCTAAATATAATTTGCTTTTCTTTTTTTCTTATCAATTGAAATTTATTAACATTTTTAATCATAGTTTTAGAAATTTCTTACTGTTTTCTATAGTAATTTTTCAGTAACAAAATTTATAAATTAAGAAGTATATAAAACTTATTTCCTTGTGATGCTCCCTTAATCAATAGTGGAGAAATAGGGAAGCATGTCCCATACATTTTTTCTTGCTTCAAAGTTTGTCCATCTCTAAGTGGAAAGAGAGTCATAATAATTATTTTTATAATGATCATATATTGATTGCTCAAATTTTTATTAAAGATGTTAGTGGCACATTTCTTTTATAAAAAAAAAAAATCATTGCATCTTTCTTATTTGCGTAAAGTTTGAATTATTCTTGATACGTCATCAAACATAGCCTTGATCAAGCACGAATCTTGAGGCATATTCGAGTTGAAACTTTTTTAACTTAAATTTGGGATCATCTGAATTCCAATTTCAGCTAACTTATAGTCAAATTGAACATCTTAAAGGGACGAACTGAACAGCACCGAAATTGGTCTAACCCAAGCCCAAATGGGTCCAAATCGGGGGCCCAGACCACATTTGGAAAGGTTAAAGCATTATTGGGATAATGAAATGATATCCAAATATGGAATGCTTATAATCAAATCGAGCGTCTCGACGAGACGAATCCAACGAGCCCAAGATCTCTAAATTCCGACACTGTTAAGGCGCTAAAATAGTTAAAAAACTCTCTATGATCAGGGGAATCAATACGAGCCATCTGATGGAGCACTCTGAATCTACCCCGGATCTTCTCTAGATTTACGGGGTGCGCCACTCATGAAAACCTATAAATAGACCCCCACTCTCTACATGAGGGGGACCTTTGGCTGGAGATTGAAGAGGGCTCTGAAGCTTCAAGAGCTCTAGCACCACCGCCGCCGGCCGCCGGACCACCGCCGGGCCGCCGCCTGCCGCCTGACGCCGGACCACCGCTCGGCCGCCGCCTGCCACCGGACCACCGCCCGGCCGCCGCCTGCCGCCGGACCACCGCCCGGCCGCCGCCTGCCGCCGGAGCACCGCCCGGCCGCCGCCTGCCGCCGATCCACCGCCCGGCCGCCGCCTGCCGCCGAACCACCGCCCGGCCGCCGCCTGCCGCCGGACCACCGCTCGGCCGTCGCCTGCAGCCAGACTTCAGACCGACCTTCGTCGGACTACCGCTCGGCTGCCGCCCATCGCTAGACCATCGCCCGGTCGCCGCCTACCAGACTTCAGCCCGACCTTCGTCGGACTACCGTCCGGCCGCCACCTGCCGGACATCCGTACGACCATCTCCAGACATTCGACTGTCTCTCCAAATCACTGTAATTCGACCGCCTCTAAATCGAGGGACGGGTCAACCCTTGTAATTCACTCAAGTTTAGTGGAATATTTTCACCTGGGCAAGGCCCCGTGGTTTTTCCCTCTTCGGGCTTTCCACGTAAAAAAGATTTGGTGGTCTACTTCTCTCTTTCTGCTTGCGTGTTGGATATTCGTGCATTGCTAAGACTAAACATTTACTCACTCTACCGCCACGAATCTTTCAGACCGCAACAATTCTTAAATTTAAATGTTGATTAGGATGACAATCAACTTCTTTTTATGAAGGGTGCAAACAAGTCGTGCTGAGCTCGAGTTTGGGCTAACTCAAATTTGGCTAGTCAACTTAGAGGGAAGCTCAAACGCAAACTTGAGCTCGAGCTCAACTTAACAAAGTTACAGTGGGCTCAAGCTAGACTCGTGAGCATGGTTTGCTAGAGAAGGAAGTCATTACACTTACTCGATGGAATAATGACGAGCTCAAGTTCGACTCGTGAGCCTGGCTCACTAGAAAATGAAGTCATGATGCTTAGTCTTAATTGGATTTACAGTGGGCTCAAGCTCAACTTATGAACTTGGCCTGCAAAAGAAGAAGGTCAGGACATCAACTTATGATCTTTGCTCTATGTATAAAAAAGAAAGAGAGCAGAGCTTGGTTGTTGGAATTACATTGGACTCAAACTTGAACTCGAGAGCACGGAAGAAGAGACAATAAGAGCAAGTTTTTTTTTATTTTTTTGAGAAAATAAACAAAGAACTCGTTTTGAAAGCTCAACATTAGTTGGCAGTTACATTAATTGCATTAAAGAAAAGTATAATTTTAGCAATTTTTTTCAACCGCATTTAAAAAAGCCTTAAAAAAAACTACAAACTATATTTTAAGTTTTTTTTTTATAGAATTTTACCATTTTTTTTACTTTTTTTAAATGCATATAACTTACTAAAAGGAGCTGATCGTCCACTCCTACATATTATAAATTAATAAATAACATGTTTTTTTTTTTCTACTCCTAAATATCTGCCCAATGGAGCTCGCGAACGAGCTGTCTCATCAAATTCAAATTCGAGCTTGTTTAATACGCCGCAAGCTCGTTGACGAATCAAGTTTAAGTTGGCTCAATATGTGGCTTGGCTCAATTTCATCATAAATTACCTTCGATTGTTTTTTTTCCATAAATAAATTATCATATTTTTTATGTTTATTTTTTGATGATCAATTTTCACATAATTCATGCCAATTTCCAAGAAACTATCAGATTTTTAGCTTCTTTGATCTAATCATTTGCTTTATCCATACTACAAAAAAAGTATTTGTTTGTTTACATATGTGATGTGAACATTAATGATCAAATAGTCTTATTAACTTATAAGCACATTAACATATATTACTTATATTTGTGGTGCAAGGCCTTTTCTATATAGGCTAAATCCATCCCTTATGTACAAAAATCTATAGATATTAGATAACCTAAGTGTTTTATTTTTACTACAATATTTCATATAAATGTAAAAGCATTTAATACAATGCTATATGGTGTCGAAGGTGGCAATATAAATATAATATAGGCTTCGTTTGGATGACTTTTTAACTGCTTTCTAAAATAATTTTTTGGTACAAAAATTTATAATATAAGAAACATTTGTATTAGAAATCTGCTTTAAAAAACATCAAGAATGTCATCCCAAATGAAGCCATAATATAGGTCAAATCAACTTTTTTTTTTTTTTTAACTTTTGGCCTTAGACCAAATTATAGGTCAAATAAAGTGAATATAGCAATTGATCTAATCTTATCGTAATCCTAGCATATGTGTGTTAGTATTCTAGTCAACAAGAGAATTTGAAAAAAAAAATATTTTTTATAATTGATATCAAGATTAGGGGTTTCAAAATTGATTGACGAGTTGAGTTCTCAAATTCGGACCCAAACTTGACATAACCCAAATCCAATCAACCTAAATTGAACCGTTTAATAAATGTGTAAGAAGTCGTGTTTTGAAAACCAGACCAGACCGGCCGGTTCGACCTTGAACGGGTTTTATGGCCGGTTCAATCCTCCTGAAGAACCAGTCTTGCATCAAACCGATCAAAACCGGCTGACCGTTGAACTGGTCCGATTCTTAAGAACCGGCCAGTTCAACTAATAATATTTTTAAATACTTTAATTTAATATAAAATATTTAATTAAATATTAAATTTATTTAAATATCATATATTTTATTTAACAATAAAATTTCAAATATTTAATTACATTATATGTTAAATATATACATAATCTTACTCATATGATGTCATAATACCATATATGGGAGCTCTTAATCATTGGATACAAAAAAGGAATATAAACAACACAACATAAAACTCCTAAGTGATATGGACAACTAGTAGTTTTTAGTTCTAACTTTCAACAATATGTGCATTAGACATGTTTAAATTAAAATTTGTAGGAAATTTTTTTATAGAATATTAAAAAAAATCATCATAATAATTTTAAACTTCTTAAATTTATAATTAATTATATATTTATAATTATTCAAATAAAAATAATTATTTTAAATATTAATACTTATTTATATTTAAATATATAAATATATAACATAAATTTAAAATTATTAATTACATAAATTTAAAATTAATAATTATTTATATTTAAATATATAACATAAATATAATAATGATTTGTATTTAATTTTAAACTTATGTAATATATTATATATGTATGATTTTTTTTTAGTCTCTAAATTCTTAAAATTATGAAATTTTTAAGATTAAATTATCATTATTATTATGTTAATTTTATTACTTTTAATAATATTATTATTTATTACGTCATTTGGTTTGATCTCGATTTGACCGGTCTAACCATGAACCTCTCATTCTTCCAGTTCATTGTCCGGTCCAATTTTCACAACCATTGTAAAAAGCACCAACCTAAACCCAACCCGTTAAACCTTTTTTTTTTTTTAATTTTCTGATATTAACTGCGCGTTAAAAAATTCTGATCTGTCAAACAACAATTTTAAAACTATCTTATACCAAAATTAGAGAATAACAAGACGAAACCTTAATCTTTCTAAATATTTTTTAGCGGGCGACCCGCGCTGCCCTTCATCTCCCTATTCTTTCGCGCAATCCCCTCCACAGCTCCACTTTCGCGGGAGATTGAAACAACTTAATCGTTAGGTCGGCGAGGGAAAGCTTATAAAAACCTCTTACAACTATTCCAATGTATCCTTCTTTCGATCATAGATTCCTTCGCTGTTGCTCTTCCTCTTCCACCTTCAGAAATCTTTTCTCTGATCAACAATCCTTGGCTGCAAATCCACAAACGAGTAGGTAAGACTCAAGAGATTTATATTTTTCCTTTTGGTATTCGTACGTTCTCGAGATTTTTATTTTTGTTAGGAAATTAGAAGATATTTGTATTTCTCTGTATGATTCTCTGCTAAAATCATTAAAAGTTGAAGTAGGCATGTACTGTGAATGACATTCGGTTGTGTTCATTCTTCAATTTTTGTTTTTTACTTCAACCAAAACAAGAAAAGTGAAATGTAAGTTATAACTAATTACTTCTCAACCAAATAAGTAGATGAAAGTTGAATTTCTATCAAAGTTCTTCATCATTATTTTTTATATTTCGTTTTCCTTTTTCCTCTTTTAAGTCTTTCAAACCAAACAAATTGAATGATTTTTAATTTTAGAGGCTGGGAAGTAGACCATTTTGTATGAAAATCTTCTTGGTTAGTCATTGTATTTTGATATGTTTAGATTTAATTAGAGAGACAACAATATATTTCGGCAATATCGGTAAAATTACACAGAAATGTTTGTTAATTTTATTGTACACATTTCAAAGCCTTTTTAGATAATTGATATTGAAATAGTTGGGAAACTCATGATGAGTTTTAATACTGAGGATGGTATAATTTGTGGAAGAGCTTCCTTTGGCAAACTCCTTGGCACATTCCTTAGTGAAATCTTTTGGCGAGTTCAGTAACGAGTTTGTTCTGAGTAAGCAAGCTGCCTTAGGATATGCTTCAATTGCCAAGTTCTTCAAGTGTAGATCTTCTCTTCTGACAACTTCAAGCAAAGGACATTCCTATGTGGCTTGGCACATGTAATGGGAATATTCATCATGTGCAGAGTAACTATTTGAAAGTGATAGAATCTTCTAGATGCTTTGCTGTAACACAAACAACCCCTTAATTAAGAGGGATTTTTAGATGAACATAGCTTAAAAATATTGCTTTCATATTTACTCATTATTTTGCTCTTTATTACTCTATATTTGTATTAATTCAAAATTAATCATGAATAAACTGAGAAAAATACTCGTCAACTGCACACAAAAAAAGTTGGCTACTCTGACCATAATGACAGAAAAATCTTTGCAACAAATTGTGGTTACCATAAAAAGTATATTTCCTTTTCATTTCAGTTCTTTGCAATGGAGGCCAACAAACAGGAACTTGTCTCCAATTTTCTTGAGATCACAATGTGCAATTGCAGGGTTTCTGCTTTGAAGATCCTCGAGGTTCATAGTTATATTTGTCATTAACATATTTTTATTATAAAATGATTTTTATCATGCAATACATGATGCAAAAATGTTTAATTATCTTCTACAGGATGTAGAATGGAACATTGAGGCTGCTATTCAATTGTTTTTTGAGGGTGGAAGCTCACATGGAGAATCGGCAGTGCTACCATCTAATCCTTTTTTGTATTCAGATTCCACTGTTGTACCTACGTAAGTTATTTGTGATTTTTTGAAATAATTTATGTATTTGTTTCTTTGGTAGGTTTTTGAAATATTTGAATTTGATTTTTGAAAAAAAAAAAAAAATTGTAGTGGTTGGGGCTCAGCGGATGAAGATGAAGATGAAGATGAAGTTGATGATGGTCAAAAGCATTTTGACCTTGATGCCACTATCCAACCTAGGTAAGTGGATTTTTTTTTTTTTAATATAAGTATGGAATTGGTTTCTTTGGTGGTTTTTTGAATAAAGTAATTTTGAAAATGGGGTTAGGTGCACAGCGAATGGAAATGTAAGTGAAGAAGCTCTAGAACGTCTGAATTTATATTCCGGAATTGTACCTACGTAAGTGGATTTAAGGCGTGATTCTTTAAACTAATTTTTGCTAGCATTTGAAATATTTTATTCTAAAAAAAAAATATTTTCAGGGGTTGGGGTTCAGCAGATGAAATTGAAGTTGTTGAATCTCAGGAACATGATGATAATGAACATGGGTATAAATGAGTGTGATAATCAACCATTCATTATTTCAATCATACAACATATTATTCGTCTGATAATTTTAATAATATTGTAATTTCTCTTCTTACATGAATGGAATGTTGATGTTGCGGACTTGCATTCATTAGTGTTGATGGAGTCCTTGAATATCCCAATTTTTCACCACTTAGTAATGAGAGGCTTTATGATGATGATTCAGAATCAGATAGGTATGTTGATCTTATTCACTATTTTAAGATTGTATTTAGCTATTTCATTTAGCTTAAATGAATGTTTTTTTGTAAGCTTTTTTTTCTTTTAAAATTTACAGCTTTATTGTGATGAATGAAAATTATATCTTAGATTTTAGTATGTTTAATTTTTCACTTTGATGATTTCTCTATAATTTTTAAATGTGAATGTGGAAAGGTTATTCAATTTTCTCCATGAAGCAAATTAAAGTTTATGTACGTTATTTTCATAGAACTAGAGAGCCCCATGAATGTAGGTTTTGTTGCTTTGAAGTTTGTTAGAGCAGCATGTTAGAAATTTTTTTCTCATTTAGGATGCGGGTTCATTGAATAACCTCTAAATTATTTTATCTAAACCGTAAGTGTAGCAAATTTTTAGTTTTTATCTTTTCACAATACTTAAGTATGAAGTTTGTGGTAACAATTTAAAGCTAAATAAGAGATAATGGTGTGATTATAAAATGGAAAATGCATGCAATACTATATGTGTGCTAAAAATGTTGAAGAAAGAAAGAAACTGATTTTGCATGATACTTAAAGAGTAAAAGTAATTTTGCATGTATATAAATCATTGATAAATATAAGATTTGTTAAAATGTATTTAGTTAAAGTTACCAAATAGCCAGTAGTTACTGGAACTACCAGGGAAATTATAAATAGATTTTGAATTATTGTCTATAGGTTATCATATGTTGAATCTCAAGGGTTGAATATTACATAAATGATGTGTTTCTAGTCTAAATGTATTTATCAATATTATTAATAATTCACATACTATTTGTTTTTAATCTGTCATAAGGCGTAGATCTCTCATTTACCTGAATTTTTTTTAGTTGAGATAATTGTTGGCATTATTTTGCTCCATCATCCCCTTTTGTGTTATAATGTATTAGTTTGGAAGAATTATGATTTTTTCAGCTAAAGAGTTCTTTTTCTCTGTTATAGTTAGAAGTTCAACTTTTTGGTTGTATGGCATTTAATCAGTTACTATAGCTTATACTCATTAAGTTGAATTTTAAATTTAGTTATTTAATTTAGGACTAATTCAACCATAATAGTGTGCTAGAAATTGAATGGACTTTATCAAATGATTAGTTTTGAGCGAGTGGTCTATTTTTTATTTACATTTAGCCAATTAAGCAATGCATAGCATTATTTTTAAAATTTTTATTATACTTGTCAACTTATGTAATTGTAGGTTAGAGTCAAGTTCTGGGACATCTGAAGACTATGATTCGAAAGAAGAAGAATATAACGAAACAAATCTCTCTATGTTGCATGGACGTCCAAATTACATTTTTCACGGGCACTTTCATGAGGTATACAAACTATAGCATTAAAATTATCTTCTTATGATACAGAGAGATTGCTTTTTTTCTTCTTAATATTTTATTTTCCTTTGTGAATTTCTATTCGATTAGAAAATTTGTTATAGTTTTCAAATCGGCTTAATTTTAATCAATGGTTTTTTTTGGTACTGTATTTTAATTGTAACTTAAATATTAATGTTGTTGGAACTATTTGATACTTAAATTATTTTGTTTTAAACCCTCACTATGGGGCCTATACATTAAATAAATATGAAGATTACAAGTCTTTAGTGAATCAACAACCCTCTAAAAATACATCATTTGAAATAAAACCTACGAGCAGTCTATCCAATCTACTACAAGAGAAAACAAAGAAAAGAAACTAAATAAAAGAAAAGAAACAACAACCAACAAAGCAGCAGAAAGGCCAACAGAGATGAAAGAAAGCCAAGGAGGAACCCAAAGAGAGAAGCCACCCGATCAGGACAACCTGAAAAACAACACTAGATCCACAATTAACAACATTAAATTATAAAGGAACCTGCAAAAAAGGACACCACAACCTCAACCCAGCACCCCTTCTAAACAAAAGCCAAGCACCACCTCCACAACCAGCACCACAACAAGACCTCCCTACAAAACAACCAAAACCACAGTGAGCCGGAAAACCCACATCCAAAGAAAACAAACCAAAACCCAAGCTAAAGTAAAAAAAAAGAAAGTACTATTTCCTTTTAGACTTCTTTCTACAACGTTTGCCTCCACCTTGACCAAAAGTTTTTTCAATAATACGATTAACATTCAAATTGCAAAATGCCTGAGCATCCTCATTTGGCCCAAAGAAATCCTCCCATCACCCCTGCAAGGTGAGGAGAGAGACTCCTAAAGCCAATTATTTTGATTCGAAATAACTGTCAATTGAGCTTTCATGACCTCATTTGAAATAAACAAAACAGTGACTTCAAAAATATGCTTGTTTAATGGTTCCAACAAAGTCACAGGAGAGTCCACAGAAACAACCTCCATACCAGAGGAATTAATTGCATCCCCTACTGCAATAGGCACATCAACACCAACCAAAGGGCTCAATACTTCACAGCCCCTAGCAGCAACATCTATATGAACACTAAGAGAAATAATAGGACTAGCAACAAAATTAACCATACAATTATTAACTTCCCTTAACCTCATTAACACTGCAAGATGTAGCCAAAGGAGAAAAATCCTTCTCATTAAAAATAGGCTTAATTATAGCACCATTAGGATCATTAAACACCCCAATTAGAGCATCAATAGAACCATGCGCCCCAATGTTATCCAAAGAATCAACATTAGCAATAGCATTCTCCTCAGCAATAACCATATAGTTTGCCTCACTATTATCCTCATTAAGCATCTTATGAATAACAGGGACAACATTTAAGGAAGGAAGAACAATATTATCCAAAGTATCATTATTAACAATAGCATTCTCTTCAAAAATAACATTAAGATTAACCGGATTAGCAACATTAACACCAACATTCATCGAGGTAGACGAGGAAATAAGACGGCAATCACCCTTGATATGTCCAATACTTTTACATAGTGCACAAAAGGAATGGGAGCCATTACAGGTCGCATTATAAACTTTTAGCGGCCGACCACAAGTGAACCAAGACCGTGAAGGATACGAGGAGAAAGTAGGCGAGGGGCACAGGTTAGGGAAGGAGATCTAAATATATAGGAATTACAGGAGACTCCACGCCAATATCAAGCAGGGGCGACCATTTGGTCAATTTCATATAATAGTTATTAACAAGGTAAGATCTATGGCAAAAAACTTTACTGTAATCCAAGTCATTAATCAACTTAATCAAAATGTGAGAAGAATCCAATAAAGTAATGGAGAAATAGCTAATAAGCTTCAGATTAAAGAAAACCCTTTGGATAGAGTCAAGAGAGGGGCATCGTGAGGGAAAGAAACCAACTAACGCAAAATACAGAGCCGTTGCAAGGGCGAAAATTTCTTCCTCAGAAATCCATAGAAACGGCAAGCCATGAAAAGAGGTAGGTTTTAGATCAAAAAACCTCGCATCAAGGGAAGAGCCAGAGAGAGCATCGTGGAAAGACTGCGACTTGATTGGGTCATATAAAAATTCAAGGTCGACCAAGCGATTTACCACCATACCAGCCAAAGTGGTCGGTGGTGGACTAATTAGTAGAAACGGGAAAGCAAAAAACAGCACAAAAGGAAAAGGGGAAATAGAAGACTTCCTTGAGAAAAAAAATCGACGAGGCAGAGCCTCCAGCAGCGTCGAGGATGCACGAGGGAAAAAACCCTTTGACGCTTAGATTCTTTATACCCCATATGAACTTTTTTAGGTTTTTCTAGGAGATGTCAATTACACATACATTTAGTTCTTTGATTGTGACATAAACACCAAAAGGATCATCCCAGGGATCACAGTCACTAGACTGATGTTCTAGCATTGACTTGACAACATCTACCAGTTGACCTCTAACTGCTATACTAACCATCTTACAACTTCTAGCCTACCTCACGATCCCACGATCTCACATAATTGTTCCCATTTACAACACAAAACGATCCCAGCACTCTCAATACGCTCTCACGCTCACTTTGCAATCGAAATCAAGATTTCTTTCTTTCTCACATGCTCGTTTCTTTCTATGTCCGAACGACACCAGCATCCTGTCTCATCCTCTGCAAACAAACTCACTTGCGAGTAAAGCTGAGCTCAACGACCCTTTGCTCACAACTCGAGCCTCCTCTCTCGTCTGCCTCGGCTTATTAAGCCTGACACTATCAACCACCCTCTACAAGTTTAATTTTAAGATGGATAACTCAGACACATACAATACATATATACTTCTTTTCCATCTATCCAGCATTAGGGTGGTTTTGCCTCTTCTCCTTTTGAGTTTGATTGAGCTTTCACTTACACATACAACTAGGTGGGTTAGTGGTATTCTTGATCAAGCAATATGTAAGTTCAGTATTTTGGACTCATTATCATTGTTGTGATATCATGTTATAAGTCCACAACCCACCCCCCCCCCCCCCCCCCTGTCACGACCCGACCCGACGGGGACGGATCCCGCCCGAGCCGGATCGCGACGAGAGCTATACTTGCTTATCCAGGATCTGGCTTTGGATTAGGTTACTGAACTGATCTTCCAAATTCTTAACTCAACAGAAACACACAGAACAACAGAGCTACTAAAAACATCAAATGCAGCGGAACAAAACATCTATCTTTTCATTTCCTCAAAATAATCATCTACAGAACAGTGCATGGCTTTCAACAGAAAGAAAGACAGAACAGAAAAGCCATGACTGTACAAAAATCAAAAGTACAAAAGTACCTAATCGGATCAGACTCTGAAACTAATCCTGGACCTCCTTGCCCTTCCCAGAACCTGAAAACCACCAAAAAGCAAGGGTGAGCTCAACAGCTCAGCAAAGCAACAAACCACCAATCTAAATTCTCAGAAACCAAAACCAAACTTATCAGACAGAAATCAGATCAGAAATCGAAACAGAGTCGGAAATCAGAATGTATACGGACAAATATCGAATCAGAATCGGAATCGTACAGATCATATCAGAACAAATCAACAGAGTCAGAATCAGAAATCAGAAATCAGAATCGTACGGAGCATATCATATCAGAATCACAATTTCGTACAGAACAGAACAGATACAGAAAACAGAACAGATACATATAGCTAAATGCCCTGACACTGACGGAATCTCTACGGATTCCGGCCCCTTATGCCTCCCTTCCCAGACACTGACTGAATCTCATAGGATCCAGGCCCCTTATGTCTCCCTTTGTGCTCACGGCACCAAAACAGATGTGCTTATAGCACCAGAACAGAATTCATCGGATCCGGAACAGAACAGATATCAGATTTGATCTCATTTCAGATTTCTCGTTTCACTAACTGAATCTCATAGGATTCAGGCCCCTTATAACTCCCTTTTTATAGCTTATACACATAGCATTTCAATTCAGAAGAAATTCGGACATTTCAGAAATTACCCGAAAATCGGGCAGCACAACGGCAGTACACAGAATTTACACAAAATTCCTGAAAATAACAATTTACCAAATTTGCACAGAATACAGATATTAACATTTCAGAACCTTTATTCTACTGCACAGATAATTTACAATTTCACAGAAAATTGTAGTCTACGAAAAACATCGCCGAATCAAAAATACCCGGACAAAAATCTTCAAAATATAGTCAAAACGTGCACACCCGGCACGGCAACGATATACAGAAACTTACGCGGTAAAAACTGAACCAATCAAAAGATACGGACGAAAAACCGTAACGAAAACGAAATCCGGACAGAAAATACCGCCAACCGCGACGGAACTGAAAATTGAGAAAGACGGAATGTGCCTTACTTCGTGCACAGCAAAATCCTCAACAGTCACTTCGCTCGAAAACGGCTCCGCGTCTTCCCGAAATCAACTTTTCCAAGAATGCCCTCGACTTTCTCTCTCCTCAAAAAGATATTTTATAAAATCTGATTTTTCTCTCTCTTCAAAACGACAGAATTTCCTTAAGTAATCCTCAGATCGGCCCGGCCGATCGCAGCATCGTCCCGGGACGATCCGACCAAATGGATCGGCCTGAATTCTTCCCAGGGCTGTTGTCTGGACGATATTTTCTACAGTGCCGATCGGCCTGGCCGATGTCTCCAATCGGCCTGGACGATGCATGCAGAAAATCACCTGGAGCAAAACTGGGCAAAATCTGGAACTGATTTTCTACTGATCGTCCCAGGACGATCCAAAATCGGCCTGGACGATCCTGGAGCAGATTGTGATATTACACCCCCCCCCCCCCGCGCGCTATGTGGTGTGGTGTAGAAGACTACCAATATTTAGGTCACCTTTACTTCTCTAGGTTTGCGAGGTACCCTTGGGCGATACAATCCATGGTGGTTGAGAAGGATTCTTATGATTATAGAAGTCTGATCATCTTCTTTGACAAGTAGCATGGGAACTATAATGACTTGGGATGATAGGAAACTATGGAATATTGATCATCTTTTCTTACATCAACTTATTTTTTAGGTAGATTTCACATATCTGGGTTAGATTTCCTCCCTAAGATAGCTCTTATTCTTTAGGATAAACAGCCATCATTCCTAAGATTCATTATAATATCTTTGATAAGTTACTTTCCAACAGTTGAGAGGGGTTTTGTTTTGTTGCTATTTTTTCTTGAATTTTATTTTTTTTGTTTTCTTTTAACTACTAATTAACAATTGGTATTAACAAGCATTATTTTATATGCAGGCAAAAGTAGAGTCTTCCCATCTTGATAGATGGTTATTAGTGAATGTGCAAACAAGGGAGGAATATATGGTAGTCATCCTTAAAACTTCTTGTGATATTTCTTTTTCAATGTTGCATTGTAATTAAAATAAGCACTGATTTAACTATTGCCCTCTTCAGCTAAATAGAGAGACATGGTCAGATGTCACTGTCAAAGAATTATTGAGATCGCATTTTTTATTTTGGGAGGTCTGTAGTTGTATCATGTTTTCGTAGTTAAGAATTTAGGATAAATTGTTCTTTTACTAATGATTGCATACCGTATCATGTTATTTTATTTTAGATTAATGACAAAGACACTATTGAGGGACAAAAAGTATGTTGTTTTTACAAGTTGATGACATTGCCTGCAATTTTGGTCGTTGATCCGATAACAGGAGAGAAAATGTATGCTTGTCATGGAATGAAGCAACCAGAGGACTTGCTAAAGGTAAAATTTTACTAATTTCTTACATAAAAAAGTTACTCTAGGATTCAGTGGCTGTTGGTTTGGTTTGGAATTTTGCATTTAAAAAATGTGATAAACTGGGTGTTATGCAAGTGTGACTGTTTGATTCTCGGAAGTTTTCTCATTCTATTGGTGTGAGCTTCAGGCTTTATTTGAGGCGATTTTTTTACTGCTTCTTAAAATAGCTTTTTTTTTACAAAAAAAATTATTTTTTTCACTAAAAAGTTGCTTTAAAAAGCAGTATGAAAGCCGTCCCAAAAGAAGACTTAATTTTTCCTTATTTTGATAAAAACATTTCCATAACTATTTCTTATGTATAATTTATTTAGTATCTACTTTTTGCTGAAATTTGTGGATATTTACGATCTTTTTATTATTAATTAGATTTAAGCTATGTTATCTTATGTTTTAATCTAAATAATGTGAATTGCTCGATTATTTAATAACTTATGATCTTTGAATGCTCAGTATCGCTTTCTCTTGGTAAAGTTATTTTTATTTATTTATTGTAATCTCTGCTCTCTCCCTATAAAAGTGTTATATGATGCTAAAGCCTTTTTTTTTTTAGGATTTGATGAAATTTTCTGATAGAAGTCCAAAGCAGAACCTTCTAGCAAGCACACGAAGAGAAAATGCTAGTGCTTCAACACACCAAACAGGTTGGCTACTAATATGCTATAGTTGCTTTCGATGAACTGTTTTGTGAGAACTCATAATATATCTTGATTTAATTTGTTTTTAGCATGTTTTTTCTCCTTAAAAAATTTAGATGCAATAGAAATAATTTTCATAGCAGTTTATGATTAGTTCAAAACATCTATCCTTTAAAATTTAGTTTCTTGATGGCATATTGATCTGCCAAATTTTTGATGTAGCAAAAGGCTCCACAAATATGAAGTAAAACCTAGCTAAGAACAACAATTTTATCTTCTTACTTACACAGATGTCCAAATTTATGCTTTTTCAGAGACAAATGAGGTGTCACAACCTAAGGAAATCAATCCAGAGCCCACAACTAAAACAAGCTATCCTCCTCTTCCAGAAGAACCTATAGAAAAGAAGCACACTTGCAAAGTAGGAATATGTCTTCCAAGCGGCGAGAGAGTGCAGAGGAGCTTCCTAAAAACAGATTCGACAAAGGTAAAGTCATTGTCAAATAATTAATCATAAAGATGATCAATTTTTTGTTAGGAGAAATTATTCTGTGTGGACACTAAACGGTTCCGAGACCAACCAGAACATGCCATATTACTCGATACCGAGCAGCACCGAGCATCGGTACCGAGCAAAAAAGTGACGTGATGCGTTTTGGTTGGTCTCCGGACACCTTATGGGGTCCGCACAGAATAATTTTTCGTCATGATGGGCTTTAAAGCTCTTAGATTTGCATCGATATTAGCAATATCTATATGATATCTAAAGGCTGTACAAATATCCATGTAAGTTTAAAAGTTTTGAAGCCATCTTGACACAAAACTTATTATCATGATATCCTTATGTAATCTTTTTTATTGTGATATTGCATTTATAAATTTTATTTTGATTGCTTGTATGCAGTTGTTATGGTCTTTCTGTTCAACTTTGTTGAAGAAAGAAGAAGAATCTCAGAGTTTTTGCTTTATAGTTCCCCATTCTCCTATGTTATTTTATGATGCGGACACAACCTTTGAGGAAGCTGGTTTATCCAACACTCTGTTAAGACTAAGCTTCAGAGGAGATTAACAAATGATTAGTTGATGTTATCAACATTAAATATTTATTTTTTTTTTATATTTTTTTGATTCTTTGATTTAAGAGGCTTTTATTGTAATTAAAGTTTTGTTTGGGATGGCTTTCTTACTACTTTGTAAAACAGTTTTTTAGTATAAAAAATTTTTAAAGTAGAGGATTTTGTACGAAAAGCTATCCCAAACGAAGCCTAAGTGTTAATTCATTTTTTTAATGAGTTCAAATCTTGAACCTCGTTTAGAGGACAAAAATGTATGACACTGCATTGTATATTCAATTATTTATAATAAAGTTTTTATTTTTGAAATTCCAAGAGAGTTTGTTAATTATCGCGTTAACTTTAAGGAAAGGTGAAGAAATATGATGATGATGATGATAACATTTTAATTTAAAAAATAAGAATTTTTTTTATAAATTAATATTA
This sequence comes from Dendrobium huoshanense, assembly GCA_016618105.1. Taxonomy (NCBI): domain Eukaryota; kingdom Viridiplantae; phylum Streptophyta; class Magnoliopsida; order Asparagales; family Orchidaceae; genus Dendrobium; species Dendrobium huoshanense. The sequence goes on along the minus strand of CM028354.1, from coordinate 24,575,990 downwards.
ATTGCATTATTTTCATAAATAGATTAACACTACATGTTTTTCAAAATAAGAACAAAAACTAAGCTAGACGTTGTGTGTTTACATATGTGATGTGAACATTAATGATCAAGTGGTCTTATTAACTAATCAACTTGATAAACACATTAACATATGTAACTTGTATGTGTGGTGCAAGGCCTATCCCATATAGGCTAAATCCATCCCTAGCTTACAAAAATCAATAAACAATCGTTATTTGAACTATAATATTTCATACTAATGGAGAGCGTTATTTTCTTCTCAAAAGTTATGTCAACCAGAGGGCCATTTTTTACTTTCTCAGCTTTCCTTGGGTGATGGGTTCTTTAAATATTTGAGAATTCCCATTGCTGCGAGGAAACTTAGAGTAGCTGATTTCTATCCCTTATAGCAAAATATTTCTAATATGATGGAGGATTGGAAAGCTAAACTTTTATCCTTTGTTGGGAGAAATTAATTTATCAAGTTAGCATTTGGAACACCATTTCCTATTGGATCAGGGGTTCTATTATACCTAAATCTTGTTGTAATTTTATTGATAAGTGTTGTGCCAGATTCCTTTTTCATGGTGATACTCAAGGTAAAAAGCTTCATCTTGTCTCACGGAATACTTGCCTCCCTAAGAATTTAGGTTGTCTTGGTCTTTCTTCCATCTCTACATTAATTCATGCTTATTATTCTTCTTTGATTTAGAGATGCCTCTCTTTTGACTCTCTCCTTTGTTGTTGGTTTAAGAACTCTTATATCTCCTTTTGGAATCCTATCTTTGGGAAAGCTTCTCCCTGCTGGAAGCATTTTCCTAAGGTGGATGGTTTGATAAAACCTAATATTTCCTTCAAGATTGCTAATGAAAACAGAATTGCTCTTTGGTGGGATCCCTTATGTGCTGAGAAATCTTTAGCTGAGTTCTCATCTGGGTATGTTATTGTTCTTCTTTCTAATTCTATTATGGTCACTATCATCACTAATGGTGTTTGGTCTATTTCGCAGGCTTTTCCCTCTCCCTTCACAACTCTATTTTTGTTATTAATTTCTCTAATGCTAAAGTTGATTTGCCTTAGTGGTGTAATAGTGAATACCTTACTTTTAAAAGATTTCTTAAGGATTATTATCAAAGTTATGAGGAGGTTAACTTGTTTAAATTTATTTGGTATGAAAAAATTTATTTGAGGTTCTCTTATTTTGCTGGTTTGCTGTGGTGGATAGACCCAAAATTGCTTACCAACTTCTTTTAAGGAGCATCTCAGACAACACTATATGTCCTCTTTGCAACAGATATGATGAATTTGTTTCATACTTGTTTTATGAATCTGATTTCTCTTTTAACATTATAAAACTGTTTTCCTTAGTGTTGCTATTTTTCTATTTTGTTCCTAACATCATTCAAGTCTTTAATTGCATCAATGGGGATCCTAAGCTATTTGTGAACTCTAAAAGTTACTACTATTTGGCTATTTATGCAAACAATCTATTGCATTTGACATGAACATAATATTAGAATGTATATGTGTAATAGCCCATATGTTGACTCTGCTAAATATTTTTTTTGGAGTCAATATAAGTCCAAATCATAAACTGTCTTTGACATAACATTGTTATTGTAGTATTTTACTTGCACGATTTTTTTTCATAATTTTTGGGTGCTAGTGAAAATCCTTAAGAAATTGTCATCTATCGATACAAGTAAGGATTTTGAGACCGTCAGGTGTCCCTTTTGGAAACCGAATTCACTTAAATTTTTTTAATAAAATGTATTATTTTATGGATATTTTTCTATAATTTTTAATGTCCCAAATAGATTTATAAGAACTTTTTATTAAAAATTGAATAAAATATATAATTATATTACATTATCTTAATTCATTATTTAAAAATCTTTTATTTCCCCTTAACTTTTGGTAGAAATAGAAAACAAAGAATGGTTTAGATAAAATAAGATAGATAGTGAGGAGAGAGAAGAGAAAAGCTAGATTTTGGAGGTTACAGTACAATTTTCATCCGTCTTGTTGTTGGAAGATTTACTCATCTCGGTGTAAGGAATCATTACCCTATTTCTGATTTAAAAGATTTTATTTTTCTGATCAAATTTATATTTTTATTATCGGAAAATAACGATAATTTTGTAGTACAGGGTGCTTCTCATTCATGTATCAGTACTTCTTTGTTTTTTATTAGAAAGGCTATTAAAGTCAAAATTTGTTGTTGGAAAATCATGAAAGTTGTTTAAGACTTTTGTTCTGATTTTTTTTTTTTTTGGCTTTGCTGCATTTAATCTTTAGATCTTCTGGATTACAAGTGTGATGTTGCTAGTGCCTTGCGATTTCTGTGTCCCTTTACTTTTTCTAGAAGTATTTGCTTTTATCTGCTTGGGGTTCTCCTTTTTACTGCTTTTGGATGCTTAACTTATGCTGCTACATCTCCTAGTAAATAGTCTTCTCCATTTTTGTTGAGTAGCTTTTGGATGGATTGTCTCTATTAATTAAGTCATCTGCTTACATAATTTTTGTTGATTTTGTTTACCTCTTGGGGAGGCTTTTGTGTATTATTATTATTGAATGTGGGAAAATCCCTTTGAATTTTTCAAAAAAAAAAAAAAAAAAAAAAAAAAAACTATAAAGGCATTTAATATAGTGCTATGTGGTGTCAAATCAAGTTATCATATTATTCTTGTTAATGAGATAGATTGGAAAACACAACTCTCCTTGGCCTATTGGTTGAGAGCTTAGGCTTCCAACAAGAGGTTCAGGGTTCGAGTCTATGTGTTTGCGTTGTGTGTGTGAGTTTGCTTTAAATGGCCTAAATGTCCCAAAAAAAGAAAAAAAAAAGATAGATTGGAAAAAATAATTTTTAATTGATATTAGGATTTAATAAATTGGTGAATTTTGAGACAATAGTATTTTTATATTTTACAACTATTAATATATTTATAGGAAACTTATAGTATTTTAGCAATTAAAAGTAATTTTTATGTTTTTAAACAATCCATTTTCCTAATTAATCTTTTATTTTCTTTTTCAAACTTAATATTTCAATAGTTAAAAATATCTTAACCTTTGTTAAAAAATCCATCATTTTACATAGTTGTTGTATTTATTCATTATGAGTGATTTCAATAAATTTTTCATATATTTATATTTTTAGTACTTATATTTTTTAATTGTTTTAAATCAATTCAATCTCACCTAAGATAATAAAGCCTACGGTTTAAAAAGTCTCCATACATCATGATTATACAATTGAATTTTTTTTTGCATTATGTGGCTTAGCATTTATTTAATTTAATTATAAGCTAGAAAATTAAATTAAAATATAGTTGATCATTTTAATTTTTAAAGTATTGTTTAATTATTGAAATTATTTACATTTAATTTTAGTCAATTTGGATCATTTTTTCACCATGTTTGGCTTTCTTAAGATTAATTGGATTAAACCAAATTAAGTAGGCTAAAAAATGTAATGGGATGGGGTTAAACATAGAAGCATTTGTCTAACTTGATTACAATCATTTAAGCACATGATTCTCATGTCCAACAATCATGGGCCATATCCTTAAGCAATAGTAGCCATGCATAAAAACCTTAAGGATAGGATCTCACTCTTTCTTGATGAATTTTGATATTTAAAATATTAAAATATATTAATAGAATGGGAACAATCAAATGCTGTAAAAAGATTGCAAGGTTGTAAAGCATGTTCTTTTAGTAACCACTATTATAAAGGGGCTAGGGTTTGAAGATGTGCATCTTATTAGGTCGTTAGTCGAGCTTGAATTTGTTCATACAAATTAATGAAGAGTGTACTCAGTGCAGTTGGAAACTTGATATATGAGGCCTTAGATCAATACACCGACCAAGTAAGTTTGTGTAAATTGTAGGATTGATGTTTTTTAGTATTGTTTAGGGTTTGAGAGATTGAAAAATATCTTAGAGGATTGCTTAGAAGCTTAATTAAAATATGTTTATGGTTTGAGGGGATGAAGGAGCAGGTTTATCACCTTGTTATTTTTGAATATCAGGGTCATCATGTGGCTGCATTACAGCTAGTAGCGGGGCATGTAAGAGTCTAATGATATGATTAGATAATGTTGTTTAGCTTTGGGCTTAGGGGAGTGATGGGGGTGGTGGAGTAATATAAAAAATTGTGAAAATGATTTAAGGCTCTATCAATCCGTAAACAATGCTTAGATTTTCGTTGATATAAAAATTATAATAACCCTATTTAATATATACAAGTACACATGTTGAATCAAGTAATACAGTGATAGATTAAATTATTGATCTCACAAGGAAGAATGTTTACTTACAAATACTAGTACTATTTGCTTCAATTATAATAATTATCCTACTAAATAAAAGTAAGTTTTGATGGAGATTCAATCACGTAATTTAAATCCCAAAATAATTAAATAAATACTATTCGAATAAACAATTTTGGATTGATGATATGTAAATACAATTTGTTTCCTAATGATTCTCTTTTATATAGATGTTATTCAGAACATATGCATCACCGAGTGCTCAGTCAAATGTGAAGAGACAAAGGAAAGATTAAACCCTTCCAACCTCAATACCACTATAAACTCCTATACTTTGTTATCATATAAAAATCTTAAAAAAGTAAGTAAAACATGTACTATTAAAAACCCCTCATGACAATTCATATCTATAAATTTGATATATGATAAGCACTATGCCTATGCTCGCATCATATCAATCCAACATATATGGTTGTGTCTGCCTTCCTATTCCTAAGCTCCACGTTACACCTGATATTAACTACACACATGGCTACTATGTACATTAAATGAAGGCCTGATACATTAAAAATACCATGAAATTATTGATGAAGAGAATTCATTAGTACTCCACATTTCATTTACTCAATCAATCCAAAACTAGATAATTTTGTTAAGACATGAAGAACAAGTAAATTAAATTCATTTTCATTAATTAAACAAAAGAAAGAAAGTACATAAGAAAAGATATCAATGAATAGGTTTAATGATCTCTTTTACACTCCTCCTTGAACTTATATAATTGCTTTCATGAATACAAACCAAACACCCTAATATAATGCATATAGTACTTATATGAATTCTCTTAGTTGTTACTCCTATGAAAAAATTATAGAAGCACTATAAAGACTGAACTCTCCTACTAACATTACAAATATATTATTTATAAAAAATACAGAAAACATATTATTGTGCCTTGGAGCTCAAGACACTTACGTTTCGGCGCCTATAAAATGAACTAGTGCTACAGTGCTAAGGGTTTCCTCTACTACGACACTTGCTGACATGGACCCGCTGTTTAATGAATCGATGCATCGCTTCACTGACAGATCGTGGCCTGAATAATTACAACTATAGCACCGCGGTGCTGTTGACGGTTGAGCATTGCAGCGTCTATGTGACACTCCCCTTGACTTAGCGACGCTGAAATTTGGCGCTGCGGTGCCGTGCATATAGAGACTGGGCTTTGCGGCACTGACTCCTTTGACGTTGTGGCGCTGTCAAACAGAGACTGGGCATCTGCATATCCATATTTGGGCACTTTGATAGCGTCAATGATGGTGCTGCAAAGGTATTGCGTCCAACATCGTGGCGCTGTATCATACTTGAAAATTTTGTTTATTTCATGTATTTTTCTGCAATAACATAATTGAAATAACATGCTTTTACTGACAAATTAACACACAACATAACATTATTTATACTTATCATGAAGATATTAAATTCCTTTAGTCTCCACAAAGGTTACTTCAACCTTAATTAACTAACCATAAGAGATTGAGAGTTTGGTTTCAGCTCTACGTCCGGTCAGAGGACGTAATAATTGTTCCCAAATTAGGGCTTGCTTGTTTGTTAATTTTTACTATTTTTTCATCCCACAACAGCAAAATTTATTTATTTGACAAAACTACTTTTTTCCAAATATGTTCTGAATACTACTATTTTTGTATTTTTTCCAAAAAAATTTCGGATTTTAACTTCTCAATATAAAAAACTCTCTTCTGTCAAACAACAATATTATAACTAACATTTACTAAAATTAAAACAGCTTAATCGTTAGGTCGGCGAGGGAAAGCTTATAAAAACCTCTCCCAACTAGTCCAATACAACCTTCTTTTGATCATAGATTCCTTTGCTGTTGCTCTTCCTCTTCCTCCTTCAGAAAAATTTTCTCTGATCAACAATCCTTGGCTGGATAGGACGGTTGTTGTGGCCGTTTGATCGGAGGTAGCAGTTGAGGTCGAATGAGGTGCTGAAGAAAAGAGGAATCAATTCCTGGTTTCAAGAGTTTGGCAGAGCTTCGTCTGTGAGTGAGTCGAAAGAAGGCATATGGATTTAAAAAGAAAAGATCGGGACGTGTAAACAGTGGCTGCCGTGCGGAAGGGACGAACAGAAATTTTGTCGAGCTTTATCGTCAACGAAGAATTCGTGGCCGCTCGTCCTGATTGAAAGCGTCCGGCGGCGAACGGCATGTAAGGCTTGTTTTAATTTGATTTCAATTTTTTTTTAAATAATCATAAATAATATTATTATATCACATAAAAATTTGTACGTAAAATTTTGTGCAAATTCCTCAAAATTCGTGCACTTTGTTCCAAATTTTTTATCCATTTACGTGTATGGGCAAATTTATAGTTTTCTTAGATGATTTGAACGTTCTGAACACAATGACGCAGTCTGTTTTGCGTTCGAGCGTAGTTTGAGAGACGTCGTGCATTATTTTCGGGAGTCGGACGCCAATTTTGACTGGTCGCACTCGATTCAACTGCGAGAGGCATCAACCTAAAGGAATTTGATGTTCGGGTCGCAATGACGCTGTTCGTTTGGCGATTGGACATCATTTGACCCTTCAAATGATTAGTTGTGTCAATACGCGCGTCACTTTTATCGCCAATTTTGCTCTTTTCATACGCGTATTTGATATGTAAGTCAACACAACCTAAATTGAATCGTTTAACAAATGTGTAAAAAGTACCAACCTGGATCCAACATGTTAAACCTTTTTTCAATAATTATTAACTATAAATTTATGATATTTGATAAAATATAATTAGATAATACCTATTACTTAATTACATGTATAAAAACTAAGGAAAAAAATATAGTAATAGAGCCATTTTCAAATAAAAATAGATCTACGGGACCACTTGAATCTGACTTGTTTAATAAATGGCCGATAAACTAGATTCAATTCTGACTTGTTTATTAAATGGGTAATCCATAACCTAGATTTTTTGTACAAGATCAATTATTGACACCTATAGCAATGATTTAATAATTCATGAATATTTGGAATTTTGTGTAATTTATGACTTCAGATTTTTTTTTTTTTTTTTTTTTTTGCATTTTTAATTTATTGGAAACTTGTGGTATTTTGTTTTTGGGTCATTATTTCTTAAAAGTAAAGAAGCTTCTATTAATAATTCATTGTCCAAATTAGGAACAATTATTACGTCCTCCGACCGGACGTAGAGAAACGTCCGGTTGGAGGCCAAATCGGGCCAAAAAAATGAGAAATACCAAACAATAACGAGGAATACCATCACGTGAAGACCCAATACCGAGTTATACCGAGCTATACCGAGTTATACAAAAGTTGTACCGAGTTTTTTCTAGAAAAAACTCGGTACAACTCGATATTGCTCGGTATAACTCGATATTAGTCTTCACAGAGCGGTATTCCTCGTTATTATCAAATAATACGTAGCAATACCGAGCAAATACCGAGTTTTTAGCGAGATTTTGCCTCCGACTGGACGTTCCTCTACGTCCTTATACCGGACCTAATAAAAGTTCCCAAATTAGGGCTCCTTTGTTTGTCCATTTTTACCATTTTTTTCATCTGACAACGGTAAAATTTATTTATTTGATAAAATTATTTTTCTTGAACACATTCTAAATACTGCTATTTTTGTATTTTTTTCAAAAACTTTTTGGTATTAATTTATGGTTAAAAAACTCTCTTCTATGGATCAACAGTTTTAAAACTACTATTTACCAAAATTACAGAATAACAAAACGAAACCTTAATCTTTCTAAATATTTTTTTGGAGAGCGACCTGCGCTGCCCTTCAACTGCCTCTTCTTTCGCGCAATCCCCTCCACTTTCGCGGGAGATTGAAACAACTTAATCGTTAGGTCGGCGAGGGAAAGCTTATAAAAACCTCTTACAACTATTCCAATGTATCCTTCTTTCGATCATAGATTCCTTCGCTGTTGCTCTTCCTCTTCCACCTTCAGAAATCTTTTCTCTGATCAACAATCCTTGGCTGTAAATCCACCAACGAGTAGGTAAGACTCAAGAGATTTATATTTTTCCTTTTGGTATTCGTAAGTTCTCGAGATTTTTATTTTTGTTAGGAAATTAGAAGATATTTGCATTTCTCTGTATGATTCTCTCCTAAAATCATTAAAATTTGAAGTAGACAAGTACTGTGAGTCTGTGAATGACATTCGGTTGTGTTCATTCTTCAATTTTTGTTTTTTACTTCAACCAAAACAAGAAAATTGAAATTAAATTATAACTACAAGTAAAATTATAAAACAAGGCTTGAAAATGCTAAAAATGTTTTAAATGTTTCTAATACTGAGGGCGAAATCATTTAAGGAAGAGTTTCCTTCGGTAAACTCTATTGAATTTCATAGCGAGATCCATTGACCAGATTAATAGTTAGAGTAGCCTTAGGTGACTTGACAATTTCGATTGTCGTGTTCATTGATGAGTAGTTTTCTTTTATGGTGACTTCAGCATGGAGGCAAGTAATAATGGTCTATTCACATTAGCAAATTTAATGACCAAAAATTACTAAAACTCTTAAAAGTTATTGATCTTTGAGGAGGAAGTTTTGAAAGCCATTGTTATGGTTCTTCCTTGAATTTTATGAAGATCTCACAGCATTACTAATGGTAAGTTAAGAATTTATTAATTTGAATAGGGCAATGCAGTCATCAGGTTTGGTCTTTCCAAGGCAAGTTCTGCGATTTGGCATTTTGAACTTTGGTGGAGGTTGAGCTTTTGCAAATTGAATTAAAAAAATATTCATAAGCTGAGTAAAAAGTTTCTTGGGCCACCAAGGATGATGAAATTTTGTTACACAATGTTTTGGGCAGGACGAAGCACCTTTATAATGATGTTGTGAAGAGAGTATGATATCAGAAATGTGGAAAATCGATCTAGTTGTGTTCTCGGAGAGGATGAGATGGAAGAGCATCTATTCATAAGGAAAATCAATGGTGTTTATGATCTTTTTACCCATTATGTTAGCCATGAGACTTTCTCACAACTTCAACTTCATTTATAAAATTATTATTTAAAAAAAAAAATACCAAACCGATTGCCTTACATCTATTGATAACATTGTTCGATGAATCAAACTACACCTTAATTAAGAGGGATTCTTTGATGAACATAGCTTAAAAATATTGCTTTCATATTTACTCATTATTTTACTCTTTATTACTCTATATTAGTATTAATTCAACAATAATCATGAATAAACTGAGCAAAATACTCATCAACTACACAAAAAAAATTGGCTACTTTGACCATAAAGATAGAAAAATCTTTGCAACAAATTGTGGTTATCATAAAAAGTATTTTTCCTTTTCATTTCAGTTCTATGCAATGGAGGCCAACAAGCAGGAACTTGTATCCACTTTTCTTGAGATCACAATGTGCAATTGTAGGGTTTTTGCTTTGAAGATCCTCGAGGTTCATAGTTATATTAATTTGTCATTAACATATTTTTATTATAAAATGATTTTTATCATGCAATGCATGATGCAAAAATGTTTAATTATCTTCTACAGGATGTAGAATGGAACATTGAGGCTGCTATTCAATTGTTTTTTGAGGGTGGAAGCTCACATGGAGAATCGGCAGTGCTACCATCTAATCCTTTTTTGTATTCAGATTCCACTGTTGTATCTACGTAAGTTATTTGTGATTTTTTGAAATAATTTATGCATTTGTTTCTTTGGTAGGTTTTTGAAATATTTGAATTTGATTTTTGAAAAAAAAAAAAAATTGTAGTGGTTGGGGCTCAGCCGATGAAGATGAAGATGAAGATGAAGTTGATGATGGTCAAAAGCATTTTGACCTTGATGCCACTATCCAACCTAGGTAAGTGGATTTTTTTTTAATATAAGTATGGAATTGGTTTCTTTGGTGGTTTTTTGAATAAAGTAATTTTGAAAATGGGGTTAGGTGCACAGCGAATGGAAATGTAAGTGAAGAAGCTCTAGAACGTCTGAATTTATATTCCGGAATTGTACCTACGTAAGTGGATTTAAGGCGTGATTCTTTAAACTAATTTTTGCTAGCATTTGAAATATTTTATTCTAAAAAAAAAATATTTTCAGGGGTTGGGGTTCAGCAGATGAAATTGAAGTTGTTGAATCTCAGGAACATGATGATAATGAACATGGGTATAAATGAGTGTGATAATCAACCATTCATTATTTCAATCATACAACATATTATTCCTATGATAATTTTAATAATATTGTAATTTCTCTTCTTACATGAATGGAATGTTGATGTTGCGGACTTGCATTCATTAGTGTTGATGGAGTCCTTGAATATCCCAATTTTTCACCACTTAGTAATGAGAGGCTTTATGATGATGATTCAGAATCAGATAGGTATGTTGATCTTATTCACTATTTTAAGATTGTATTTAGCTATTTCATTTAGCTTAAATGAATGTTTTTTTGTAAGCTTTTTTTTCTTTTAAAATTTACAGCTTTATTGTGATGAATGAAAATTATATCTTAGATTTTAGTATGTTTAATTTTTCACTTTGATGATTTCTCTATAATTTTTAAATGTGAATGTGGAAAGGTTATTCAATTTTCTCCATGAAGCAAATTAATGTTTATGTACGTTATTTTCATAGAACTAGAGAGCCCCATGAATGTAGGTTTTGTTGCTTTGAAGTTTGTTAGAGCAGCATGTTAGAAATTTTTTTCTCATTTAGGATGCGGCGGGTTCATTGAATAACCTCTAAATTATTTTATCTAAACCGTAAGTGTAGCAAATTTTTAGTTTTTATCTTTTCACAATACTTAAGTATGAAGTTTGTGGTAACAATTTAAAGCTAAATAAGAGATAATGGTGTGATTATAAAATGGAAAATGCATGCAATACTATATGTGTGCTAAAAATGTTGAAGAAGGAAAGAAACTGATTTTGCATGATACTGAAAGAGTAAAAGTAATTTTGCATGTATATAAATCATTGATAAATATAAGATTTGTTAAAATGTATTTAGTTAAAGTTACCAAATAGCCAGTAGTTACTGGAACTACCAGGGAAATTATAAATAGATTTTGAATTATTGTCTATAGGTTATCATATGTTATCTCAAGGGTTGAATATTACATAAATGATGTGTTTCTAGTCTAAATGTATTTATCAATATTATTAATAATTCACATACTATTTACTTTTAATCTGTCATAAGGCGTAGATCTCTCATTTACCTGAATTGTTTTTAGTTGAGATAATTGTTGGCATTATTTTGCTCCATCATCCCCTTTTGTGTTATAATGTATTAGTTTGGAAGAATTACGATTTTTTCAGCTAAAGAGTTCTTTTTCTCTGTTATAGTTAGAAGTTCAACTTTTTGGTTGTATGGCATTTAATCAGTTACTATAGCTTATACTCATTAAGTTGAATTTTAAATTTAGTTATTTAATTTAGGACTAATTCAACCATAATAGTGTGCTAGAAATTGAATGGACTTTATCAAATGATTAGTTTTGAGAGAGTGGTCTATTTTTTATTTACATTTAGCCAATTAAGCAATGCATAGCATTATTTTTTAAATTTTTATTATACTTGTCAACTTATGTAATTGTAGGTTAGAGTCAAGTTCTGGGACATCTGAAGACTATGATTCGAAAGAAGAAGAATATAACGAAACAAATCTCTCTATGTTGCATGGACGTCCAAATTACATTTTTCACGGGCACTTTCATGAGGTATACAAACTATAGCATTAAAATTATATTCTTATGATACAGAGAGATTGTTTTTTTTTCTTCTTAATATTTTATTTTCCTTTGTGAATTTCTATTCGATTAGAAAATTTGTTATAGTTTTCAAATCGGCTTAATTTTAATCAATGGTTTTTTTGGTACTGTATTTTAATTGTAACTTAAATATTAATGTTGTTGGAACTATTTGATACTTAAATTCTTTTGTTTTAAACCCTCACTATGGGGCCTATACATTAAATAAATATGAAGATTACAAGTCTTTAGTGAATCAACAACCCTCTAAAAATACATCATTTGAAATAAAACCTACGAGCAGTCTATCCAATCTACTACAAGAGAAAACAAAGAAAAGAAACTAAATAAAAGAAAAGAAACAACAACCAACAAAGGAGCAGAAAGGCCAACAGAGATGAAAGAAAGCCAAGGAGGAACCCAAAGAGAGAAGCCACCCGATCAGGACAACCTGAAAAACAACACTAGATCCACAATTAACAACATTAAATTATAAAGGAACCTGCAAAAAAGGACACCACAACCTCAACCCAGCACCCCTTCTAAACAAAAGCCAAGCACCACCTCCACAACCAGCACCACAACAAGACCTCCCTACAAAACAACCAAAACCACAGTGAGCCGGAAAACCCACATCCAAAGAAAACAAACCAAAACCCAAGCTAAAGTAAAAAAAAAGAAAGTACTATTTCCTTTTAGACTTCTTTCTACAACGTTTGCCTCCACCTTGACCAAAAGTTTTTTCAATAATACGATTAACATTCAAATTGCAAAATGCCTGAGCATCCTCATTTGGCCCAAAGAAATCCTCCCATCACCCCTGCAAGGTGAGGAGAGAGACTCCTAAAGCCAATTATTTTGATTCGAAATAACTGTCAATTGAGCTTTCATGACCTCATTTGAAATAAACAAAACAGTGACTTCAAAAATATGCTTGTTTAATGGTTCCAACAAAGTCACAGGAGAGTCCACAGAAACAACCTCCATACCAGAGGAATTAATTGCATCCCCTACTGCAATAGGCACATCAACACCAACCAAAGGGCTCAATACTTCACAGCCCCTAGCAGCAACATCTATATGAACACTAAGAGAAATAATAGGACTAGCAACAAAATTAACCATACAATTATTAACTTCCCTTAACCTCATTAACACTGCAAGATGTAGCCAAAGGAGAAAAATCCTTCTCATTAAAAATAGGCTTAATTATAGCACCATTAGGATCATTAAACACCCCAATTAGAGCATCAATAGAACCATGCGCCCCAATGTTATCCAAAGAATCAACATTAGCAATAGCATTCTCCTCAGCAATAACCATATAGTTTGCCTCACTATTATCCTCATTAAGCATCTTATGAATAACAGGGACAACATTTAAGGAAGGAAGAACAATATTATCCAAAGTATCATTATTAACAATAGCATTCTCTTCAAAAATAACATTAAGATTAACCGGATTAGCAACATTAACACCAACATTCATCGAGGTAGAAGAGGAAATAAGACGGCAATCACCCTTGATATGTCCAATACTTTTACATAGTGCACAAAAGGAATGGGAGCCATTACAGATCGCATTATAAACTTTTAGCGGTCGACCACAAGTGAACCAAGACCGTGAAGGATACGAGGAGAAAGTAGGCGAGGGGCACAGGTTAGGGAAGGAGATCTAAATATATAGGAATTACAGGAGACTCCACGCCAATATCAAGCAGGGGCGACCATTTGGTCAATTTCATATAATAGTTATTAACAAGGTAAGATCTATGGCAAAAAACTCTACTGTAATCCAAGTCATTAATCAACTTAATCAAAATGTGAGAAGAATCCAATAAAGTAATGGAGAAATCGCTAATAAGCTTCAGATTAAAGAAAAACCTTTGGATAGAGTCAAGAGAGGGGCATCGTGAGGGAAAGAAACCAATTAACGCAAAATACAGAGCCGTTGCAAGGGCGAAAATTTCTTCCTCAGAAATCCATAGAAACGGCAAGCCATGAAAAGAGGTAGGTTTTAGATCAAAAAACCTCGCATCAAGGGAAGAGCCAGAGAGAGCATCGTGGAAAGACTGCGACTTGATTGGGTCATCCAAAAATTCAAGGTCGACCAAGCGATTTACCACCATACCAGCCAAAGTGGCCGGTGGTGGACTAATCAAAAGAAACGGGAAAGCAAAAAACAGCACAAAAGGAAAAGGGGAAATAGAAGACTTCCTTGAGCAAAAAATCGACGAGGCATAGCCTCCAGCAGCGCCGAGGATGCACGAGGGAAAAAACCCTTTGACGCTTAGATTCTTTATACCCCATATGAACTTTTTTAGGTTTTTCTAGGAGATGTCAATTACACATACATTTAGTTCTTTGATTGTGACATAAACACCAAAAGGATCATCCCAGGGATCACAGTCACTAGACTGATGTTCTAGCATTGACTTGACAACATCTACCAGTTGACCTCTAACTGCTCTACTAACCATCTTACAACTTCTAGCCTACCTCACGATCCCACAATCTCACATAATTGTTCCCATTTACAGCACAAAACGATCCCAGCACTCTTAATACGCTCTCACGCTCACTTTGCAATCGAAATCAAGATTTCTTTCTTTCTCTCATGCTCGTTTCTTTCTATGTCCGAACGACACCAACATCCTGTCTCATCCTCTGCAAACAAACTCACTTGCGAGTAAAGCTGAGCTCAACGACCCTTTGCTCACAACTCGAGCCTCCTCTCTCGTCTGCCTCGGCTTATTACGCCTGACACTATCAACCACCCTCTACAAGTTTAATTTTAAGATGGATAACTCAGACACATACAATACATATATACTTCTTTTCCATCTATCCAGCATTAGGGTGGTTTTGCCTCTTCTCCTTTTGAGTTTGATTGAGCTTTCACTTACACATACAACTAGGTGGGTTAGTGGTATTCTTGATAAAGCAATATGTAAGTCTAGTATTTTGGACTCATTATCATTGTTGTGATATCATGTTATAAGTCCACACCCACCCCCCCCCCCCCCCCCCCCCCCCCCCCCCCGCGCTATGTGGTGTGGTGTAGAAGACTACCAATATTTAGGTCACCTTTACTTCTCTAGGTTTGCGAGGTACCCTTGGGCGATACAATCCATTGTGGTTGAGAAGGATTCTTATGATTATAGAAGTCTGATCATCTTCTTTGACAAGTAGCATGGGAACTATAATGACTTGGGATGATAGGAAACTATGGAATATTGATCATCTTTTCTTACATCAACTTATTTTTTAGGTAGATTTCACATATCTGGGTTAGATTTCCTCCCTAAGATAGCTCTTATTCTTTAGGATAAACATCCTTCATTCCTAAGATTCATTATAATATCTTTGATAAGTTACTTTCCAACAGTTGAGAGGGGTTTTGTTTTGTTGCTATTTTTTCTTGAATTTTATTTTTTTTGTTTTCTTTTAACTACTAATTAACAATTGGTATTAACAAGCATTATTTTATATGCAGGCAAAAGTAGAGTCTTCCCATCTTGATAGATGGTTATTAGTGAATGTGCAAACAAGGGAGGAATATATGGTAGTCATCCTTAAAACTTCTTGTGATATTTCTTTTTCAATATTGCATTGTAATTAAAATAAGCACTGATTTAACTATTGCCCTCTTCAGCTAAATAGAGAGACATGGTCAGATGTCACTGTCAAAGAATTATTGAGATCGCATTTTTTATTTTGGGAGGTCTGTAGTTGTATCATGTTTTCGTAGTTAAGAATTTAGGATAAATTGTTCTTTTACTAATGATTGCATACCGTATCATGTTATTTTATTTTAGATTAATGACAAAGACACTATTGAGGGACAAAAAGTATGTTGTTTTTACAAGTTGATGACATTGCCTGCAATTTTGGTCGTTGATCCGATAACAGGAGAGAAAATGTATGCTTGTCATGGAATGAAGCAACCAGAGGACTTGCTAAAGGTAAAATTTTACTAATTTCTTACATAAAAAAGTTACTCTAGGATTCAGTGGCTGTTGGTTTGGTTTGGAATTTTGCATTTAAAAAATGTGATAAACTGGGTGTTATGCAAGTGTGACTGTTTGATTCTCGGAAGTTTTCTCATTCTATTGGTGTGAGCTTCAGGCTTTATTTGAGGCGATTTTTTTACTGCTTCTTAAAATAGCTTTTTTTTTACAAAAAAAATTATTTTTTTACAAAAAAAATTATTTTTTTTACTAAAAAGTTGCTTTAAAAAGCAGTATGAAAGCCGTCCCAAAAGAAGACTTAATTTTTCCTTATTTTGATAAAAACATTTCCATAACTATTTCTTATGTATAATTTATTTAGTATCTACTTTTTGCTGAAATTTGTGGATATTTACGATCTTTTTATTATTAATTAGATTTAAGCTATGTTATCTTATGTTTTAATCTAAATAATGTGAATTGCTCGATTATTTAATAACTTATGATCTTTGAATGCTCAGTATCGCTTTCTCTTGGTAAAGTTATTTTTATTTATTTATTGTAATCTCTGCTCTCTCCCTATAAAAGTGTTATATGATGCTAAAGCCTTTTTTTTTTTAGGATTTGATGAGATTTTCTGATAGAAGTCCAAAGCAGAACCTTCTAGCAAGCACACGAAGAGAAAATGCTAGTGCTTCAACACACCAAACAGGTTGGCTACTAATATGCTATAGTTGCTTTCGATGAACTGTTTTGTGAGAACTCATAATATATCTTGATTTAATTTGTTTTTAGCATGTTTTTTCTCCTTAACAAATTTAGATGCAATAGAAATAATTTTCATAGCAGTTTATGATTAGTTCAAAACATCTATCCTTTAAAATTTAGTTTCTTGATGGCATATTGATGTGCCAAATTTTTGATGTAGTAAAAGGCTCCACAAATATGAAGTAAAACCTAGCTAAGAACAACAATTTTATCTTCTTACTTACACAGATGTCCAAATTTATGCTTTTTCAGAGACAAATGAGGTGTCACAACCTAAGGAAATCAATCCAGAGCCCACAACTAAAACAAGCTATCCTCCTCTTCCAGAAGAACCTATATAAAAGAAGCACACTTGCAAAGTAGGAATATGTCTTCCAAGCGGCGAGAGAGTGCAGAGGAGCTTCCTAAAAACAGATTCGACAAAGGTAAAGTCATTGTCAAATAATTAATCATAAAGATGATCAATTTTTTGTTAGGAGGAATTATTCTGTGTGGACACCAAACGGTTCCGAGACCAACCAGAACATGCCATATTACTCGATACCGAGCAGCACCGAGCATCGGTACTGTCACGACCCGACCCGACGGGGACGGATCCCGCCCGAGCCGGATCGCGACGAGAGACCTTCTTATCCAGGATCTGGCTTTGGATTAGGTTACTGAACTGATCTTCCAAATTCTTAACTCAACAGAAACACACAGAACAACAGAGCTACTAAAAACATCAAATGCAGCGGAACAAAACATCTATCTTTTCATTTCCTCAAAATAATCATCTACAGAACAGTGCATGGCTTTCAACAGAAAGAAAGACAGAACAGAAAAGCCATGACTGTACAAAAATCAAAAGTACAAAAGTACCTAATCGGATCAGACTCTGAAACTAATCCTGGACCTCCTTGCCTTTCCCAGAACCTGAAAACCACCAGAAAGCAAGGGTGAGCTCAACAGCTCAGCAAAGCAACAAACCACCAATCTGAATTCTCAGAAACCAAAACCAAACTCATCAGACAGAAATCAGATCAGAAATCGGAACAGAATCGGAAATCAGAACTTATACGGACAGATATCAAATCAGAATCAGAGTCGTACAGATCATATCAGAACAGAACAAATCAACAGAGTCAGAATCAGAAATCAGAATCGTACGGATCATATCATATCATAATCATAATTTCGTACAGAACAGAACAGATACAGAAAACAGATCAGATACATATAGCTAAATGCCCTGACACTGACGGAATCTCTACGGATTCCGGCCCCTTATGCCTCCCTTCCCAGACACTGACTGAATCTCATAGGATCCAGGCCCCTTATGTCTCCCTTTGTGCTCACGGCACCAAAACAGATGTGCTTATAGCACCAGAACAGAATTCATCGGATCCGGAACGAAAACAGATATCAAAATGTATATTGAGCTCATTTCAGAATTTCCCGTTTCACTAACTGAATCTCATAGGATTCAGGCCCCTTATAACTCCCTTTTTATAGCTTATTCACATAGCATTTCAATTCAGAAGAAATCCGGACATTTCAGAAATTACCCAAAAATCGGGCAGCACAACGGCAGTATACAGAATTTACACAAAATTTCCTGCAAAGAAAATTTACCGAATTCGCACAGAATATAGATAATCACATTCCAGAACATTTATTCTACTGCACAGATAATTTCCAATTTCACAGAAAAATCCGGTCGACTAAAAACACAGTCGAATCAAAAATACCCGGACGAAAATCTTCAAAATATAATCAAAACGTGCACACCCGGCACGGCAACGATATACAGAAACTTACGCGGTAAAAACTGAACCAATCAAAAGATACGGACGAAAAACCGTAACAAAAACGAAATCCGGACAGAAAAATACCGCCAACCGCGACGGAACTGAAAATTGAGAAAGACGGAATGTGCCTTACCTCGAGCACAGCAAAATCCTCAACAGTCACTTCGCTCGAAAACGGCTCCGCGTCTTCCCGAAATCAACTTTTCCAATTTTCTCTTTTTCTCTCTCCTCAGAGCTGAAATCAGATATTTTTATTTTAATTTTTTTCTCTCTCTTCAAATGAGCTGATTTGCCTTAAATTCTCTTCAGATCGGCCTGGCCGATCGTCCAGATCGTCCTGGACGATCAGACCAAATTCCCATCGTCCTGGGACGATTTTTCAGGACGATGTTTACTATTCATAGGCGATAAAAACCTCTACTCACTGACTTGTGCCATCCACTGATCGTCCCGGGACGATACCTCGATCGGCCTGGACGATCCCTACAGGAAAACACCTGGAACAAATTTTGGGCAAAATCTGGAGCTGAATTCCACTGATCGTCCCAGGACGATCCAAAATCGGCCTGGACGATCCTGGAGCAGATTGTGATATTACAATCTCCCCAACTCAGAAAAATGTCGTCCTCGACATTATCCAATCCAAACGCAGTCAAAACAAGTACGGGTACGACCGTCTCATATCAGACTCCTTTTCCCAAGTTGCTTCTCGTGCAGTCCGGTGCTTCCACTGGACTTTAACCATCGGAATCTCTTTATTTCTTAACTTCCGGACGTCGTACGCTAAAATAAGCTCTGGCTCTTCCTTATACGCCAGATTCTCCTGAATCTCAACCTCCTCAGCTGATACCTTCTTCCCAGAGTCGGATACCCACTTCCTCAGAGTGGATACATGAAACACATTATGCACATCAGGCATAGAATCAGAAAGTAATAACTTGTAAGCAGCTTTTCCAATTCTTTCCAAAATCTCAAATGGTCCAACATACCTTGGACTAAGCTTGCTCACCTGACCAAATCTGCTCACACCTTTCATCGGGCTGACTTTGACATACACAAAGTCACCAACCTGAAACTCAACAAATCTGTGCTTCTGATTGTAATACTTCTGCTGACGATCTTGAGCGGCTTTCAATCTTTCTCTTATCAAACTGATCTTCTGAGCAGTTTCATCAGCAA
Source organism: Dendrobium huoshanense (assembly GCA_016618105.1). Lineage (NCBI taxonomy): Eukaryota > Viridiplantae > Streptophyta > Magnoliopsida > Asparagales > Orchidaceae > Dendrobium > Dendrobium huoshanense. The sequence continues at coordinate 24,556,257 of CM028354.1, read as the reverse complement.
AAGTGGCCCCCAAAGCCTGCCTATCTCCGACCTCCGTCAGAGTCAAAGGAGTACGGCACTTCCTGCCATACAAAGCCTCGTACGGTGCCATACCGATACTGGACTGAAAACTGTTGTTATAAGCAAACTCAATCAGCGGAATATGATCTTCCCAGCTTCCGCTAAAGTCCAGAACACAAAGCCTCAACAGATCTTCCAGTACCTGAATAGTCCTCTCAGACTGTCCGTCGGTCTGAGGATGAAAGGCTGTACTGAAATGCAGTTTCGTACCCAAGCCTTGCTGAATGCCCTTCCAAAGTCTGGAAGTAAAGCGTCCATCTCGATCAGATACAATCACGCGAGGCACACCGTGCAATCTGACTATCTCTTTCACATATATCTGTGCCAAGCGTTCAACTGAATCCGTCTGTCTGATCGGAAGAAAATGGGCTGACTTCGTCAATCGATCCACAACTACCCAAATAGCATCGTGTCCTTGTCGTGATCGAGGGAAACCCATAGCAAAATCCATCGTTACCTCCTCCCATTTCCACTCAGGGATAGGCAACGACTGCAACAGTCCACCTGGTCGCTGATGCTCTGCCTTCACCAACTGACAGGCTTCGCATCTCGACACAAACTCCGCCACATCCTTCTTCATCCCAGGCCACCAGAACAAAAGCTTCATATCAGCGTACATCTTACCACTGCCTGGATGAACAGTGTAGCCTGAATGATGAGATTCATACAGAATCTCCCGTCTCAAATCTCCAAACACAGGTACCCACAACCTGTTCTTACAGAAAATAGCACCAGAATCAGAAATTCGAAGTTCAGGAGTCTTACCAGATCCAATCTGAGCTAGCAACTTCGAATAATCAGAATCTGACTTCTGGGCTTCTTGAATCCTTGCTTCCAAAGAAGACTGAATACTCATCTGAGCCAACTCCAAATCACTGGAGGAAATCACCTCCAACTGCAATCTTTCCAAATCACGAATCAGAAAGTCATCACAAGTAAGCTGCAAACCTGATAATCCAGAAGACTTCCTGCTCAAAGCATCTGCTACCACATTCGCCTTCCCAGGCTGATACTGAATAGTCAGGTCATAGTCCTTGATCAACTCGAGCCACCGTCTCTGTCTCAAATTCAGATCCTTCTGAGTAAAAATGTACTTCAGGCTCTTATGATCAGTAAACATCTCACATGTGACGCCATACAGGTAATGACGCCAAATCTTCAAAGCAAAAACAACAGCAGCTAACTCCAAATCATGCGTCGGGTAATTCTTCTCATGTGGTTTTAACTGTCTCGAAGCATAAGCAATTACCTGACCATGCTGCATCAGAACACATCCCAGTCCTTTCAGTGAAGCATCACTGAACACCTGGAAACCTTCCGTACCTGACGGAAGAGCTAACACTGGAGCTGAAGTCAAACAATCCTTCAATCTCTGAAAACTAGCTTCACACTCTGGTGTCCAAACAAAAGGTACTGACTTCTGAGTCAGTCTCGTCAGAGGAGTCGAAATCTGTGAAAATCCTTTCACAAAATTCCTATAATACCCGGCCATGCCCAAGAAACTACGTACCTCAAATACCGTAGTCGGCCTTGGCCAATCAGCAACCGCCTGAATCTTCTGGGGATCTACAGAAATACCTTCTCCGCTAATCACATGCCCCAGAAAAGAAATGCTCTTCAGCCAGAATTCACATTTGGAGAACTTGGCATACAGCTGATGCCTCCTCAGAATCTCCAACACAATCCTCAAATGTCTGGCATGTTCATCCTCAGAAGCAGAATATACCAGAATATCGTCGATAAAGACGATCACAAACTGATCCAAATACTCCCTGAATACTCGGTTCATCAGATCCATGAAAATAGCAGGCGCATTGGTTACCCCAAAAGGCATAACCAAAAACTCGTAGTGCCCGTACCGAGTACTAAAAGCAGTCTTCACCACATCAGATTCCTTCACCTTCACCTGATAATATCCGGATCTCAAATCAATCTTCGAAAACACCGAAGATCCGGAAAGCTGGTCAAACAAGTCGTCTATCCGAGGCAAAGGATACTTGTTCTTGATCGTGGCCTTGTTCAAATCTCGGTAATCAATACACATACGGAGTGTACCGTCCTTCTTCTTCACAAACAGAACAGGTGCTCCCCAAGGAGAAACACTAGGACGTACAAACCCTCTGTCAACCAACTCCTGAAGCTGAACTTTCAACTCAGAAAGTTCTTTCGGTGCCATCCTGTACGGAGCTTTCGATATCGGAGCGGTACCCGGAAAAACATCGATAGAGAACTCCATATCTCTATCCGGAGGTAAACCAACCAACTCCTCAGGAAAAACATCAGCAAACTCCCGTACCACTGGGATCTCAGAAACAGAACCAACCTCCAGGTTCAGATCCCGCACCGAAGCCAAAAATACTGGATATCCCTTCTTCCACATTCTGCTCACCTCTAACGCAGAAATCAGACTGGAGAGAACACCTCGTAATCCCTGAAATACAACTCTCTCTCCAGCCACAAGCAAACTCACTTGCTTCTTCAGACAGTCAATCTGAGCCTCATACTGACTCAGCCAATCCATTCCCAGAATTACATCATACGAAGAAATTGGCAATCGAATCAAACTCGATTTCCACTTCTTGCCAGAAATCTCGATCTCACACAAACAAAACTGTCGAGCAATCAATGGATTCCCAGCCGGCAAAATCACAGACAAAGAAACCGGTAAAACCATCGAATCCAAATGTAAAAGCTCAAAACAATGCTCGGACAGAAAAGAATGACTCGCTCCAGAGTCAAACAAAACACGACAGGGCTGATCAGAAATGTAAACCGTACCTGTCACAACATCCGGAGCATCTCGAGCCTCCTGCTGACTCAAGCTGTAAACTCGTGGCTGAACTGGAACAGGAGCTGAAGCAACAGAACTACTCTGCTCCCTCTGAATCGTAGGTGGTCTCCGTGGTGCAGAACTAGAACCACCACCTCTACCAGTAAATCCCTCAGGGCGTGGAGGAACAGTCCTCGGTCTTCCTGCTGCTGAACCAACAGGTCTGACGAAGCCCTCAGATCGCTGCTCAAATCCCATCTGTGGACATTCTGCAATCCTATGTCCCGGCTGACCACATCTGAAACAAAGACCAGCTATCCTGTAGCACTGGCCATGGTGTCGCCGTCCACAACTCTGGCACACAGGTGCCGAACTGACAGATCCAGAACTAGTCGTACTGGTAGCAGTACCAGACGATCCTCCGCTCCTCCTGGATTCTCCAGATCCAGATCCAGAAACAAATCTCCTCTTCCCAGAGGAACCACTGCCAGAAGTATCTCCTCCAAATCTCTTCCTACTCGCAGACCACCGCTGCTGAGTAGTCGTCATATCATTCTCAATCAGACGAGCTCGCTCCACAAGCTCAGAGAAATCAGTAATCCGGAACGGTATCAGAGGCTGCCTCAAAGTGTCTCGTAAGCCTTTCAGAAATCGGTAACACCTCTCAGCAGAAGTGCTAACCAGCTGCGGAGCGTACCTGGCTAATGCAGTAAACTCAGCCTCGTACTGCATCACCGTCTTGCTCCCCTGAACCAGCCTCAGAAAACTCTCCTGCATCTGCTGTCGTGCAGAAGGGGGAACAAACCAGTCTCTGAACACCTCAGTGAACTCTTCCCAGGTGATCAAAGAGTTCAATCTGCCCTGAAATCTGGCTGCCTGCTGGCCATCCCACCAGTGCTCAGCCTCTCCGTCCAACAGAAAAACAGCTAACGGAACCTTCCTGTCTGCAGGACACTGCATCCCGTCAAAAGTCTTCTCCAATCTCCTCAGCCACTCCTCAGCAGCTCTGGGCTCAACAGCGCCCTCAAACCTCGGAGGCTTCAACCTCAAAAATAACTGCAGGTGTCGATCAATGTCCTCGGATCTAACAGTAGAAGCTCTGCTCTGAGTCTCGCTCATCATCTGAGCAACAAGTGACGCAAACTGAGACAACGTATCAGCACCGACCACTGGGGCTGTACTCCCCACTGGTGCTGCCTGATCATCACTCTGACCGTCTGTCATGTCTGGGTCTGGCTGATCCATACAAAAAAATTCAGAAAATCCGGAAAACTATCACAAAAACAACACAAAAACAACACAATAAAAAGTCAAACGACCCAAAACTACCTCCCAGACAGACTTACTGATCACATCCTAGAGCTCTGTTTTACAATCCAACCTGTTTCCGAGACCAACCAGAACATGCCATATTACTCGATACCGAGCAGCACCGAGCATCGGTACCGAGCAAAAAAGTGACGTGATGCGTTTTGGTTGGTCTCCGGACACCTTATGGGGTCCGCACAGAATAATTTTCGTCATGATGGGCTTTAAAGCTCTTAGATTTGCATCGATATTAGCAATATCTATATGATATCTAAAGGTTGTACAAATATCCATGTAAGTTTAAAAGTTTTGAAGCCATCTTGACACAAAACTTATTATCATGATATCCTTATGTAATCTTTTTTATTGTGATATTGCATTTATAAATTTTATTTTGATTGCTTGTATGCAGTTGTTATGGTCTTTCTGTTCAACTTTGTTGAAGAAAGAAGAAGAATCTCAGAGTTTTTGCTTTATAGTTCCCCATTCTCCTATGTTATTTTATGATGCGGACACAACCTTTGAGGAAGCTGGTTTATCCAACACTCTGTTAAGACTAAGCTTCAGAGGAGATTAACAGATGATTAGTTGATGTTATCAACATTAAATATTTATTTATTTTTTATATTTTTTTGATTCTTTGATTTAAGAGGCTTTTATTGTAATTAAAGTTTTGTTTGGGATGGCTTTCTTACTACTTTGTAAAACAGTTTTTTAGTATAAAAAATTTTTAAAGTAGAGATTTTTGTACGAAAAGCTATCCCAAACGAAGCCTAAGTGTTAATTCATTTTTTTAATGAGTTCAAATCTTGAACCTCGTTTAGAGGACAAAAATGTATGACACTGCATTGTATATTCAATTATTTATAATAAAGTTTTTTATTTTTGAAATTCCAAGAGAGTTTGTTAATTATCGCGTTAACTTTAAGGAAAGGTGAAGAAATATGATGATGATGATGATAACATTTTAATTTTAAAAATAAGATTTTTTTAATAAATTAATCTTAATTGCATTATTTTCATAAATAGATTAACACTACATGTTTTTCAAAATAAGAACAAAAACTAAGCTAGACGTTGTGTGTTTACATATGTGATGTGAACATTAATGATCAAGTGGTCTTATTAACTAATCAACTTGATAAACACATTAACATATGTAACTTGTATGTGTGGTGCAAGGCCTATCCCATATAGGCTAAATCCATCCCTAGCTTACAAAAATCAATAAACAATCGTTATTTGAACTATAGTATTTCATACTAATGGAGAGCGTTATTTTCTTCTCAAAAGTTATGTCAACCAGAGGGCCATTTTTTACTTTCTCAGCTTTCCTTGGGTGATGGGTTCTTTAAATATTTGAGAATTCCCATTGCTGCGAGGAAACTTAGAGTAGCTGATTTCTATCCCTTATAGCAAAATAGTTCTAATATGATGGAGGATTGGAAAGCTAAACTTTTATTCTTTGTTGGGAGAAATTAATTTATCAAGTTAGCATTTGGAACACCATTTCCTATTGGATCAGGGGTTCTATTATACCTAAATCTTGTTGTAATTTTATTGATAAGTGTTGTGCCAGATTCCTTTTTCATGGTGATACTCAAGGTAAAAAGCTTTATCTTGTCTCACGGAATACTTGCCTCCCTAAGAATTTAGGTTGTCTTGGTCTTTCTTCCATCTCTACATTAATTCATGCTTATTATTCTTCTTTGATTTAGAGATGCCTCTCTTTTGACTCTCTCCTTTGTTGTTGGTTTAAGAACTCTTATATCTCCTTTTGGAATCCTATCTTTGGGAAAGCTTCTCCCTGCTGGAAGCATTTTCCTAAGGTGGATGGTTTGATAAAACCTAATATTTCCTTCAAGATTGCTAATGAAAACAGAATTGCTCTTTGGTGGGATCCCTTATGTGCTGAGAAATCTTTAGCTGAGTTCTCATCTGGGTATGTTATTGTTCTTCCTTCTAATTCTATTATGGTCACTATCATCACTAATGGTGTTTGGTCTATTTCGCAGGCTTTTCCCTCTCCCTTCACAACTCTAATTTTGTTATTAATTTATCTAATGCTAAAGTTGATTTGCCTTAGTGGTGTAATAGTGAATACCTTACTTTTAAAAGATTTCTTAAGGATTATTATCAAAGTTATGAGGAGGTTAACTTGTTTAAATTTATTTGGCATGAAAAAATTTATTTGAGGTTCTCTTATTTTGCATGGTTTGCTGTGGTGGGTAGACCCAAAATTGCTTACCAACTTCTTTTAAGGAGCATCTCAGACAACACTATATGTCCTCTTTGCAACAGATATGATGAATTTGTTTCATACTTGTTTTATGAATCTGATTTCTCTTTTAACATTATAAAACTGTTTTCCTTAGTGTTGCTATTTTTCTATTTTGTTCCTAACATCATTCAAGTCTTTAATTGCATCAATTGGGATCCTAAGCTATTTGTGAACTCTAAAAGTTACTACTATTTGGCTATTTATGCAAACAATCTATTGCATTTGACATGAACATAATATTAGAATGTATATGTGTAATAGCCCATATGTTGACTCTGCTAAATATTTTTTTTGGAGTCAATATAAGTCCAAATCATAAACTGTCTTTGACATAACATTGTTATTGTAGTATTTTACTTGCACTATTTTTTTTCATAATTTTTGGGTGCTAGTGAAAATCCTTAAGAAATTGTCATCTATCGATACAAGTAAGGATTTTGAGACCATCATGTGTCCCTTTTGGAAACCGAATTCACTTAAATTTTTTAAATAAAATGTATTATTTTATGGATATTTTTCTATAAATTTTAATGTCCCAAATAGATTTATAAGAATTTTTTATTAAAAATTGAATAAAATATATAATTATATTACATTATCTTAATGCATTATTTAAGAATCTTTTATTTCCCCTTAACTTTTTGTAGAAATAGAAAACAAAGAATGGTTTAGATAAAATAAGATAGATAGTGAGGAGAGAGAAGAGAAAAGCTAGATTTTGGAGGTTACAGTACAATTTTCATCCGTCTTGTTGTTGGAAGATTTACTCATCTCGATGTAAGGAATCATTACCCTATTTCTGATTTAAAAGATTTTATTTTTCTAATCAAATTTATATTTTTGTTATCGAAAAATAACGATAATTTTGTAGTACAGGGTGCTTCTCATTCATGTATCAGTACTTCTTTGTTTTTTATTAGAAAGGCTATTAAAGTCAAAATTTGTTGTTGGAAAATCATGAAAGTTGTTTAAGACTTTTGTTCTGAATTTTTTTTTTTTTGGCTTTGCTGCATTTAATCTTTAGATCTTCTGGATTACAAGTGTGATGTTGCTAGTGCCTTGCGATTTCTGTGTCCCTTTACCTTTTCTAGAAGTATTTGCTTTTATCTGCTTGGGGTTCTCCTTTTTACTGCTTCTGGATGCTTAACTTATGCTGCTACATCTCCTAGTAAATAGTCTTCTCCATTTTTGTTGAGTAGCTTTTGGATGGATTGTCTCTATTAATTAAGTCATCTGCTTACATAATTTTTGTTGATTTTGTTTACCTCTTGGGGAGGCTTTTGTGTATTATTATTATTGAATGTGGGAAAATCCCTTTGAATTTTTCAAAAAAAAAAACTATAAAGGCATTTAATATAGTGCTATGTGGTGTCAAATCAAGTTATCATATTATTCTTGTTAATGAGATAGATTGGAAAACACAACTCTCCTTGGCCTATTGGTTGAGAGCTTAGGCTTCCAACAAGAGGTTCAGGGTTCGAGTCTATGTGCATGCGGATTGTGTGTGAGTTTGCTTTAAATGGCCTAAATGTCCCAAAAAAAGAAAAAAAAAAAGATAGATTGGAAAAAATAATTTTTAATTGATATTAGGATTTAATAAATTGGTGAATTTTGAGACAATAGTATTTTTATATTTTACAACTATTAATATATTTATAGGAAACTTATAGTATTTTAGCAATTAAAAGTGATTTTTATGTTTTTAAACAATCCATTTTCCTAATTAATCTTTTATTTTCTTTTTCAAACTTAATATTTCAATAGTTAAAAATATCTTAACCTTTGTTAAAAAATCCATCATTTTACATAGTTGTTGTATTTATTCATTATGAGTGATTTTGATAAATTTTTCATATATTTATATTTTTAGTACTTATATTTTTTAATTGTTTTAAATCATGTCAATCTCACCTAAGATAATAAAGCCTACGGTTTAAAAAGTCTCCATACATCATGATTATACAATTGAATTTTTTTTGCATGATGTGGCTTAGCATTTATTTAATTTAATTATAAGCTAGAAAATTAAATTAAATTATAGTTGATCATTTTAATTTTTAAAGTATTGTTCAATTAATGAAATTTATTACATTTAATTTTAGTCAATTTGGATCATTTTTTCACCATGTTTGGCTTTCTTAAGATTAATTGGATTAAACCAAATTAAGTAGGCTAAAAAATGTAATGGGATGGGGTTAAACATAGAAGCATTTGTCTAACTTGATTACAATCATTTAAGCACATGATTCTCATGTCCAACAATCATGGGCCATATCCTTAAGCAATAGTAGCCATGCATAAAAACCTTAAGGATAGGATCTCACTCTTTCTTGATGAATTTTGATATTTAAAATATTAAAATATATTAATAGAATGGGAACAATCAAATGCTGTAAAAAGATTGCAAGGTTGTAAAGCATGTTCTTTTAGTAACCACTATTATAAAGGGGCTAGGGTTTGGAGATGTGCATCTTATTAGGTCGTTAGTCGAGCTTGAATTTGTTCATACAAATTAATGAAGAGTGTACTCAGTGCAGTTGGAAACTTGATATATGAGGCCTTAGATCAATACACCAACCAAGTAAGTTTGTGTAAATGGTAGGATTGATGTTTTTTAGTATTGTTTAGGGTTTGAGAGATTGAAAAATATCTTAGAGGATTGCTTAGAAGCTTAATTAAAATATGTTTATGGTTTGAGGGGATGAAGGAGCAGGTTTATCACCTTGTTATTTTTGAATATCAGGGTCATCATGTGGCTGCATTACAGCTAGTAGCGGGGCATGTAAGAGTCTAATGATATGCTTAGAAATTGTTGTTTAGCTTTGGGCTTAGGGGAGTGATGGAGGCGGTGGAGTAATATAAAAAATTATGAAAATGATTTAGGGCTCTATCAATCCGTAAACAATATTGCTTAGATTTTCGTTGATATAAAAATTATAATAACCCCATTTAATATATACAAGTATACATGTTGAATCAAGTAATACAGTGATAGAGTAAAGTATTGATCTCACAAGGAAGAATGTTTACTTACAAATACTAGTACTATTTACTTCAATTATAATAATTATCCTACTAAATAAAAATAAGTTTTGATGGAGATTCAATCACGTAATTTAAATCCCTAAATAATTAAATAAATACTATTTGAATAAACAATTTTGGATTGATGATATGTAAATACAATTTGTTTCCTAATGATTCTCTTTTATATAGATGTTATTCAGAACATATGCATCACCGAGTGCTCAGTCAAATATGAAGAGACAAAGGAAAGATTAAACCCTTCCAACCTCAATACCACTCTAAACTCCCATACTTTTGTTATCATATAAAAATCTTAAAAAAATAAGTAAAACATGTACTATTAAAAACCCCTCATGACAATTCATATCTATAAACTTGATATATGATAAGCACTATTCCTATGCTCGCATCATATCAATCCAACATATATGGTTGTGTCTGCCTTCCTATTCCTAAGCTCCACGTTACACCTGATATTATCTACACACATGACTACTATGTACATTAAATGAAGGCCTGGTACATTAAAAATATCATGAAATTCTTGATGAAGAGAATTCATTAGTACTCCACATTTCATTTACTCAATCAATCCAAAACTATATAATTTTGTAAGACATGAAGAACAAGTAAAGTAAATTCATTTTCATTAATTAAACAAAAGAAAGAAAGTACATAAGAAAAGATATCAATGAATAGGTTTAATGATCTCTTTTACACTCCTCCTTGAACTTATATAATTGCTTTCATGAATACAAACCAAACACTCTAATAGAATGCATATAGTACTTCTATGAATTCTCTTAGTTGTTACTCCTATGAAAAAATTATAGAAGCACTATAAAGACTGAACTCTCCTACTAACATTACAAATATACTTGATACGTCATGCAAAAATTATCTTGATCGGGCATGAATCTCGAGGCAAAAAGCTAGCCGGAAACTTCAAAAATTAAATCCGGGAGCACCTGAACTCCGATTTCAGCGAGCTTACAGTCAAACTGAGCTTCTCGGAAATACAAACCCAACGACACCAAGATCAACCCAATCCGAGCCCAAATGAGTCCAATCAAGGGCTCAAAAGCTGTTGGAAGGTTCAAACCGCAATTTGAGTTACCAAACTGTCTCCAATTTTGACGAGCTTATACTCGAATCGAACGGCTCGACGAGACAAATCCAACGAGCCCAAGATCATCAAATTCCGACATCATTAAGGCCTTCAAATGTCCAACGAACGATACACAATCAAAGGATTCGATATCGGCCGTCCATTCAAACCACTCCCAATTCGCCCTTGTCTCACGCCTATTTATGGGCTATGCCACTCCAGAAAAACTATAAATAGAGTCCTCATTCTACACTAAAAGGGGAGGTGAAGAGAGAGAAGAAGAAGAGGAGAAAGGGGAAAAGGAGATTCCTCACCTCCTCGACCACCGCAGGAGCTCTTCCTGCCGCCTGAAGACGCCGGAACTCTGCCGGATTTTCAGGAAACGCCGGGAATTTGCACAACTTCCATGTGATGCTGAAATTCTTCTCATTTAACGATAGAGTTCCTTCCTGACGCCGAAACTCCGTCCAAGGGAGGCCGGATTTCTCCTCTGCCACCAACATACGTCGGACTTCTACCCGACGTCGGACCTTCACTCTTTGCCAAGTCTCTACCCGATGCCAGACTTCTACCGGTTATCAGACTTCGCTGGACATCTATGCGAAGATGCATTTCTTTTCATTGTTGGACTTCTACCTGACGCTGTCCTACTGATCTTCGTCGTCAGACTACAGTCCTTCCGACCTCCTTCTCCAGCCGCTACGGTTCTCCTGACTTACGTCGCCCGCCGACTACAGTCTTTCCGACATCCTTCGCCCGTTGACTACGGTCCTCCTGACTTATGTCGCCCGCCGACTACAGTCCTCCGTCGCTAGCTGACTACGGTCCTCCTGACCTACGTCGCCCGCCGACTGCAGTCCTTCTAACAAAGTGAACATGTCAATAGTGATCCTTTGTATTTACATCATGTAATGTACTCCATAAGATGTACATCAAGCTAAGACCTTCCACCAAGGAAGGGCCTCATTTGTAATCGACTGCAATACTAGTGGATTCATTCAAACTGGGCTAGGCCCCGTGGTTTTTCCCCCTTCGAATGGCCTATAAGGCTTGTTTTAATTTGATTTGATTTTTTTTTTAAATAATCATAAATATTATTATTATATCACATAATAACAATTATTATTATTATTGCCAAAATGGCAGAAGCCAAAAACAAAAATTTTTACGTAAAATTTTGTGCAAATTCCTCAAAATTCGTGCACTTTGTTCAAAAATTTTTATCCATTTACGTGTATGGGCAAATTTATAGTTTTCTTAGATGATTTGGACGTTCTGAACACAATGACGCAGTCTGTTTTGCGTTCGAACGTCGTTTGAGAGATGTCGTGCATTATTTTCGGGAGTTAGAGGCCAATTTTGACTGGTCGCACTCGATTCAACTGCGAGAGGCATCAACCTAAAGGAATTTGATGTTCGGGTCGCAACGACGCTGTTCGTTTGGTGATTGGACATCATTTGATCCTTCAAATGATTAGTTGTGTCAACACGCGCGTCACTTTTATCGCCAATTTTGCTCTTTTCATACGCGTATTTGATATGTAAGTCAACACAACCTAAATTGAATCGTTTAACAAATGTGTAAAAAGTACCAACCTGGATCCAACATGTTAAACCTTTTTTCAATAATTATTAACTATAAATTTATGATATTTGATAAAATATAATTAGATAATACCTCTTATTTACATGTATAAAAACTAAGGAAAAAATATAGTAATAGGGCCATTTTCAAATAAAAATAGAGCTGTGGGACCACTTGAATCTGACTTGTCTAATAAATGGCCGAAAAACTAGATTCAATTCTGACTTCTTTATTAAATGGGTAATCCATAATCTAGATTTTTTTACAAGATCAATGATTTACACCTATAGCAATGATTTAATAATTCATGAATATTTGGAATTTTGTGTAATTTATGACTTCAGTTTTTTTTTTTTTGCATTTTAATTATTGGAAACTTGTGGTATTTTATTTTTTGGGTCATTATTTCTTAAAAGTAAAGAAGCTTCTATTAATAATTCATTGTCCAAATTAGGAACAATTATTACGCTCTCCGACCGGACGTAGAGGAACGTCCGGTTGGAGGCCAAATCGCGCAAAAAAATGAGAAATATCAAGCAATACCAAACAATAACGAGGAATACCATCACGTGAAGACCCAATACCGAGTTATACCGAGCTATACCGAGCTATACCGAGTTATACAAAAGTTGTACCGAGTTTTTCCTAGAAAAAACTCGGTACAACTCGGTATAGCTCGGTATAACTCGGTATTAGCCTTCACAGACCGGTATTCCTCGTTATTATCAAATAATACCTAGCAATACCGAGCAAATACCGAGTTTTTAGTGGGATTTTGCTTCCGACCGGATGTTCCTCTACGTCCTTATACCGGACCTAATAAAAGTTCCTAAATTAGGGCTCCTTTGTTTGTCCATTTTTACCATTTTTTTCATCTGACAACGGTAAAATTTATTTATTTGATAAAATTATTTTTCTTGAACACATTCTAAATACTGCTATTTTTGTATTTTTTTCAAAAACTTTTTGGTATTAATTTATGGTTAAAAAACTCTCTTCTATGGATCAACAGTTTTAAAACTACTATTTACCAAAATTACAGAATAACACACAACTCCTCTTGGCCTATAACAAAACGAAAGGTCCAATGTTCGAGTAATGCGTTGTGCTTTGCCTAAATGGCCTAAATGTCCAAAAAAAAAAATTACAGAATAACAAAACGTTGGAGAGCCACCTGCGTTGCCCTTCAACTGCCTCTTCTTTCGCGCAATCCCCTCCACTTTCGCGGGAGATTGAAACAACTTAATCGTTAGGTCGGCGAGGGAAAGCTTATAAAAACCTCTTACAACTATTCCAATGTATCCTTCTTTCGATCATAGATTCCTTCGCTGTTGCTCTTCCTCTTCCACCTTCAGAAATCTTTTCTCTGATCAACAATCATTGGCTGTAAATCCACAAACGAGTAGGTAAGACTCAAGAGATTTATATTTTTCCTTTTGGTATTCGTAAGTTCTCGAGATTTTTATTTTTGTTAGGAAATTAGAAGATATTTGCATTTCTCTGTATGATTCTCTCCTAAAATCATTAAAATTTGAAGTAGACATGTACTGTGAGTCTGTGAATGACATTCGGTTGTGTTCATTTTTCAATTTTTGTTTTTTACTTCAACCAAAACAAGAAAATTGAAATTAAATTATAACTACAAGTAAAATTATAAAACAAGGCTTGAAAATGCCTTCTCTAAAAATGTTTTAAGTGTTTCTAGATAATTACTATCTAAATACTTAAGTAGCTCTTGTGAATTCTAATACTGAGTGCGAAATCATTTAAGGAAGAGTTTCCTTCGGTAAACTCTATTGAATTTCATAGCGAGATCCATTGACCAGATTAATAGTTAGAGTAGCCTTAGGTGACTTGACAATTTCGATTGTCGTGTTCATTGATGAGTAGTTTTCTTTTATGGTGACTTCAGCATGGAGGCAAGTTTTAATGGTCTATTCACATTAGCAAATTTAATGACCAAAAATTACTTAAACTCTTAAAAGTTATTGATCTTTGAGGAGGAAGTTTTGAAAGCCATTGTTATGGTTCTTCCTTGAATTTTATGAAGATCTCACAGCATTACTAATGGTAAGTTAAGAATTTATTAATTTGAATAGGGCAATGCAGTCATCAGGTTTGGTCTTTCCAAAGCAAGTTCTGCGATTTGGCATTTTGAACTTTGGTGGAGGTTGAGCTTTTGCAAATTGAATTAAAAAAATATTCATAAGCTGAGTAAAAAGTTTCTTGGGCCACCAAGGATGATGAAATTTTGTTACACAATGTTTTGGGCAGGACGAAGCACCTTTATAATGATGTTGTGAAGAGAGTATGATATCAGAAATGTGGAAAATCGATCTAGTTGTGTTCTCGGAGAGGATGAGATGGAAGAGCATCTATTCATAAGGAAAATCAATGGTGTTTATGATCTTTTTACCCATTATGTTAGCCATGAGACTTTCTCACAACTTCAACTTCATTTATAAAATTATTATTTAAAAAAAAAAATACCAAACCGATTGCCTTACATCTATTGATAACATTGTTCGATGAATCAAACTACCCCTTAATTAAGAGGGATTCTTTGATGAACATAGCTTAAAAATATTGCTTTCATATTTACTCATTATTTTGCTCTTTATTACTCTATATTAGTATTAATTCAACAATAATCATGAATAAACTGAGCAAAATACTCATCAACTACACAAAAAAAATTGGCTACTTTGACCATAAAGATAGAAAAATCTTTGCAACAAATTGTGGTTATCATAAAAAGTATTTTTCCTTTTCATTTCAGTTCTATGCAATGGAGGCCAACAAGCAGGAACTTGTCTCCACTTTTCTTGAGATCACAATGTGCAATTGTAGGGTTTCTGCTTTGAAGATCCTCGAGGTTCATAGTTATATTAATTTGTCATTAACATATTTTTATTATAAAATGATTTTTATCATGCAATGCATGGTGCAAAAATGTTTAATTATCTTCTACAGGATGTAGAATGGAACATTGAGGCTGCTATTCAATTGTTTTTTGAGGGTGGAAGCTCACATGGAGAATCGGCAGTGCTACCATATAATCCTTTTTTGTATTCGGATTCCACTGTTGTACCTACGTAAGTTATTTGTGATTTTTTGAAATATTTTCTGTATTTGTTTCTTTGGTAGGTTTTTGAAATATTTGAATTTGATTTTTGAAAAAAAATAAAATAAAATTTGTAGTGGTTGGGGCTCAGCCGATGAAGATGAAGTTGATGATGGTCAAAAGCATTTTGACCTTGATGCCACTATCCAACCTAGGTAAGTGGATTTTTTTTTTTTTAATATAAGTATGGAATTGGTTTCTTTGGTGGTTTTTTGAATAATGTGATCTTGAAAGTGGGGTTAGGTGCCCAGAGGATGAAAATGAAGGTGAAGATGCTCAAGAACATTGGGATTTTGATCCCGAAATTGTACCTACGTAAGTGGATTTTAGGTGTGATTCTTTAAACTAATTTTTGCTAGCTAGAATTTGAAATATTTTATTCTAAAAATATATATTTTCAGGGGTTGGGGTTCGGCGGATGAAATTGAAGTTTTTGAATCTCAGGAACATGAGCATGGGTATAAATGAGTGTGATAATCAACATTCGTTATTTCAACCATACAACATATTGTTCCTTTGATAATTTTAATAATATTGTAATTTCTCTTCTTACATGAATGGAACGTTGATGTTGCGGACTTGCATCCATTAGTGTTGATGGAGCCCTTGAATATCCCAATTTTTCACCACTTAGTAATGAGAGGCTTTATGATGATGATTCAGAATCAGATAGGTATGTTGATCTTATTCACTATTTTAAGATTGTATTTAGGCTATTTCATTTAGCTTAAATGAATGTTGTTTTGTAAGCTTTTTTTCTTTTAAAATTTATAGCTTTATTGTGATGTATGAAAATTATATCTTAGATTTTAGTATGTTTAATTTTTTACTTTGATGACTTCTCTATAGTTTTTAAATGTGAATGTAGAAAGGTTATTCAATTTTCTATATGTAGCAAATTTTTAGTTTTTAGCTTTGCACAATACTTAAGTATGAAGTTTGTGGTAACAATTTAGAGCTAAATAAGTGATAATGGTGTGATTATAAAATGGAAAATGCATGCAATACTATATGCGTGCTGAAAATGTTGAAGAAGGAAAGAAACTAATTTTGCATGATACTAAAAGAGTAAAAGTAGTTTTGCATGTATATAAATCATTGATAAATATAAGATTTGTTAAAATGTATTTAGTTAAAGTTACCAAATAGCCAGTAGTTAATAGAACTTCCAGGCAAATTATAAATAGATTTTGAATTATTGTCTATAGGTCATATAGGTTATGATATGCTGAATCACAAGGATCAAATATTACAGAAATGATGAGTTTCTAGTCTAAATGTCTTTATCAAAATTATTAATAATTCACATACTATTGTAATTTTAATCTGTCATAAGGTGTAGATCTCTCAGTTACCTGAATTTTTTTTAGTTAAGATAATTGTTGGCATTATTTTGCTCCATCATCCCCTTTTGTGTTGTAATGTATTAGTTTGGAAGAATTATGATTTTTTTAGCTAAAGAGTTCTTTCTCTCTATTATAGTTAGAAGTTTAACTTTTTGCTTGTATGACATTTAATCAGTTACTATAAATAATAGCTTATACTCATTAAGTTGAATTTTAAATTTAGTTATTTAATTTAGGACTAATTCAACCATAATAGTGTGGTAGAAATTGAATGGACTTTATCAAATGATTAGTTTTGAGCGAGTGGTCTAATTTTTATTTACATTTAGAAATAAAAATAAGTAATGGACATTAAGTAATGCATAACATTATTTTTAAAATTTTTATTATACTTGTCAACTTATGTAATTGTAGGTTAGAGTCAAGTTCTGGGACATCTGAAGATTATGATTCGAAAGAAGAAGAATATAACGAAACAAATCTCTCTATGTTGCATGGACGTCCAAATTACATTTTTCACGGGCACTTTCATGAGGTATACAAACTATAGCATTAAAATTATCTTCTTATGATACAGAGAGATTGCTTTTTTTCTTCTTAATATTTTATTTTCCTTTGTGAATTTCTATTCGATTAGAAAATTTGTTATAGTTTTCAAATCGGCTTAATTTTAATCAATGGTTTTTTTGGTACTGTATTTTAATTGTAACTTAAATATTAATGTTGTTGGAACTATTTGATACTTAAATTCTTTTGTTTTAAACCCTCACTATGGGGCCTATACATTAAATAAATATGAAGATTACAAGTCTTTAGTGAATTAACAACCCTCTAAAAATACATTATTTGAAATAAAACCTGCGAGCAGTCTATCCAATCTACTACAAGAGAAAACAAAGAAAAGAAACTAAATAAAAGAAAAGAAACAACAACCAACAAAGGAGCAGAAAGGCCAACAGAGATGAAAGAAAGCCAAGGAGGAACCCAAAGAGAGAAGCCACCCAATCAGGACAACCTGAAAAACAACACTAGATCCACAATTAACAACATTAAATTATAAAGGAACCTGCAAAAAAGGACACCACAACCTCAACCCAGCACCCCTTCTAAACAAAAGCCAAGCACCACCTCCACAACCAGCACCACAACAAGACCTCCCTACAAAAAAAACCAAAACCACAGTGAGCCGAAAAACCCACATAAAAAAAAAACAAACCAAAACCCAAGCTAAAGTAAAAAAAAGAAAGAACTATTTCCTTTTAGACTTCTTTCTACAACGTTTGCCTCCACCTTGACCAAAAGTTTTTTCAATAATACGATTAACATTCAAATTGCAAAATGCCGGAGCATCCTCATTTGGCCCAAAGAAATCCTCCCCATCACCCCTGCAAGGTGAGGAGAGAGACTCCTAAAGCCAATTATTTTGATTCGAAATAACTGTCAATTGAGCTTTCATGACCTCATTTGAAATAAACAAAACAGTGACTTCAAAAATATGCTTGTTTAATGGTTCCAACAAAGTCACAGGAGAGTCTACAGAAACAACCTCCATACCAGAGGAATTAATTGCATCCCCTACTGCAATAGGCACATCAACACCAACCAAAGGGCTCAATACTTCACAACCCCCAGCAGCAACATCTATATGAACACTAAGAGAAATAATAGAACTAGCAACAAAATTAACCATACAATTATTAGCTTCCCTTAACCTCATTAACACTGCAAGATGTAGCCAAAGGAGGAAAATACTCTACATTAAAAATAGGCTTAATTATAGCACCATTAGGATCATTAAACACCCCAATTAGAGCATCAATAGAACCATGCACCCCAATGTTATCCAAAGAATCAACATTAGCAATAGCATTCTCCTCAGCAATAACCATATAGTTTGCCTCACTATTATCCTCATTAAGCATCTTATGAATAACAGGGACAACATTTAAGGAAGGAAGAACAATATTATCCAAAGTATCATTATTAACAATAACATTCTCTTCAAAAATAACATTAAGATTAACCGGATTAGCAGCATTAACACCAGCATTCATCGAGGTAGAGGAGGAAATAAGACGACAATCACCCTTGATATGTCCAATACTTTTACATAGTGCACAAAAGGAGGAAATTCTTCCATGATTATATTCTGAATATAACCTAATTTTTTAGGACCTAACCAAACATTATCAGGAAAACTTTTAGTGATGTCAAGTTCAACTAAAACACAAGAAACAAAGGAATGGGAGCCATTACAGGTCGCATTATAAACTTTTAGCGGTCGACCAAAAAGTGAACCAAGACCGTGAAGGATACGAGGAGAAAGTAGGTGAGGGGCACAGGTTAGGGAAGGAGATCCAAATAGGAATTACAGGAGACTCCACGCCAATATCAAGGAGGGGCGACCATTTGGTCAATTTCGTATAATAGTTATTAACAAGGTAAGATCTATGGCAAAAAACTCTACTGTAATCCAAGTCATTAATCAACTTAATCAAAATGTGAGAAGAATCCAATAAAGTAATGGAGAAATCGCTAATAAGCTTCAGATTAAAGAAAAACCTTTGGATAGAGTCAAGAGAGGGGCGTCGTGAGGGAAAGAAACCAACTAACGCAAAATACAGAGCCGTTGCAAGGGCGGAAATTTCTTCCTCATAAATCCATAGAAATGGCAAGCCATGAAAAGAGGTAGGTTTTAGATCAAAAAACCTCGCATCAAGGGAAGAGCCAGAGAGAGCATCGTGGAAAGACTGCGACTTGATTGGGCCATCCAAAAATTCAAGGTCGACCAAGCGATTTACCACCATACCAGCCAAGGTGGCCGGTGGTGGACGAATCAAAAGAAACGGGAAAGCAAAAAACAACACAAAAGGAAAAGGGGAAATAGAAGACTTCCTTGAGCAAAAAATTGACGAGGCAGAGCCTCCAGCAGCGCCGAGGATGCACTAGGGAAAAAACCCTTTGACACTTAGATTCTTTATACCCCGTATGAACTTTTTTAGGTTTTTCTAGAAGATGTCAATTACACATACATTTAGTTCTTTGATTGTGACATAAACACCAAAAGGAACATCCCAGGGATCAGTCACTAGACTGATGTTCTAGCATCAACTTGACAACATCTACCAGTTGACCTCTAACTGCTCTACTAACCATCTTACAACTTCTAGCCTACCTCACGATCCCATGATCTCACATAATTGTTCCCATTTACAGCACAAAACGATCCTAGCACTCTCAATACGCTCTCACGCTCACTTTGCAATCGAAATCAAGATTTCTTTCTTTCTCTCATGCTCGTTTCCCTCTATGTCAGAACGACACCAGCATCCTATCTCATCCTCTGCAAACAAACTCACTTGCGAGTAAAGCTGAGCTCAACGACCCTTTGCTTACAACTCGAGCCTCCTCTCTCGTCTGCCTCGGCTTATTAAGTCTGACACTATCAACCACCCTCTACAAGATTAATTTTAAGATGGATAACTCAGACACATACAGAGTACATATATACTTCTTTTCCATCTATCCAGCACTAGGGTGGTTTTGCCTCTTCTCCTTTTGAGTTTGATTGAGCTTTCACTTACACATACAACTAGGTGGGTTAGTGGTATTCTTGATCAAGCAATATGTAAGTTCAGTATTTTAGACTCATTATCATTGTTGTGATATCATGTTATAAGTCCCCCCCCCCCGCTATGTGGTGTGGTGTAGAAGACTACCAATATTTAGGTCACATTTACTTCTCTAGGTTTGCGAGGTACCCTTGGGCGATACAATCCATGGTGGTTGAGAAGGATTCTTATGATTATAGAAGTCTGATCATCTTCTTTGACGAGTAGCATGGGAACTATAACGACTTGGGATGATAGGAAACTATGGAATATTGATAATCTTTTCTTAAATTAACTTGTTTTTTAGGTAGATTTCACATATCTGGGTTAGATTTCCTCCCTAAGATAGTTCTTATTCTTTAGAATAAACATCCTTCATTCCTAAGATTCATTATAATATCTTTGATAAGTTACTTTCCAACAGTTGAGAGGGGTTTTGTTTTGTTGCTATTTTTTCTTGCATTTTATTTTATTGTTTTCTTTTAACTACTAATTAACTATTGGTATTAACAAGCATTATTTTATATGCAGGCAAAAGTAGAGTCTTCCCATCTTGATAGATGGTTATTAGTGAATGTGCAAACAAGGGAGGAATATATGGTAGTCATCCTTAAAACTTCTTGTGATATTTCTTTTTCAATATTGCATTGTAATTAAAATAAGCACTGATTTAACTATTGCCCTCTTCAGCTAAATAGAGAGACATGGTCAGATGTCACTGTCCAAGAATTATTGAGATCACATTTTTTATTTTGGGAGGTCAGTAGTTGTATCATGTTTTCGTAGTTAAGAATTTAGGATAAATTGTTCTTTTATTAATGATTGCATACCGTATCATGTTATTTTATTTTAGATTAATGACAAAGACACTATTGAGGGACAAAAAGTATGTTGTTTTTACAAGTTGATGACATTGCCTGCAATTTTGGTCGTTGATCCGATAACAGGAGAGAAAATGTATGCTTGTCATGGAATGAAGCAACCAGAGGACTTGCTAAAGGTAAAATTTTACCAATTTCTTACATAAAAAAGTTTCTCTAGGATTCAGTGGCAGTTGGTTTGGTTTGGAATTTTGCATTTAAAAAATGTGATGAGCTGGGTGTTATGCAAGTGTGACTGTTTGATTCTCGGAAGTTTTCTCATTCTATTGGTGTGAGCTTTAGGCTTTATTTGAGGCGATTTTTTTACTGCTTCTTAAAATAGCTTTTTTTTTACAAAAAAAATTATTTTTTGTACTAAAAAGTTGCTTTAAAAAGCAGTATGAAAGCCGTCCCAAAAGAAGCCTTAATTTTTCCTTATTTTGATAAAAACATTTCCATAACTATTTCTTATGTATAATTTATTTAGTATCTACTTTTTGCTGAAATTTGTGGATATTTACGATCTTTTTATTATTAATTAGATTTAAGCTATGCTATCTTATGTTTTAATCTAAATAATGTGAATTGCTCGATTATTTAATAACTTATGATCTTTGAATGCTCAGTATCGCTTTCTCTTGGTAAAGTTATTTTTATTTATTTATTGTAATCTCTGCTCTCTCCCTATAAAAGTGTTATATGATGCTGAAGCCTTTTTTTTTTAGGATTTGATGAGATTTTCTGATAGAAGTCCAAAGCAGAACCTTCTAGCAAGCACACGAAGAGAAAATGCTAGTGCTTCAACACACCAAACAGGTTGGCTACTAATATGCTATAGTTGCTTTCGATGAACTGTTTTGTGAGAACTCATAATATATCTTGATTTAATTTGTTTTTAGCATGTTTTTTCTCCTTAACAAATTTAGATGCAATAGAAATAATTTTCATAGCAGTTTATGATTAGTTCAAAACATCTATCCTTTAAAATTTAGTTTCTTAATGGCATATTGGATCTGCCAAATTTTTTATGTAGCAAAAGGCTCCACAAATATGAAGTAAAACCTAGCTAAGAACAACAATTTTATCTTCTTACTTATACAGATGTCCAAATTTATGCTTTTTCAGAGGCAAATGAGGTGTCACAACCTAAGGAAATCAATCCAGAGCCCACAACTAAAACAAGCTATCCTCCTCTTCCAGAAGAACCTACAGAAAAGAAGCACACTTGCAAAGTAGGAATATGTCTTCCAAGCGGCGAGAGAGTGCAGAGGAGCTTCCTGAAAACAGATTCGACGAAGGTAAAGTTGATCAATTTTTTGTTAGGAGGAATTATTCTGTGTGGACACCAAACGGTCCAGAGACCAACCAGAACGTGCCATATCACTCGGTACCGAGTGACACCGAGCACCGGTACTGAGCAAAAAAGTGACGTGATGCGTTTTGGTTGGTCTCCGGACACCTTATGGGGTCCGCACAGAATAATTTTTCGTCATGATGGGCTTTAAAGCTCTTAGATTTGCATCGATATTAGCAATATCTATATGATATCTAAAGGCTGCACAAATATCCATGTAAGTTTAAAAGTTTTGAAGCCATCTTGACACAAAACTTATTATCATGATATCCTTATGTAATCTTTTTTATTGTGATATTGCATTTATAAATTTTATTTTGATTGCTTGTATGCAGTTGTTATGGTCTTTCTGTTCAACTTTGTTGAAGAAAGAAGAAGAATCTCAGAGTTTTTGCTTTATAGTTCCCCGTTCTCCTATGTTATTTTATGATGCGGACACAACCTTTGAGGAAGCTGGTTTATCCAACACTCTGTTAAGACTAAGCTTCAGAGGAGATTAACAGATGATTAGCTGATGTTATCAACATTAAATTTTTATTTTTTTTTTATATTTTTTTGATTCTTTGATTTAAGAGGCTTTTATTGTAATTAAAGTTTTGTTTGGGATGGCTTTCTTACTACTTTGAAAAAAAGTTTTTTAGTATAAAAAATTTTTAAAGTAAAGATTTTTGTACGAAAAGCTATCCCAAACGAAGCCTAAGTGTTAATTCATTTTTTTAATGAGTTCAAATCTTGAACCTCGTTTAGAGGACAAAAATGTATGACACTGCATTGTATATTCAATTATTTATAGTAAATTTTTTTATTTTTGAAATTCCAAGAGAATTTGTTAATTATTGCTTTAACTTTAAGGAAAGGTGAAGAAATATGATGATGATGATGATAAGATGATAATTTAAAAAATAAGAAATCTTTTTATAAATTAATATTGATTGCATTCTTTTTATAACTAGATTAACACTATGTTTTTCAAAATAAGAACAAAAACTAAGCTAGATGTTGTGTGTTTACATATGTGATGTGAACATTAATGATCAAGTGGTCTTATTAACTAATCAACTTGATAAACACATTAACATATGTAACTTGTATGTGTGGTGCAAGGCCTATCCCATATAGGCTAAATCCATCCCTAGCTTACAAAAATCAATAAACAATCGTTATTTGAACTACAGTATTTCATACTAATGGAGAGTGTTATTTTCTTCTCAAAAGTTATGTCAACCAGAGGGCCATTTTTTACTTTCTCAGCTTTCCTTGGGTGATGGGTTCTTTAAATATTTGAGAATTCCCATTGCTGCGAGGTAACTTAGAGTAGCTGATCTATCCATTATAGCAAAATATTTCAAATATGATGGAGGATTGGAAAGCTAAACTTTTATCCTTTGTTGGGAGAAATTAATTTATCAAGTTAGCATTTGGAACACCATTTCCTATTGGATTAGGGGTTCTATCATACCTAAATCTTGTTGTAATTTTATTGATAAGTGTTGTGTCAGATTCCTTTTTCATGGTGATACTCAAGGTAAAAAGCTTCATCTTGTCTCACGGAATACTTGCCTCCCTAAGAATTTAGGTTGTCTTGGTCTTTCTTCCATCTCTACATTAATTCATGCTTATTATTCTTCTTTGATATAGAGATGCCTCCCTTTTGACTCTCTCCTTTGTTGTTGGTTTAAGAACTCTTATATCTCCTTCTAGAATCCTATCTTTGGGAAAGCTTCTCCATGCTGGAAGCATTTTCCTAAGGTGGATGGTTTGATAAAACCTAATATTTCCTTCAAGATTGCTGATGAAAACAGAATTGCTCTTTGGTGGGATCCCTCATGTGCTGAGAAATCTTAAGCTGAGTTCTCATCTGGGTATGTTATTGTTCTTCCTTCTAATTCTATTGTGGTTACTATTATCTCTGATGGTGTTTGGTCTATTTCGCAGGCTTTCCCCCTCCCTTCATAACTCTATTTTTGTTATTAATTTCTCTAATGCTAAAGTTGATTTGCCTTAGTGGTGTAATAGTGAATACCTTACTTTTAAAAGCTTTCTTAAGGATTATTATCAAAGTTATGAGGAGGTTAACTGGTTTAAATTTATTTGGCATGAAAAAATTTATTTGAGGTTCTCTTATTTTGCTTGGTTTGCTGTGGTGTGTGGACCCAAAATTGTTGACCAACTTCTTTTAAGGAGCATCTCAGCAAACACTATATGTCCTCTTTGCAACAGATATGATGAATTTGTTTCATACTTGTTTTATGAATGTGATTTCTCTTTTAACATTATAAAACTGTTTTCCTTGGTGTTGCTATTTTTCTATTTTGTTCCTAACATCATTCAAGTCTTTAACTGCATCAATAAGGATCCTAAGCTATTTGTGAACTCTAAAAGTTACTACTATTTGGCTATTTATGCAACAATCTACTACATTTGACATGAACATAATATCAGAATGTATATGTGTAATAGCCCATATGTTGACTCTGCTAAATAATTTTTTTGGAGTCAATATAAGTCCAAATCATAAACTGTCTTTGACATAACATTGTTATTGTAGTATTTTACTTGCACGATTTTTTTTCATAATTTTTGGGTGCTAGTGAAAATCCTTAAGAAATTGGCATCTATCGATACAAGTAAGGATTTTGGGACCGTCAGGTGTCCCTTTTGGAAACCGATTTCACTTAAATTTTTTAAATAAAATGTATTATTTTATGGATATTTTTCTATAATTTTTAATGTCCCAAATAGATTTATAAGAACTTTTTATTAAAAATTGAATAAAATATATAATTATATTACAATATCTTAATGCATTATTTAAGAATCTTTTATTTCCCTTAACTTTTGGTAGAAATAGAAAACATAGAATGGTTTAGAGAAAATAAGATAGATTGTGAGGAGAGAGAAAAAAAGCTAGATTTTGGAGGTTACAGTATGATTTTCATCTGTCTTGTTGTTGGAAGATTTACTCATCTCGGTGTAAGGAATCATTACCCTATTTTTGATTTCAAATATTTTATTTTTTTATATTTTTATGATCAAATTTATATTTTTATTATAAAAAAATAATGATAATTTTGTAGTACAGGGTGCTTCTCATTCATGTATCAGTACTTCTTTGTTTTTTATTAGAAAGGCTATTAAAGTGAAAATTTGTTGTTGGAAAATCATGAAAGTTGTTTAAGACTTTTGTTCTGAATTTTTTTTTTTTGGCTTTGCTGCATTTAATCTTTAGATCTTCTGGATTACAAGTGTGATGTTGCTAGTGCCTTGCGATTTCTGTGTCCCTTTGCTTTTTCTAGAAGTATTTGCTTTTATCTGCTTGGGGTTCTCCTTTTTACTGCTTCTGGATGCTTAACTTATGCTGCTACATCTCCTAGTAAATAGTCTTCTCCATTTTTGTTGAGTAGCTTTTGGATGGATTGTCTCTATTAAGTCATCTGCTTACATAATTTTTGTTGATTTTGTTTACCTCTTGGGGAGGCTTTTGTGTATTATTATTACTGAATGTGGGAAAATCCCTTTGAATTAAAAAAAAAAAAAAAACTAAAGGCATTTAATATAGTGCTATGTGGTGTCAAATCAAGTTATCATATTATTCTTGTTAATGAGATAGATTGGAAAACACAATTCTCCTTGGCCTATTGGTTGAGAGCTTAGGCTTCCAATAAGAGGTTCAGGGTTCGAGTCTATGTGTATGCGTTGTGTGTGTGAGTTTGCTTTAAATGGCCTAAATGTCCCAAAAAAAGAAAATAAAAAGATAGATTGGAAAAAATAATTTTTAATTGATATTAGAATTTAATAAATTGGTGAATTTTGGGACAATAGTATTTTTATATTTTACAACTATTAATATATTTATAGGAAACTTATAGTATTTTAGCTATGGGTTATTATTTCTTAAAATTAAAAGGTGATTTTTATGTTTTTTCACCATGTTTGGCTTTCTTAAGATTAATTGGATTAAACCAAATTAAGTAGGCTAAAAAATGTAATGGGATGGGTTAAACATAGAAGCATTTGTCTAACTTGATTACATTCATTTAGAGGATTACTTAGAAGCTCAATTAAAATAAGTTTATAGCTGGAGGGGTTGAAGGATTAGGTTTACCACTTCTTTATTTTTGAACACAAGATCATCATGTGGCTGCACTATAGCTAGTAGTAGGGCATGCAAGACTCCAATGATATGCTTGTATATTGGAGTTTAGCTTTGGGCTGAGGGGAGTGATGGGGGCGGTGGAGTTACATAAAGAATTGTGAAAATGATTTAGGGCTCTATTAATTCTTAAACAATGCTTAGATTTTCTTGAATATAAAAAATATAAAAATCTCACTTAATATACGTAAGTATACATGTTGAATCAAGTAATACAGTGATATAGTAGAGTATCGATTCTACGAGAAAGGGTATTTTCTTGCAAATACTAATACTGTCTACATCAATTACAATAATTATGTTACTCAATAAAAATAAATTTTGGTGGAGATTCAATCACTTAATTTAAATCTCAAAATAATTAAATGAAATACTATTTGTATAAATGATTTTAGATTTATGAAATGTAAATATAATATAGTTCTTAATGATTCTCTTTTATATTGATGTTATTTAGAGCATATGCATCACCGACCACTCAATCAAACGTGCAGAGACAAAGGACATATTAAACCCTTCCAACCTCAATGCTATTCTAAACTCTCATAGTCTATTACCTTATAAAAACCTTACACTAAAGGAAAATCACCCATTTCCGGCAGCCTTTTATGGTGGAAATTGAGCCTTTTCCGGCGGTTTTGTAGTTTCCCGGCGGTTTTTCGGTGGTTAAAATTCTGCCGGTAAAAATGGCGCCTGAAAATAAATTCCGGCGATTTTTTCCAGCGGCCAATTATTCCGGCGGCTTGCCGGCGGTCTTAAACCGCAGGTCAAAATAAAAAAAATAAAAAAAAATTCCTTGCCCGCCTGCCCGGACTCAATCCCGCGCTGCCCGCTGCATTCCCGCCCTGACCGACTACCCGGACGACCCGCCCAGCCTGCCCGACTGCCCGGACTCAATCCTGCGCTGACCGACACTGCCAGGACGACTTGCCCCGCTTGCCCTCTTGCCTGTGCGCACGGTGGGATTCGAACTCTGTCCAGTTCAGTTTCATATTAAACTCTTAACCATTTTGCTGCAATGCAAAATATATCTAAAGGCTTAATGTTTTATATTTAAACTATATTCTTTAAAAAAATTAATATTCATTTTAAAAACTGAAATTATATTAAATTAAAATTAATAATAAATTAAAAAAATAAAATTAGTAATTACTTCAACTAAAGTATTATAATTAAAATTAATAATAAATAGAAATTAATTAAAATAAATTCATAATTTATTAAAATACTAATTAATTTTTAATTATAAAAAATGGAACTAATTAATTTAAAATAAAAATTAATATTTAATATAAAATAAAAATTAACTAACTAATTAATTTTAAAATGAATATTAATTAAATAGTTAATATAACTTTTAATAATTATTTGTTAAATCATTTAAATAGTTTAAAATTTATTCATTTTTCTTTAAATTTTTAAAAGTCGCCGGAAAATTCAGTGGGGAAAAACCGCCAGAAAAGTACCGAAAAGCCGCTGGAAAAGTGACCGCCAGCAAGCCGCCGGAAATTAGTGATTTTCCTATAGTGTTAAAAGAGTAAGTAAAACATGTACTATTAAAAACCCATCATGACAATTCATCTTTATGAGTTTTATACATGACAAGTACTATGCATATGCTCGCATCATATCAACCCAACATATCTGGTTGTGTCTATTTTCTTATTCATAGGCTCTACATTACACTTGATATTAACTACGCACATGGCTACTGTGTACATTAAATGAAGATCTACTATATTAAAAATATCATTAAATAATTTAAAATAATTCATCAGTACTCCATATTTCATTTATACAATCAATTCAAAACTAGATAATTTAATCAGACATGAAAAATAAGTAACGCAAATTCATTTTCATTAATTGAAAAAGAAAAGATATAAATGATTATATTTAATATTCTCCTCTACACTCATCATTGAACTTACAAAATTACTTTCGCAAATACAAGCCAAACAATCACTACAGGAAATCGTCAAATACTGGCAGATTTTTCTGGCGGTTTACCGACGGACAATTTTCCGGTGGCTTTCTAACGGCCTAATTTTTCAAAAAATTTATTGGCGGCTTTCTAGCGACTTTGTTTCCAGCGACTTACTGGAATAGTTTTCGGCGGCTTTTCTTAATATAATTTATAATTTTGATTAATTTTTTTGGCAACTTTAATTAAATAATAATTCTTAGTTAATTTTAATTAATTATTAATTTAATTAATTAATTATTAATTTAATAACTTAGTCAAATTAATTATTAATTTAATAACATATTTAAGTAATTATTAACTTTAATATTTTATTTTTTATTTTAAATTATAATTTTTGTATAATATAGTTTAAATAAAAAATAATAAGCATATTAACACATTTTCCCTCACAACGTAATAGTTGGGTGGACTTATACTTAGAAAACTTGCCTTGGTTCGAATCCCAGGCTAAAAGCGTGCCTGGGCAGTAGGCAGGCAGTTGGTCAAGAAGGGCAGTGCAGGCAGCGACCAACGGGCAAGGCAACGCGGGCAGGACTCCTGGCGGGCAGCGGGCATGGTGGGAGCTCGGGCGGGCAGCGTGGGCAGGCCTCCTGGCAGGCAGTGGGCACCGGAGCTCGGGCGGGCAGGGCGGGAGCTTGTGAGAGCAGGCTTCTTGGCGGGCAGCCGGGCAGGGCAGGGGTGGCTAGGCAGTGGGCATGTTTTTTTTTTAAATTAATTTTTTGATATTTTACGGCGGCTTTTTTCCGCCGGAAAATACCGCTGCAAATATTTTTCATACACGTGTTTTACCGGCGACAAATTTGCCGTCGAAAAATCGCCAGAAATTGATCATTTTCCATCAAAAAATGCCGCCGGTAAACGTTGATTTTCCTGTAGTGAATATAATGGAACGTATTTATCACTTCTTTGAATTCTCCTAGTTGTCATTCCTATGAAAAAATTAGAGAAGCACTATAAAGACTGAACTCTCCTACTAATATTACAAACAGACTATTTATAGAAAAACACAGAAAATGAATTCTGGTGCCTTGACACTCAAAACACTTATGTCACAGCGCCCATAAAATGAATTAGCACTGTAGTGCTGAAGGGTTTCCTCCACTACAGTACTTTTTGACATGGATCCGCTATTTAATGAATCAATGCACGCTTCACTGGCAGATCGCGGCCTGAATAATTATAACTGTGGCACCATGACATTGCTGATGGTTGAGCGTTGCGACGTTAACGTGACACTCCCCTTGACTTAGTAGCATTGAAATTTGGCGTTGCGGTGCCATGCAGAAAGTGATTGGGCATTGCGGCGCTAGCTCCTCCAATGCTATGATGCTGTCAAATTGAGATTGGGCGCCGCCATATCTATATTTGGGTGCTCTGGCGGTGTCAATGATGGCACAACAATGGTATTGTGTCCAACGCCGTGGCTCACCATAGCGTTGTATCATACTTAAAAATTTTACTCATTTCATGTATTTTCCTGTACAAACACAATTGAAATAACATATTTTTACTGACAAATTAACATATAAAGCATAATATTATTTACACATATTAGGGAGATATTAAATTCCTCTAGTCTCCACAAAGGTTACTTCAACCTTAATTAACTAACCACAAGAGATTGAGATTTTGGTTTGTGCTTGTTTATATTAGCCCCTAATACATTGGTTTAGTTTTAAGCCTTGGTTGTATTGTTTTGAACTTAGCTTAAGGATTGGCTAAAGTTTATCAAATTTAACTTTTTATCAAACTTATATTTTGTGACTGATTCGGGCTTAGCTATTTGATGAAATGGGCCCTCTTGGGTATGATTGGATGACTAATGATGAGTTCATAAGAATAGGTTCAATCCATATAGGCTTGAATCAAAATCTAATTTGATTTGAGCTAGCTTTTTTTTTTTTTTTTTTTTTAATTTGATTTGAGCTAGCTTAAATTAAACTATATAGATCTTAACTTAGGCTTCAATTTGATTTATTATGGCTTCATTTGAGATCATTTTATTATTGATTTATTTTTTAAATTACAACCATAATTTCTATTTGACCTTTTTTTTTTTTTTTTGCTATTTTTTTAAAAACTTTTGTGCTAGAAAATTAATTTTTATAACAATTATAATAAGTTTTTTTCTCTATGAACAAATTTTATAAACAGATACGCTTATAATTAATATTATTTAGATAAACATGGAAATTTTTTTAAAAAACAGGTGTAGTCTCTAGCAATGCCAGCAACTTATTGTGTGGAGGGTGACTTGGAAAGGGTAGTGTTAGAGGGTAGGCTAACTTGGTTTTTTTTATATTTTTAATTTTCAATGGTTATAAACTATAATAATTCTATAAATAAATAAATATAATAAAAATATTTAGGTAATTAAATTAAACTATATAACAATTTTATATAAATAAATTGATTATATATATATATATAATTTCGATGGGTTTTTTTTCGCCAATAATTTTTCCAGTGGTGGATTTCCAATGGATGTGATGTTGGAAGAAGGGAATGGTAGAAGCGGCAGAATGAAGCAAAATGATGTCGAAAATATCCAACGGTTTTTTCGGCGGAACATCAGCAGGAAATTTTAGGTTAATCATCTGATGGAAAATTTCGTCAGAAATTTCTAGTGGGATTTTAATCTATGTTTCGATCATTTTGTCTGTTTGTTCTTATCAATGGTTTCAAGGGAATTTCCTCTGGAAAGCCATTGAAAATCTGTAGCATTCTAAAAAAAAATTCAGCCATTCATTGTTTCACTAAAACAATTAATACAGTTCCTAGTACAATAGTTTATACAACCATATAACAAAAAATATTTCATCATCATATAACATTGATAATAAAAATATAATAAAAAATATTCAAACACAAAATTTAAAATGTACTCGTTGTAAACAAAAAGCCAGTCTTCCACATATTCAGAATAAATTCTCCAAACATCTTTAACAACTTAAAGAATTATTTATCTGATAATCTTTGGTCTTTTTGCTCTCCTCATATTCAGGCTCAAGCTGCTGATCCTTTTTTTTTATTTTGGATTAGGTACGATCACAACTCTGCATGAATCTCAGATTATTTTATTAGTATGTTTGGATGTATCTGTCCCATTTTCTTTATCTCTTTAGTGAGGGAAGCCACCCTCTGGCTGACAATATCCTCAACTCCATCATCAACAAATGATATTAAGGTGGATAGATTTGTCTCAAATGCATATGCCTATTATTAAATTTATCCATACACCCTCCCCTTTTGTCTCACTCCAACAAACTTTGACCTCAAATATATTTTAGAATATGAGAACTAGTTAGGATTAAAATAATTAAAGGTATGTTGATTTAAACACATATTATACCTCTCAAAAGGATATATCCAGTGATGTTGCACAGGACCTCCAACTCTTGCCTTATAAGGTTGATGGATTGGAAGATACTCTATATAATTAAAGAAACCAGGAGATTTTTTTTTTCTAACTTGCATAAAATAAATTATATATTTTGCTCACTCTTCTGTAAAGCATATTCGCTTAGTTTAGATCGATGAACGCAAATCTTTGAAAAAATATTAAGCTCCATCAAAGTATTTGATATGTAATCTGATATGAAACATAATATAATTAGAAGTAGAACCTCTATAATAATGTCACAGTTATGACTTTTCAGTCCAAATAATGTTGAAGACATAATGTCCACACATCAGCTTAAGTTTGATCCATATCCATCAAGCATTTTCAAACTTTGAAATTTGTGACATATTGATCATCTTTGTTTTAATGTGAATGAGTAAGATGTTTTGGGCTTCATTATTCTTCCGTCGCTATTCATTATCAGTTCAAATTTTTTTCTTTTACAATATACGTCAATGTTGATTCTAGCTTTCATATTATCTTTAATTTACTTTAACATTCATGATCGTATTAAAAATATTATTCAATATACTATTTTTGATGATAATAACATCCAGATCATGCTTGATGAAATTTGTACTTCGTATAGTAATGTCTAGAAAAAAAAAATTATTTTTGTCCAATTATATTGAATGCCATATCTAGAGAATTTAAACTCTGATAAGGTATGAAAATTAATAATCGATGGTATGTTAGAAAGTCTTACTAGCATCTTTGCACCAGTTAATCAAGATGTTGGAAGTGGCCTCTCAGTTCTGTTTTTAAAAAAATGCATCTTTATTTCTTCTAAATGAATGATCCAAAGGTAAAAACATACGATGATAATTAAACCAGATGTTTTAACATCCATATGTTAGTGTGAAGGATTTGAAGATGCCTTATTAAAGAAGCACAGGATCTCTTTTTGAAATGAAAGAGATTTCCAGGATAGATACCCAAATAAAGAGATTTAAAGATGGGGTTAATCCTTATGGTGATGGTGATGCCTTTTTGGATGGTTGAATTTCTCTATCATTTAGAACAAAAGTTATGAGATCTTTGATCCTTTTATATAATAATATTAATTAAAAAGTTATATAATAATATTATATAAGAATATTAATTTTTTATATATGACTTTTCACATCAAGATAAAGATTTCAAAAAAAAAAACATCAAGATAAAGATGGTGCTTTTGTGTCATACTTCTTTATGTCCATTTGTTCGAGTCGACGTTGGAACTTGGACACATGTGGGCGTCTTACAGGGAACAGAGCTCTTTGGTTATGTCGATGGAGCCTAAATTGCCTTTTTTTATGAACTAAAATTTATTTGAATGAAAATTCTATAAGAATATTATGATGAAATTTATATTAAGATAATAAATTAAAATCTTCTATTCATTTGAATGATTAATTTAAGGAGCCATTTAGTTTTCTTTCTTAATAATTCATATCAGTTATTTCATTTTATTTTATTGGTTAAAATATTATAATAAATGTTATTTTTATAAATGTTACAAGTCAAGTCAAAGTTAGTTTGTTAACTCATCAAATTTGACTCACGAGTCTATTTATCAAGTTGAGCTTGAGCTAGCTCAAGTGTTGATTTAGGGTTCGTTTTGGATAGCTTTTTTACTGCTTCTTAAAACAGTTTTTTTTTGTAAAAAAATAAATAAATCTTGTATTAAAAAACTACTTTAAAAAGCAGTAAGAAAGCGGTTTGAAATGAAGCCTTAACTCAATTACACTGCTAGGTGCACGCACCAAAAGAAATATTTGTATAAAACTTTGTTATAGGTACATCTATTGAGAAAATAATAATAATTTTGAAATCTTAATAAAAATTAGGCTAAAAAAAGGTTATATCTTATACATTCAAAAGAGCTCAATGTGGACCTCCGAAAGAGCACCGCGCGAACGGGTCGATTGGAAGGGACAGATTGGATCGCGCATACGACTGACCATTGAGGATAGAGGCTGACGCCAACACACCTCGATGGGTAGTAATATACATGACCAAATCAAGGGTTTCCCCCATCCGATACAAGAGCTCGAATGGGGTTTAGTAGATGTGGGACCGAGTTTCCCACGGGCGCAAGCCCCCGTGGTTAATTACATCCCAGGCCGGAGCCTGAGAAAACTCTCGATTAAGGATCATACATTATCTTCTCCTAAAGTGGGATTGACACATGGGTATAAACTAGGAAATCCTACTCAAAGGGAAGAAAAGTCCGAAGGGCTGAATCGACATGCGTGGCTCATACCAGCACTCGGAGGCTCTAGGGTACTAAAGAGAAACTGAAGAAAATCAAAGTCAAACATTCAATCACATGCGTGAGAGAAGAATGGAGGTGGCGTCATCCTGTGACGCAGATAAGTAGGATTTAGGGTCCTTGAAAAGAAGGGACCTACCTACTATTTAAGGCATACTACGAGACCTAATGTAGTAGCCTCAAATCCTAAATCTAGTTTGGACTTAGTGTTCGACACACACTAAGACCAGTGTCCTAGCTAATGCGATGCAAAGATCTGGACTTATCCCGGCCTGGATTGGGGGAGCCAGCTAACCACCTAGTCGCTTTAAAACCATACAATTAAGTCAGTTATGAAAGATAGATGGGTGGTACAGTTATTGGAAGTAGGACCGACATCTAGAGAATTTCCTAAGTGGTCCTGGACTTATGTTGGGTGAATGCCCCTAGCTAATGCAATTAAATGTTAATTAAATTGATTTCTAATGCAATGCATGCTAGTTGAAATGTCAGCTCATGAATGCTATAGAAGTTTAAAAACAGGCTTATAGAAAATAAATTTTTAGAAAAGACTGAGTCTCCCTAGGCCCGGCACTTCATCCTCATAGGCCAGATTATCCGGACTCTACCCGCAGGCAGGGAGATGTCTTATAACAAGGAAAGAAAGATGCAGTAATATGCATGCGACCCCGGACGATTCCGGCAATTCCCTAGGTTCGTTAA
This sequence comes from Dendrobium huoshanense, assembly GCA_016618105.1. Classification (NCBI taxonomy): domain Eukaryota; kingdom Viridiplantae; phylum Streptophyta; class Magnoliopsida; order Asparagales; family Orchidaceae; genus Dendrobium; species Dendrobium huoshanense. The sequence continues at coordinate 24,521,324 of CM028354.1, read as the reverse complement.
GTTTCTATGTTATTTAAAACTTAAATTTTTGGAGATTAATTATGAGTAGAAGAATTTTATAATCCTTAGAGAGCCTAACGAAAATCCAGGCGAAAACAAAATCGGCATGCAAGAAAAGAAACCTAAGAAAAGCAGGCAATTTCTACTGCGCAATCAGGTAAACACATCAATATAAATCCAAAATTAATCAACTAAATGGCCATAGGCAAATTGCCCTTATTACACCCCAGATATGCATAAAGTAAAGTGGCCGGGCACCACTGCCAACAACCCGGATTTCTAAGCCTATGACAAACGCCAACAACTTTGAGTGGGATATTGGGTCTTCAAATATTTAGTCTTCTGGATATCTTCTCCTTAGACTTCTTGGATCTCTCCTCCTTTGACTCCTTGGAAATCTCCTCCTTGGACTCCTTGGATCCGTCGTGGCTTGAATATCCAAACGAAGAGGCAATTCTCCCAATATGGGGGTATTGCCTTTTCTCTTTGGATATCTAAAGCCATCCAGCTCGATCTTCCAAATGGAAGAAGACTCTCCCCTTAGGGATGCCTTCTTCTTTTGGAAACCGAACTGGATAAGAATATCCCAACTCGAAGTTGTTTTCACAACTCTTAACAATATTACAAATTTTTACATTAAATAGAAAGCAGAAAATTCTAAAGCCCTGCAAGGTTATCCTAGTAAAAATCATCCCAAGCAGTTTATATGTAAATGAAAATGCTAACACCATTGACCCTGTGCCAAGCCATGCTCTTTATTATGAGGGCTAAGCAGCTCCATCTGTGCAGTTATAATTATTAATTTTAGCCCTCATTTTTATTTAGGGGGAGCTGAACAAGCACCTGCATAAAACATTATTAGAAATAATTATAGTGCTCCTCCTTTTTATCAGCATGAGCATGGCCACCTGCACGGAAGAACAGTATATGTATAGCGCTCCTAACCTATGGGTAAGTCTAACGCTCACATCCAGAGTGCGGAAAAAGTAAGCAAACACACCAATCATTTTTCAAACAGCATGCAGTGAAAACTACGGAAAGCTCCGGCACACAGCAGAAAAGTAAAACCCAGCGGCCTAACCTAGGTCTAGAAGTGGTGCCCTAGCAAACCATTCTATGTGTGTGTAAGGCTAGTGTGGTTTGGATAAATCCTAATATGGGTAGTTAGTTAAAATTGTCTAAAGTTCAAGTCTGTTGAAGGCCAGAAAAGGAAATTTTTGTTAAAATTCAAATATTAATGAATTGGGGTGCATTTTAGTTAATATAGTTTGTTGATCAATTTTAGGAACTTAGAGTGATGATATTTGAAGTTAAAGTTATATTAGCCAATTTTGGAAAGTCCTAGGCCCTCCTAGGAACTAGACTAAGGGTCCAAAAGGTCACTATGGTAAAAAGGCTAAGTCTGGATCTCCTATCACCTTAGGAAAATACTAGACCTTAATACGAGTAGTTAGACATGTAGTAGGCTGAAATCGGAGTTCTCTAGGCAAAGTTATGAATTTTCTAAGTTTCGGGCCCTAAATGAACTACGGTTGACCAAAAAGTTGACTTTCTAATCTAAGCCAATTTCTGGAAACCTAAGATTTTTAATAAATACTAGATCCTAATTGGAGTCTAATGCAAGTGAGTTTACCTAATTTGGAGTTTTCTACAATTAGTTATGGATTTCTAAAGATCGGGTATTTATGGGAATTTCTAAATTTCCTAACAAAGGGCCTTTTTTACTGTTTTGATCCAAACAAGCTCCAAACTGATTGAAATCACTCCCAAAGATCAGGGATGACCTAAGAAAGTGTTCCTAAGTGTTTGGAGAAAATTTGGAATTTTTAATAATTTTTAATGAATTATTAGGGGCAAAAAGGTAAATTCCACCTATGGTCAAATTAGGGGTCAACCTGGAGTCAAAATAAGGAGCCCTATTTATCTAAAGTCAAGGATCAGATTCTGGTCAGTTCAAGGCATGGTGGGTAATTTTCTGACCTAATATGTAATTATTGCATCTTTCGGAAGGTCTCGGGGCCTTATTTAACAGATTAATTAGGGTTGGTTAATTAAGGGCTCTAAAAGCTCCTAGAAAATCCTAGAAAATTCAGGGTGGTTTATGATGTCACTAAGTTTAAATGTTGAAGTTTTCATGTCGTTCTGGGATCTATCCTAGCTCCTAGAAAACTTCTAAGTTCACTAGACATGTCCTTAATTATTGTCCTTAAGGTGTCACTACGTTATATGGGTTTAAACTGAAGTTCATACTAACCCTCAAGATAGTAAATGCATGGAGTACATAAACAAAATAAACACGCCACGTCCTTAAATCTAGGAGAGCCTAGACTAAGTGCTCGTGGTGCAATCCTATACATGCATTCTACGAAAGATAAAAAGTAAAGACACCTAAAGAAAGGATTAGTGAATGATTGGGACTCAACCATTCACTAACCCACTCCCCCATGATTTGCTCTTCATTCATAGAACCTATGTCTAAAATTTCACGAAGTAGCGAGTCTCCCAAAAATTAGGATTTATGTATAAGTAGTTTTAAAATAGTTTCAAAATACTTGTAAACATAAATATACCTTTTTGGAAAATAAAGTAATTAAAAAGTAAGTCGATTCATAATACATATATATAGGGAGACCCACTAAACACTCTCACCAATCTCAAAACGATTTAAAAATAATTTGTATCCTGAAAATAATTATCATAATTAATGTTTAATACCAAAAATACTCGAATGATCGAATCCAAATAGTGATCTGTCAAAACAGCCAAAATCAAGGGCTGGAAATAGTTTCAAAACATAAAGCTCGTCTTGCTGAAAAGAACGAGGGGTCGTACACCGAAATCCGACTTAAAACGACGAAGATACGAATTTCCGAAGTTTTAAATATAATAAAATAGTATTTTAAAATAGTGTAGATTTACTGTTTTTGTAATAACAGCAAATTCATACATGATTTTCATCTGAAAATAGTTTCAAAATATGCAGAATTCAGAGTACATACAAAACAAGGTGCTGTGCGTTGACAGCGGACTTAAAACGACAAAGTTATGTAATTTCGAAGTTTAAGTATACTAAAAATAATATTTGAAAATAATACAGTTTGCTGTTTTCAAATAAACACAGAAATACTAAAATATTTGTGCATTGCAAACTCCAGGATGTGCAGAATCTAAATACGTTCAAAACAAGACGTTGTGCGCAAAAATCCGAATTGAAATGGGAAAGTTATCAATTTTGGAAGCTTTAAAGTAATAAAATAATATTAAAATGTTTAAAATAGCAAATACTTAAAATAATAATAATAATAGTAATAATTTTAATAATAATAATAGATAACTACAAAATAATAAAATAATAACTTAAAATAACAGTAATTATGATATATAATTATAATTGAATAATAATATAATAAGAATAGTAAAATACTAATTTAAATAATAATAAGAAATAAGTATTTTTACTGTTTTTAAAATAATTAAAAAAATCTATAGTTCATTTTAATAAAAAAAAAATTTTTAATAGATGGAGAATAAAAATACGATCAAAACGAGGTATTATGCGCAAAAATCGGACAAAAAACGGATTTTCTACGAATTTTTGAATGCAAAATAGGTTTAAAATTAATTTAAAAATTAATTTGAATTATATCAAACGGCGGCGGCCAATCGCGGGCTGACACGCGGCGACGGCAGTCGAAACCGCGGGCGGCGGCTCGGTGCGCCACACGGCGGCCTCCCGTTGGCTGGCGCGGACTCCGGAGACGGCGCAATCATCACGGGATGATTGAAAAGCGCGTGGGGTCCACGCGCTTTCACTCATCCACGTAGGACGAGGACTTGCACCCGTCTGATCCGGCGTGGTTCGAAATGAACGGCCACGATCGGGTCGCACGAGAGAACACGCCGCGGGATCAGATCCCTGGTCCAAATCCCGCTCGGAACGGCGGTTTCCGGACCGTTGATCAGTAGATCAACGGTTCAAAATGGCTCCCGCTCATGCAGAACAGATTCCGAGCCCTAGAACCATTTTTCGTTTCGTTCTCTCGATTCACTCAACGAAATCCCACGAAATTTTTACTGTAGATTACAGGTATGAAGAGCATCCGTGGGGGCTATTTTTCGGAATCTAAAACGTACAATATGCGAACCTAATTAAATCTAAGTGTTTCCAACTAGGGTTTAGGATTATACCGAAAATACTCGATAGAATCGAGGGATTTCTGGCTTGTTGCACTTGTAGATTGTCCACGCTCCTATTTGAAGAAGAAACCTCGTCCCGAAATGTCCTGGATCGGTCCCGAAACGTCTTGGAACGTAGCTCTCCTCGGGTCGCCGGAGAACTCGCCGGCGGCGGCCTTGAACGGTCGGGTTTGACGTGGGGAAGGGAGAGGAGTCTCTCTAGAGCTCTCACACGAAATCTCAAGTGTTGAGGCGGCCTAGAGAGAGAGCAAGAAAAAAAAAGATCCCAAAAAGACCTAATTTTTCACTATTTAAACCCCTTGACCTCCCTTGGACGGTGGGGATGAGATCAAGAGGTAAATAGGAGGGAAATTAGAGTGATTAGGCCGTGGTTTGAATTCCCAAACGCTTGGAATTGATTGGGGGCATTAAATGGGCCTTAAATCCAAATAAATAGGTGATTTTGACCAAATTTTGACTTGGTTTGACCAAGTCAGGGTTTGACTTGGTCAAACAAGTCAATTAGGTCAAAGAGGATGCGGATCAAGCCATGAAAGGGTTTGAAATTATTTAAAAATTGATTTGAGCTCTTTAGGTCAACTTGGGTCAACCCGGGTTGACCTGGTCAACCAGGTTGACCCAAGGCCTAGGCCCGAGCTCAACAGACTCAGTTTGACTCACTGAACCTATTGGAGAGGGTCTTGGGGTCTGACTCGGTCAATTTGACCAAGTCAACTCTCCAAGCCCGATTCTGGGCAAAATCGAGGTCAACAAACGGACCCCCAACAGGAGTGGCGAACAACTAGTGAACCGCTCGTGTTGGCGTTGACCGATTAAGCCACCGAAAGGAGAGTAAAGAGTACAAGAGTGTAAGGGTACCAAAAAGGTGAAAGAAATGTAGAAAATTCTTCTCCTGGCCTTATCCTACAGCGAGGGCAGAGCCAAGGAAAGGAGAAAGAGCAGCAGTGCACAAGTCCAGAATCACCCAAAATGGTGAACTGGTAGTAGGTTCTTCTCCTGGCCTTATCCTTTGACAAGGGTAGAGCCTAGGATAGAGCCAACAGTAAAGATCACCTAAAAAAGGTGAAAACAAAGTGAGGAGATTCTCCCATAGCCTTGCCCTGTAGCGAGGGCAGAGCAGAAAGGAGAATCAAAAGTGAAGATCACCACTAGGGTGAAAAAGTAAGGTGGTATCTCTCCTTGCCTTGTCCTATGGGGTGGGCAGAGCTAAAGAGAGAACCAAAAGTAGAGTAGTAAAAGCACACAAACTATCTGTCTGACTATATCGAATCAGCAGAGTAGAAGGTGAAGGGGGTCCCATCTCCTCCTGCCTATTTCAGGACAGTGGATTGGGGTGACTCAGTATCTGCATAACCAAATCGGGTCAGCAAACAAAGGAATCACAAAGCCTGGTGTTTTCCTAATCGGAACAAGACACTCAGGAAAAAGGGTGGCGAGGAGTTCCTGCCAGGTGCTCTGTCAGGCCCTCTCTACCAAGTAAGTCAAACCAGCTTCCTGTCTGTTCATTTCAAACAGCAGGATAGAAGGTGAAAAGATCCCATCTCCTCCTGCCTATTTCAGGACAGTGGATTGGGGTGACTCAGTATCTGTCTGATCAACTCAAGACAACAAACAAAAGAGTCACAAAATCTGGTGCCTATTTGATCAGAATAGGACACTCAGGGAAAGAGGCGAGGAGTTCCTGCCAGGTGCTCTGTCAGGCTCTCTCTACCAAGTAAGACCAGCTACCCGCCAGACTGTATCTAGACAGCGGGGTGGAAAGTGAAAAGGATCCCGCCCCTCCTGATCCTTTCGGAACAGTGGATTGGGGTGACTCGATACCTCTGCCTGACCTCAGCAAAAGTAAAGAAGACACGAAATGGAAGCATGCGTAGTCTTTTACAGGACATCCGAGTAAAGGGGTGTTGAGGAATTGCGCCTCCCAGGGACTCTGTCGGGCTCACTCAACGGTAAAGTAAAACCAACTACCAGGCTGACCGCATCTGGACAGCGGGTAGAGGGTGAAAGGATCCCGCCCCTCCTGCTCCTTTCGGAACAGTGGATTGGGGTGGCCACTACTTCTGCCTGACCTCAGCAAGAAGCTCATGAACCACGAAATGGAAGCCTGCTTAGTCTGTTACAGGACATCCGAAGTAAAGGGTTGTTGAGGAATTGCGCCTCCCAGGGACTCTGTCGGGCTCACTCAACGGTAAAGTAAAACCAACTACCAGGCTGACCGCATCTGGACAGCGGGTAGAGGGTGAAAGGATCCCGCCCCTCCTGCTCCTTTCGGAACAGTGGATTGGGGTGGCCACTACTTCTGCCTGACCTCAGCAAGAAGCTCATGAACCACGAAATGGAAGCCTGCGTAGTCTTTTACAGGACATCCGAAGTAAAGGGTTGTTGAGGAATTGTGCCTCCCAGGGACTCTGTCGGGCTCACTCAACGGTAAAGTAAAACCAACTACCAGGCTGACCGCATCTAGACAGCGGGTAGAGGGTAAAAGGATCCCGTCCCTCCTGCTCCTTTCGGAACAGTGGATTGGGGTGGCCACTACTTCTGCCTGACCTCAGCAAGAAGCTCATGAACCACGAAATGGAAGCCTGCTTAGTCTTTTACAGGGCATCCGAGGTAAAAGAAAGAAACGTTGAGGAATTGCGCCTCCCAGGGACTCTGTCGGGCTCACTCAACGGGTAAGCTTCGACATCTGCTGTAGCCAGTGCGGTCTTGCAGATGAAGAAGGGCTCAATACCCACCCAGTCATTTCAACTGAGTGAATAAAGAGTCAGGCTCTGATGCCTGCCTGATCAGGACAGGGCAAACGAGAGCGTGGCGAGGAGTCCCTGCCAGGTGCTCTGTCAGGTCCTCTCTACCAGGTAAACTCAACTATCTGTCTGTTCATTTCAAACAGCAAAATAGAAGGTCAAAAGTCACCTCAACATCAGCCCAACACGCATCTGTGTAGGGATGTGAGGGAAAAAGAGGTAAGTAAATGGGAATTTTAAGGGCAGAGCCACCTAGGGAACCCTTTCTAGCAATCTGATAACCACATGGTAGAGGACAAGTCGTCGTGGCCATGAGTATTCAAATGCTGTCAAGATCTCCTAAAGAACACCGACCCTACACAAAAAGGGGAGAAGACATCAGAACGACATCTCTCAAGAAAGCTGGAAGAGATATACCCGCTGTAAAGTGTGTAAAGGGGCGATCTCATTCCAAAGGAGTAAAAAGAACTCGAGTAGCAAGGGGGCACCTCAACTACAGAAGGCAGGACTACGCCTGGTAAAACCAATCCTCAAAGAGGCTACAGTAGTGAACCCATACTAACTGATGGGGACCCTGTAAGAGGTAGAAACAAGATCAAAACATCCAAAGGACCTCTCCGGCAGCTAGGAGTCGGATCTCAATGGGAAAAGAAGTGGTAAACGTATCTGAAAGAGCTGACTCTCTACTAGAGGATCAAAACTCAAGGAAAAGGTGGTGGTAGCATCTAAGGTGTGATGCCCTATACCACCAGGTAAGAAAAAGAGCCAAAGTAGCGAGGGATCATCCTCTCTACCAAGGACAACAACTCTGAGTAAGAAAAATCTCCCAGTGGTGACACCCACAGAAAGTAGTGGGACCCTATGGAAAGTGAAAGTGACCTCAACTCATTCATAAGACTAATCTGGCAACTGAGTATAGCGTATGAATGATAACATGGGTCACGAAAAAGTAGTAAAAGAACTGATCTTTTGCTAAAAGATCAAAGTTCTCAAAGTGGTGATGTTAGTATCCTGGGCAAGGTATACTACACCACGAGGAGAAAAGTAGCTCTAGGTAGTGAAGGGGACACACCTACCACCTGAGTACGGTAATCATGTATAAAAGTGACGTATTGTCAGAAGGATCACAGTGGTAGCACCTACCCTGATCGGGCAGGACCCTGTGGGGAGAAAAAGCAACAACACAACATCCATAGGGCTACTCTAGCAGCTAGGAGTAGAGTATGAATGTGGAGAGTAGGGGTGCAAAGAAACTCAGGAACTGATCTTCTACTGGAAAATCAAAGCTCCTAAAGTCGTGGTGCTAACACCTGAGAACAGATGTACTACATCACAGCATAACTCTAAGGTGACAAGGGAGCACTCCTGACACCTAGCACGATAATCATGAGTGAGATCTATGATCATCGGTGGGTCACAGTGGTAACAACTACCTCAATCAGGTAGGACCCTGTGAGAAGTGAAAGTAACACAACACAACATTCATAGGGCTACTCTAGCAGCTCAGAGTAGGGTACAAATGTAGAAAGTAAGTGAGTAAAGAAACTAGGGAGCTGATCTTCTACTAGAAAAGCTAAGCTCCTGAGGATGTGATGCTAACACCTGAGAGAGGGTGTACTACATCACAGCTAAGGAAACAACTCTGAGGTGACAAGGGAGCACACTTGACACCTAATCTGATAATCATGAGTGAGATTTATGATTATCATAAGACCACAGTGGTAACACCTACCCTAATCAGGTAGGACCCTGTGCGAAGTGAGGGTAACACTGTCACATTCAAAGGACTACTCTGGCAGCTCAGAGTAATTCATGAATGAGAGGTAGACTGCCAAAAGAGGGCAGCATGGGGCGATCTCTTCTCAGAAAGACCTAAGCCCAAAAGGTAGTGATTGTTTAACATTCAAAATACAATGTACTACATCACTTAACAAAGATAATTAAAGTTGTGGAAATCATACTCAGATATGTGTGCTTTCATCCTTGAGGCAAACACCAAGGCACCTCAAAGGAGAGGGAAGAAGAAGAACTTTAGGAAGTTCATGCATTTAGAGAGTATTATCGGGTTCCTCCTGTGACAAGGGCAACCGATTTTGCTCTACTAAGATTTTCCCTCTTTTTTTTTTTATCACATGTATTTTTTTTATTTTTTTTTTATTTAAGGGAATTGTGATTTGGTTTTGATATCCCAGACCATATTCGCTACATGAACAAAACTGGGGAGAGAGAAAATCACATAAGATCTTATAAGAAAATAAATCATTGGTTTTGATAACCCAGACCACATTCAACTCATGTGAATAAACTGGGGAGCACAATCATAGTGAAATCGATGTATAACTAAAATCAATCATTAAGATAGAGGATCAACACTACCACGCCTAACTATCGCAGGATGGTGTGGACCCAGTATCCTACTTTTAAAAGAGTCTAAACTAATGACTCTGACACCCCTGATCACATTCAACCCATATGAATGGACTAAGGGGCATAATCATATTAAAATTAATGCATAATCAAGATTAACATCAGGATAGAGGATCAACACTACCACACCTGACTAGCATAGGATGGTGTGGACCCAGTATCCTACTTCTAAAAGAGTCTAAATTAATGACTCTGACATCCCTAATCACATTCAACCCATATGAATGGACTGGGGGTTACATCTATCAGATCAAGACTGATAGGAAGAAGAGAATCTCATAAGGATAATGGCTCGCTATCACCCCACATGACTAACATAGGTGAGTATGGACCCAGTATCCTCTCTCAAAAGAGTCTAATCTAAAAAAAAAGACTACGACATCCCCGATCAGATTCAACTCATGTGAATGGACTGGGGGCTTTCGCTATCAAAGCAGGACTGATAGGAAGAAGAGAATCTCATCCTAGTAGAGGATCAACATCACCAAACCTAACAAAAGTAGGAGGGTGTGGACCCAGTATCATATCTCTTAATGATCTAAATCAATTATTTAGACATCCCCTATCACATTCATCTCAAATAAATGGACTGAGGCCTTCAACTATCAGAGCAGGACTGATAGGAAGAAGCCATTCACTTTTTAATAAAGGATCAACATCACCGATCCTAACAAGTACAGGAGGGTGTGGACCCAATCAAAAGTGATAAGTGAGCACATATCCCAAAAGAGTTTTTAGTATTTAACTCCCTCTAATCTTAAAAAGAATCTCAATTTAAATTTACTAACTCAGATCAAGCTCTATACTAGCTAAATCATGACATCTCATTTATATGAGTATTTTCCTCTCTTGAATTGAAATCTAATCCAAAAAGGAATTTAAATTAGAGAAAGAAATTTAATTTTCTTTATTTCTTGTATGAGGATAGACTTCCATATCTTATAGGACATCAATGTATAACGATGATTTCAAAAATCATAATTTTCAGACTCAAGTATCAAAAATATCAAAAGGATATATATTTTCTGAGATTTAGAGATTTACTAGAAAGTGAAGCCATTTACTTATCACTTTTGGGCTCTTTGAGCCACTTTCTCAACTTTCATGTGCTTTGCACAAATTTCAATTACTTGATACACTTTGTGTATCTTTCACATTTGGCGCTTGCGCATCTTTTCACTTTTTGTAACTGGCTTCCTTTTCCAAATCTCTAAAAGCAAATTATTTCTCAGTTGTAAGATCATCTTCCAAATACAAGAGAAGAAGACTTACTTCTCTTGAACAAGGAAGAATGATCTACAAAACAAATCCTATCCTCTGATAAGAGTAAATAGCTTGATTAAGAAAATTATGAAGTTTTATTCATCAATATACTATAGTTACCCATGAGATAGAGAATCACAAGATAATAGAGAAAATTTTCACTTCTAAATCTAATTTCAATTTGAAAAAGATTTTAGTTCAAAAGAAGAAATCTCTCAACCCCTAAGATGAGATAGAGAGATCATACTCTTTCATGAGTCATCATTACAAAACTAGTAGAACTAAAAGAAGTGAGAGAGTCATCATAATTGCAAATCATTATTAATTTTTTTTTTATTGATTAATCATCAAAATAAGGGAGAACGAGGTCCTCTAGCTCAAGTACTGGAAGGGGGCCTGTCTTCCCTTTTGAGGTTACAATCATTTTTTTTTTAACATATTTTTCTAATACAGATAGAAGTAAAAAAGAAAATGTGCTCATCTAGCACTACAACAGAAGAAAGAAAAGAAAAACTAGTGCTAACGAAGAAGCTGGAGTGGCAACTGTCGACTTGGCCTTGGGAGGCCTCATCTCAACTGCCTCTAAGCTCTGTACAGCTTACTCAATCATCTGCTAAGTCTCCTTGGAGAGTGCTAGCTGCCACTCTCCCTCAGAATTATGGAGTAATCTACCACTACTGCCCTGACTGTAAGTCTGACTGTCACTGTGGCTGGAACTGTGGTTGGGACTGTGGCTGGGACTAGAGATCATCTGAACTGTCTGAGTAGCCTTATCCAAAGGCTGTACTGAATCACTGTCCTGGAGATGGATCTTCCCAGTGGCCATCTGAGTCTGTAAGTGTAAGACTGTGGTGTCTGTAGCTACTGCTCTCGGAGACCCTCCTGCCTCGGGGTCTTTCCGCTCATCCTGGTCCTCGGGCTCTCTCTGCTCATCCGAGTGACCTCGACGGGTAGTCTCACAGACCTGGTGTACTGGTATGTCCTCATCTGACTCATCCTCGAATGAGTCATCCTCTGAAAAGATCCGACGAAGTGCCTCTATGTAGGGACTCATAGGAGAACCGATCCTATGAGGGCTACGGGCTAGCTGTGTCTCATCCCGCTCTGGGGATCTATCTGGAGTAGGTACAACATCCTCATCACACATCATCGGGACCGCCTCGGTCTCGGAAGGAACTGCTACGTCCATCAACTCATCTACATCGTCAAACTGCTCTGCATCTGACGGTGGTGCTGCCTCTACTGGCTCAACTGGGTTGACAGGGGTGTCCGCCTGTCGACGCCTCCAAACCCACCTCCTACGGTGGGGTGCTGCACGGGCGACTGGCTGCTCTGGGACTGCAACCTCTGAATTGACCTAAGGCTGGGCAGGCCTCCGCTGCTGTCTCCGTCCTCGACGACGTGGGCGTCGTCCTGCAGCAGGAGTAACCGCCGGGGGTTTGACTACTGGAACTGTGTCCGCAGGCTGCTGGGGTGTCTGCCCCCTCTGCCAACTGTAGAGTCTCATCGCAGTCTGTCGTCGTAACTGGAAGGTAGCCCGAGAAATCTGACGGAGTAAGCCCTCCCGACTGACGGGCCCTCTGCCACGAGCTAGGCGGACGATGTTCCGAAGCCTCTGAGTGAGGGCTCGGACACCAGCGTCCCTGGGTACCCTAGCTCGGGGTAGAGTAGTAACGACAGGAGGAGCCGCCGCTATGCGGGCAACGTCCTCCTCATCACCACTATGCGTCAGCAGGAAGAAGCGTCCTCCCTGAACTGCCTCCAACTCGGGGGCTACCACCACCTCTGGAGTAGGTGCATCAACAACTGGCCGTGGCCTCCGCTGCCTGGGAGCCACTCTCCTCTGACTCTGAACGATCTCATCGTGAATGATGGCATCGGTCATCCGCTGCCTCTCTGCCTCTGACGCAGCTAAACGAAGTCTTCTGTTCCTATTCCTCCTGGCCCTTCTCCCAAGGCCGGAGGTGGAAGAGGAAGGAACATCAGAACCGGGAACAGGAACAACGGGAACTGTCGGGGTCTGCCCAACATCCTCAGGGTGAGAAAGTCGGGCGAAAACAGAAACCCGACCAGTGGAAGGCGAAGGCACCTCGGTCTGGGCACCCCTCTTCCTGGTGGAAGTGGGAGGGGGAACCCGAACACGAGGTACTTCCGCTGGAACAACGGAAGTAACAGTAGTCGCAGGCTGCCGGCGCTGAGGGGCCGGAGCAACCTGTGCTGTAGGTGCGGCAGGCACTGGACGCCAGACCGCTGGACGAACGGGGGGAACTACGACAGGCTGCCGGCGCTGAGGGGCCAGAGAAACCTGTGCAGTATGAGCGACAGGCACTGGACGCCTGACCGCTGGAACAGGAAGTGGCCTAGGCACTGGTCGCCTAGCCACAGGGCGCACTGGCTGCGTAGGAACAGGAACAGGACGTGGTGCTCGGACTGAGCGCCGAGCAGCAGGAAGTCCAAACGGGCGCATGACTGCGCGTCCTCTCCTCTGGGGAGGAGAGAATGCCGCAGCCTCCGCCGGGGTCGGCCCGCCAAGGGTGACGAAAGCCGAGTCAGTGAAGGAACCAAAAGTGATTCCTCCCACTGGCGGACTAGCGAGCAGGGACTCAGGGAGAGTCACCCGCGCGTCCGAACCAAAAGCGAAAGTAACGGAAGGTACGAAAGAAGCCATGGCACTGCTGCCAAGAAAAGAAATCGACAAGTTAGAAATCAGAAATAATGAAAGAATGAAGGATTTGATAGGATAGATAGGAATTGAAAGTGAAAGGAATAGCCTGTAAGGCTGGAAAGAAGTAGAGTAGGGGGAACCCTAGCTAAGGGAAAGAAATCCTAACTAAGGAAAGACCCTAACTAAGAGTGGGATGGACCTAATCTAAGGAGTACCAATCCTGGAGTACACACAAGAAAGGATAATATAGAATCCAAAGATGGAGAGAGAAACTGGTCCCACCGTGGTCGCCAGAAACCTATGGACCTCCGAAAGAGCACCGCGCGAACGGGTCGATTGGAAGGGACAGATTGGATCGCGCATACGACTGACCATTGAGGATAGAGGCTGACGCCAACACACCTCGATGGGTAGTAATATACATGACCAAATCACGGGTTTCCCCCATCCGATACAAGAGCTCGAATGGGGTTTAGTAGATGTGGGACCGAGTTTCCCACGGGCGCAAGCCCCCGTGGTTAATTACATCCCAGGCCGGAGCCTGAGAAAACTCTCGATTAAGGATCATACATTATCTTCTCCTAAAGTGGGATTGACACATGGGTATAAACTAGGAAATCCTACTCAAAGGGAAGAAAAGTCCGAAGGGCTGAATCGACATGCGTGGCTCATACCAGCACTCGGAGGCTCTAGGGTACTAAAGAGAAACTGAAGAAAATCAAAGTCAAACATTCAATCACATGCGTGAGAGGAGAGAAGGATGGAGGTGGCGTCATCCTGTGACGCAGATAAGTAGGATTTAGGGTCCTTGAAAAGAGGGACCTACCTACTATTTAAGGCATACTACGAGACCTAATGTAGTAGCCTCAAATCCTAAATCTAGTTTGGACTTAGTGTTCGACACACACTAAGACCAGTGTCCTAGCTAATGCGATGCAAAGATCTGGACTTATCCCGGCCTGGATTGGGGGAGCCAGCTAACCACCTAGTCGCTTTAAAACCATGCAATTAAGTCAGTTATGAAAGATAGATGGGTGGTACAGTTATTGGAAGTAGGACCGACATCTAGAGAATTTCCTAAGTGGTCCTGGACTTATGTTGGGTGAATGCCCCTAGCTAATGCAATTAAATGTTAATTAAATTGATTTCTAATGCAATGCATGCTAGTTGAAATGTCAGCTCATGAATGCTATAGAAGTTTAAAAACAGGCTTATAGAAAATAATTTTTTAGAAAAGACTGAGTCTCCCTAGGTCCGGCACTTCATCCTCATAGGCCAGATTATCCGGACTCTACCCGCAGGCAGGGAGATGTCTTATAACAAGGAAAGAAAGATGCAGTAATATGCATGCGACCCCGGACGATTCTGACAATTCCCTAGGTTCGTTAAGTTTCTATGTTATTTAAAACTTAATTTTTTGGAGATTAATTATGAGTAGAAGAATTTTATAATCCTTAGAGAGCCTAACGAAAATCCAGGCGAAAACAAAATCGGCATGCAAGAAAAGAAACCTAAGAAAAGCAGGCAATTTCTACTGCGCAATCACGTAAACACATCAATATAAATCCAAAATTAATCAACTAAATGGCCATAGGCAAATTGCCCTTATTACACCCCAGATATGCATAAAGTAAAGTGGCCGGGCACCACTGCCAACAACCCGGATTTCTAAGCCTATGACAAACGCCAACAACTTTGAGTGGGATATTGGGTCTTCAAATATTTAGTCTTCTGGATATCTTCTCCTTAGACTTCTTGGATCTCTCCTCCTTTGACTCCTTGGAAATCTCCTCCTTGGACTCCTTGGATCCGTCGTGGCTTGAATATCCAAACGAAGAGGCAATTCTCCCAATATGGGGGTATTGCCTTTTCTCTTTGGATATCTAAAGCCATCCAGCTCGATCTTTCAAATGGAAGAAGACTCTCCCCTTAGGGATGCCTTCTTCTTTTAGAAACCGAACTGGATAAGAATATCCCAACTCGAAGTTGTTTTCACAACTCTTAACAATATTACAAATTTTTACATTAAATAGAAAGCAGAAAATTCTAAAGCCCTGCAAGGTTATCCTAGTAAAAATCATCCCAAGCAGTTTATATGTAAATGAAAATGCTAACACCATTGACCCTGTGCCAAGCCATGCTCTTTATTATGAGGGCTAAGCAGCTCCATCTGTGCAGTTATAATTATTAATTTTAGCCCTCATTTTTATTTAGGGGGAGCTGAACAAGCACCTGCATAAAACATTATTAGAAATAATTATAGTGCTCCTCCTTTTTATCAGCATGAGCATGGCCACCTGCACGGAAGAACAATATATGTATAGCGCTCCTAACCTATGGGTAAGTCTAACGCTCACATCCAGAGTGCGGAAAAAGTAAGCAAACACACCAATCATTTTTCAAACAGCATGCAGTGAAAACTACGGAAAGCTCCGGCACACAGCAGAAAAGTAAAACCCAGCGGCCTAACCTAGGTCTAGAAGTGGTGCCCTAGCAAACCATTCTATGTGTGTGTAAGGCTAGTGTGGTTTGGATAAATCCTAATATGGGTAGTTAGTTAAAATTGTCTAAAGTTCAAGTCTGTTGAAGGCCAGAAAAGGAAATTTTTGTTAAAATTCAAATATTAATGAATTGGGGTGCATTTTAGTTAATATAGTTTGTTGATCAATTTTAGGAACTTAGGGTGATGATATTTGAAGTTAAAGTTATATTAGCCAATTTTGGAAAGTCCTGGGCCCTCCTAGGAACTAGACTAAGGGTCCAAAAGGTCACTATGGTAAAAAGGCTAAGTCTGGATCTCCTATCACCTTAGGAAAATACTAGACCTTAATACGAGTAGTTAGACATGTAGTAGGCTGAAATCGGAGTTCTCTAGGCAAAGTTATGAATTTTCTAAGTTTCGGGCCCTAAATGAACTACGGTTGACCAAAAAGTTGACTTTCTAATCTAAGCCAATTTCTGGAAACCTAAGATTTTTAATAAATACTAGATCCTAATTGGAGTCTAATGCAAGTGAGTTTACCTAATTTGGAGTTTTCTACAATTAGTTATGGATTTCTAAAGATCGGGTATTTATGGGAATTTCTAAATTTCCTAACAAAGGGCCTTTTTTACTGTTTTGATCCAAACAAGCTCCAAACTGATTGAAATCACTCCCAAAGATCAGGGATGACCTAAGAAAGTGTTCCCAAGTGTTTGGAGAAAATTTGGAATTTTTAATAATTTTTAATGAATTATTAGGAGCAAAAAGGTAAATTCCACCTATGGTCAAATTAGGGGTCAACCTGGAGTCAAAATAAGGAGCCCTATTTATCTAAAGTCAAGGATCAGATTCTGGTCAGTTCAAGGCATGGTGGGTAATTTTCTGACCTAATATGTAATTATTGCATCTTTCGGAAGGTCTCGGGGCCTTATTTAACAGATTAATTAGGGTTGGTTAATTAAGGGCTCTAAAAGCTCCTAGAAAATCCTAGAAAATTCAGGGTGGTTTATGATGTCACTAAGTTTAAATGTTGAAGTTTTCATGTCGTTCTGGGATCTATCCTAGCTCCTAGAAAACTTCTAAGTTCACTAGACAGGTCCTTAATTATTGTCCTTAAGGTGTCACTACGTTATATGGGTTTAAACTGAAGTTCATACTAACCCTCAAGATAGTAAATGCATGGAGTACATAAACAAAATAAACACGCCACGTCCTTAAATCTAGGAGAGCCTAGACTAAGTGCTCGTGGTGCAATCCTATACATGCATTCTACGAAAGATAAAAAGTAAAGACACCTAAAGAAAGGATTAGTGAATGATTGGGACTCAACCATTCACTAACCCACTCCCCCATGATTTGCTCTTCATTCATAGAACCTATGTCTAAAATTTCACGAAGTAGCGAGTCTCCCAAAAATTAGGATTTATGTATAAGTAGTTTTAAAATAGTTTCAAAATACTTGTAAACATAAATATACCTTTTTGGAAAATAAAGTAATTAAAAAGTAAGTCGATTCATAATACATATATATAGGGAGACCCACTAAACACTCTCACCAATCTCAAAACGATTTAAAAATAATTTGTATCCTGAAAATAATTATCATAATTAATGTTTAATACCAAAAATACTTGAATGATCGAATCCAAATAGTGATCTGTCAAAACAGCCAAAATCAAGGGCTGGAAATAGTTTCAAAACATAAAGCTCGTCTTGCTGAAAAGAACGAGGGGTCGTACACCGAAATCCGACTTAAAACGACGAAGATACGAATTTCCGAAGTTTTAAATATAATAAAATAGTATTTTAAAATAGTGTAGATTAACTGTTTTTGTAATAACAGCAAATTCATACATGATTTTCATCTGAAAATAGTTTCAAAATATGCAGAATTCAGAGTACATACAAAACAAGGTGCTGTGCGTTGACAGCGGACTTAAAACGACAAAGTTATGTAATTTCGAAGTTTAAGTATACTAAAAATAATATTTGAAAATAATACAGTTTGCTGTTTTCAAAATAAACACAGAAATACTAAAAATATTTGTGCATTGCAAACTCCAGGATGTGCAGAATCTAAATACGTTCAAAACAAGACGTTGTGCGCAAAAATCCGAATTGAAATGGGAAAGTTATCAATTTTGGAAGCTTTAAAGTAATAAAATAATATTAAAATGTTTAAAATAGCAAATACTTAAAATAATAATAATAATAGTAATAATTTTAATAATAATAATAGATAACTACAAAATAATAAAATAATAACTTAAAATAACAGTAATTATGATATATAATTATAATTGAATAATAATATAATAAGAATAGTAAAATACTAATTTAAATAATAATAAGAAATAAGTATTTTTACTGTTTTTAAAATAATTAAAAAAATCTATAGTTCATTTTAATAAAAAAAAAATTTTTAATAGATGGAGAATAAAAATACGATCAAAACGAGGTATTATGCGCAAAAAATCGGACAAAAAACGGATTTTCTACGAATTTTTGAATGCAAAATAGGTTTAAAATTAATTTAAAAATTAATTTGAATTATATCAAACGGCGGCGGCCAATCGCGGGCTGACACGCGGCGACGGCAGTCGAAACCGCGGGCGGCGGCTCGGTGCGCCACACGGCGGCCTCCCGTTGGCTGGCGCGGACTCCGGAGACGGCGCAATCATCACGGGATGATTGAAAAGCGCGTGGGGTCCACGCGCTTTCACTCATCCACGTAGGACGAGGACTTGCACCCGTCTGATCCGGCGTGGTTCGAAATGAACGGCCACGATCGGGTCGCACGAGAGAACACGCCGCGGGATCAGATCCCTGGTCCAAATCCCGCTCGGAACGGCGGTTTCCGGACCGTTGATCAGTAGATCAACGGTTCAAAATGGCTCCCGCTCATGCAGAACAGATTCCGAGCCCTAGAACCATTTTTCGTTTCGTTCTCTCGATTCACTCAACGAAATCCCACGAAATTTTTACTGTAGATTACAGGTATGAAGAGCATCCGTGGGGGCTATTTTTCGGAATCTAAAACGTACAATATGCGAACCTAATTAAATCTAAGTGTTTCCAACTAGGGTTTAGGATTATACCGAAAATACTCGATAGAATCGAGGGATTTCTGGCTTGTTGCACTTGTAGATTGTCCACGCTCCTATTTGAAGAAGAAACCTCGTCCTGAAATGTCCTGGATCGGTCCCGAAACGTCTTGGAACGTAGCTCTCCTCGGGTCGCCGGAGAACTCGCCGGCGGTGGCCTTGAACGGTCGGGTTTGACGTGGGGAAGGGAGAGGAGTCTCTCTAGAGCTCTCACACGAAATCTCAAGTGTTGAGGCGGCCTAGAGAGAGAGCAAGAAAAAAAAAGATCCCAAAAAGACCTAATTTTTCACTATTTAAACCCCTTGACCTCCCTTGGACGGTGGGGATGAGATCAAGAGGTAAATAGGAGGGAAATTAGAGTGATTAGGCCGTGGTTTGAATTCCCAAACGCTTGGAATTGATTGGGGGCATTAAATGGGCCTTAAATCCAAATAAATAGGTGATTTTGACCAAATTTTGACTTGGTTTGACCAAGTCAGGGTTTGACTTGGTCAAACAAGTCAATTAGGTCAAAGAGGATGCGGATCAAGCCATGAAAGGGTTTGAAATTATTTAAAAATTGATTTGAGCTCTTTAGGTCAACTTGGGTCAACCCGGGTTGACCTGGTCAACCAGGTTGACCCAAGGCCTAGGCCCGGGCTCAACAGACTCAGTTTGACTCACTGAACCTATTGGAGAGGGTCTTGGGGTCTGACTCGGTCAATTTGACCAAGTCAACTCTCTAAGCCCGATTCTGGGCAAAATCGAGGTCAACACTCAATACATATAAAGTTTGACAAGATGGCTAGCTAGCTAAATTCAAAAGAATCAAAAATCTATTTATATTAAAGAAGGTGAAGTTAATAACCATTAGAAAGGTGGTAGTATGAATTAAACATAATCTTTATTAATAGTAATAAACTTACATTAACAATAGCTTATCATTAATGTACACTAATAAAATATAACTGTTCAAAATTACAAAAGATGTTATATGTGGTCTTCTAAACATCCCTTGAATAAAAAACCTATTTATGTACTCATACTCTCTTCTATTGGCGCATTGCCTTTAGCTGAAACCAACAACACATGTACATATAAAAGGGTGAGCAGTGCAACTATCCTTGGTTTGTTATTTGAGGGCTTTGACTACCAATTAGGAGGTCTTGAGTTTAAGTCTTGTATATGTGATGTGCATGTGAGTTTGTCTTAATTGACTTAAATTCCTCGGAAACAAAAGAAAATATATCTTAAATAAGTAGCACATGATTAAAAGCTGGATATTTTGATCTGACATAAATTTTCGAGCATATTTTGCCAAACAATATTTAAAAATAAGTATATTTTTGCAAATTCAAATATTATGACATATATAAAGTCAAATTTTGCCATTTAATTTCTCAGCCTTTAACAAAAATATTTAGATTAAAAAATATAAATATTGCCATAAGATACAAACCGAATAGAGAACAAGAATTTCTTAAAATAAGGAGCTAATTTATAATAAATCATTTATAACTAATTTCTGTCCTTCAACTTTGCATATTAAAAACATGATATATATATATATATATATATATATATATATATATATATATATATATATATATATATATATATATATATATATATATATATATATATATATATATATATATATATATATATATGAATAGTCTAAAATGCCCTTCCCTTCTCCTATAAAAACATTTGAGCCACCCCAAGACTATCAAACAACCCAGCGGCACCCCTTCAGCAACCGAGTCATATTCCAGTGTTCGTAGGCCCTTCTTCCTTCAGTCTCAGATCCTCAATGGAGTTCTCCAAGAGCATGCTCCCATCTCTTTTCCTCCTAGTCCTCCTCCTCCTCGCTTCTGGTAATTTCAGTTCTCTTTCTCTCGAACTTGTCCTTATCTGATATTGAGAAAAACATAAATGGCTAAGACAAAAATCTCTATTATATGAGCTTATCACCCAAAACTACCAAAGAGAGAAATATATTTGGTACTATATGATTGTCTACAGAATACTTACACAGTGCTGTATATATCTCAAGGGATTGGATCTGAGATGATGAAGGCCGAGGCAGCGCGGCCCGCCGGACTTCCTGGTGTCGGTGAAGAGAAGAGAACTTGTGAGTCAAAGAGCCACAGCTTCAAGGGTCTGTGCTTCAGCGCCAGCAACTGCGGCCATGTGTGTAGGACTGAGGGCTTCCAGTTCGGAAATTGCAGGGGATTACGCCGTCGCTGCTACTGCACAAAGCATTGCTGATTTAAAGATGAATGATCTCAACTTTGGTTTGCTTCGAGAAATAATTATGAGCTGTTCTTCTATGGCTGGAATGAGTAGTTTGTAGCTTTAGCTAATGTTATTACTTTCTTGTTCAAGTGTGTGCTCGGTGTGATGGAGTTTCAGTGCTTATCTTTTGTAATTTGGAGATTTGGCTATCAATTAAAAGGTTTTAAGTTAGAGTTTTATTTACATATGTGTTGTGTATGTGAGTTTATGTTAATGAGATTATATGGGTCAAAAGAAAAAAAAAAGAAGAAATATATAAATGCTTTGCTAATTTCTTTGTTTGGCCTATGATTTTGTTGATATTCTTTTTTTTTTTTTTGGACATTTAGGTCATTTAAGACAAACTCACACACACAAAGCGTACACAAAGACTTAAATCCAAGACCTTTTAGTTGAAAGTCTAAGCTCTCAATCAACAGGACAAGATGTGTGTATTAATTTTTTTTATTTGTATTTTTTAGTTAGAGAACTTTTAAAATGGAACCTTTTTAATATTTTATTAATAGAAAATGGGAGGAAGTTTTTTGAATTTTTTGTATTTTAATATAAGTCACTATCTTAAGATTCTTTTAGGGCAACTTTTTATTACTTTTAAAATATTTTTTTATATAAAAATTCTTAAAAGTAATAAATAAAATAATGATCAAAAGTTATCCAAACGAAACCTTACACATATTTGCTAATTGAAAATTCTCTCATTTTTAATTAATTAAAATTAAAAAATTATCTTCTTTTAAAATATTGCAATTTTTATTTTAAGTTTTTTTTTTTAGTTTATATTCTGATGTGGTTAGATCGTCGGAAGAATCGGACCTGCTTGAAGGAATTGATCCCACTCCAGGGAACAAGAAAAACAAAGCTTAAAAGCTTCAAGGAGAAATATATTTCATCAATAATATCCCACTCCCTTATTGCACGAATGTTTCTGTCTATTTGATCCTGATAGAAGGCTATATGGCTTCTATCATCGTCGATAGCTCCCCTTCGTTGGTGTAGATGGTTGTCGACCATCGTTCTTATTCTTCAACTTCGATTGTCGTCGGCAGCCGACCTTATTCTGCAGTTCATCGATCTTCGCAAGCTCCAGGCTCAGATACCAACTAATGTGGTTGGATCGTCGGAAGAATCAAACCTGCTTGAAGGATTTGATCACACTCCAGAGTCCAGGAAACAAGAAAAACACAAACTTAAAACCTTCAAGGAGAAATATATTTCATTAATAATGTCTCACTCTCTTACATTAGCTAGCTATTTATAAAGTAAAATAGAACTATCTAGAACATTAAATGTATGCTAGTCCTTAAGCTTAATAATAGCTATGATGTTCCTACTTCATATTCCTTCATTGTTATTGTTTCCTTTTGACCTTTCACATGTAACAAAATTTGGGTTAAATTTTAAAATAGCCTCTCGAATACTCGTATATGTTCATTTTAATCCTTGAGTATAATATTACTTCAAATTACTCTCTCAATTATATAAAATTGATTCAAACTGACCCATTTGGAAATAAATTGGGATCAATTTTGTAAAGTCAATGAATTAAATTGATATCAAATTTATAACATAATTAAAGCATGAGGAACTATTTTAGAGTAATTTTGTATAGCGAGTAATTTTGTATAGCCAAGTGATTAAATTGGGGCAATATGATACTCTAGGATTAATGCTTCGTTTGAGACGACTTTGTTATTGTTTCTTAAAACAGAATTTTAGTGTAAAATTTTTAAATTTTGTACTAAAATTTTATTTTAAAAATAATTAAAAAGAAGTCCCAAAAGAAGCCTAAATTGATCTTATATGAATATTTCAGAGGTGTTATAATGGTAACATGGATAGCTTTTCGGATGGTCATTATGTCCTCCTTGCGACTAATCCTAAAACACTTATAAGGGATTTGATTAGTGATAATTGCTGGAGCCTGCCTAATGACATTCCTGTGAATGTGAAGCTTGCAATTCTAGATATTCCTATTTATTCACATTCAAGTTCTTGCTTAATATGGGATAATCTTAAACATAGCAGGTTTTCTGATTACATTAATGCTTTTCACTCAAATTTGCCATACTGTTCCCTGGTACAAGTTAATTTGGCACAAGAGCTATGCGTTGCGATATTCTGCCATCACATGGCTGGCTCTTGTCGGTGGTTTAAAAACTTCTGAAGCTCTGCAGATCCGCAATATACATGTTCTGAACTCCTGCTCTCTCTCATGTTTTTCCTGAGAGTACTTCCCATTTATTCTTCGAATGCTCCTTCTCGTATGATATATTGATAAATGTAATGCCTTATGCAAGGCATTTGCTACTCAGACCTAGCATCTTGCAGTTACTGGAATGGATCACGGATGATCCCGACACTGCACAACATACAAAAAAACTTTACTCTATTATCTCTTGTTGTAGTATTTACTATATTTGGAAAGAGAGAAATTCGAGAAGATTTGCAAATATTTCCAACAGCAGTACTACTACTACTCTTTGCATTAAAAATGTTGTTAATCATAAGATTAGTAAGTGGAATGATATATTTATCTCCTACATCTAGTTGCTGTTTTTGCTGGGGTGTCCCTCCTATTTTACTGCAGGTATATCATGGATTATGGACTATGTCCTGGCCCTGTCCTGATTCTATCGAGTACGCTGGAGGTTGCTATGAGGATAGGTGTTTCTTTTCTGCCTGCTGTGCCGATATTGCAACACCTGGTCAATGATGAAGCTCCTAAGCAGGCCCCCTTAGGATGGTCTTCGAG
This sequence comes from Dendrobium huoshanense, assembly GCA_016618105.1. Taxonomy (NCBI): domain Eukaryota; kingdom Viridiplantae; phylum Streptophyta; class Magnoliopsida; order Asparagales; family Orchidaceae; genus Dendrobium; species Dendrobium huoshanense. The sequence goes on along the minus strand of CM028354.1, from coordinate 24,497,413 downwards.
CAACCAAGGGGAATTCTGATCACTGATTACTTATAATATCTGAGCCCATGTGTTAGTATCCTAAGGAGCTTTTCTTTTTGAGACAACTGTTATGATGCTTTTCCTTTTTGTTAGTGCTTGATCTAAAGTGCTTGATCTAATTCAAGCTTTTTTGTTCTTGAATGAGCTGTCCCTTTTTGCATGTTGGGACCTTTTGTAATTCTTGGCTGTAACAGGTTTCTCTTTTTAGTGGATTAATATACGGGCAAAGCCCAAATTTTCCAAAACAAAAAAAGAATATTTCAGAGGCTATTTTAAGATTTTTTGAATTAAATAAGAAAAGAAAGATATTGTTATGGGCATCATTTGACTAAGAGGCAGCAGAATAAAATGCGTAGGATGTGCAAGATGTTGATGCCGCAGCATTTCATAATTTTTTTAATAAAATAAGAATTAAAAATTTGTTTGAAAGGAATTTTTGGGAAATCTTATCAGCTGATTATTAGTATATATATTTTTGTTGGTCTTCTTGTGCAGGAATAGGGCTGCAAACGAACCGAGCCGAGCCGAGTATGTGAGTGTTCATGTTTGTGTTCATTTAATATCAGCTTGTTCAAGTTTGGTTCATGTTTGTTCGAGCTTTATTGTTTGTGTTCATGTTTGGTTCATTTAAATTAATGAGTGTTCATATTTGGTTCATGTTCAGTTCATGTTCGTTTGTTTAGCGTTTATCGAGCTTGTTCGCGAACATATTTAACGAATTTTTTTTAACTATCAAACAAATACGTTCATGAACATATTTATGAACAAACACATTTATAATAAAAGCAATTGTCTATCTAACAAAGATAATGATTATTTATATTTATTAATTATATAATCAAATATTAATTATTTTTATCGAGCTTATTCACGAGTTCAAAATCGAACTCGAATCGAGTTTAATGTCGAGCTTGTTCACGAACTTCAAATGATGATGTTCGCGAACATAAATGAGCCGAACGCATTAGTGTTCAAGTTTGTTTATTTAAGAATCGAGTATTTAAAATATTGTTCAAGTTTGTTTGTTTAGTTATTAAACGATCACAAACGAGCTTTAATCGAACCGAACAACGAGTAGCTCGTCGAACGTTTGGTTCACTTGCAGCCCTATGCAGGAAGCTCGCAGGACTGTCGAGTGTCGGCACAGCACGTGAGCAATGAAGGGGTCGACTATTTTTTTCTTATATGAAATATTATTATTTTATTTCATTCAAGACATAAATATTATTTAAAAATATAGCAAGAAAAATGTGCCCCAAATAATCCTAATGAAATTAGGTAATGAATATTTGTGCAAAATTGAAATAGATTTCTAATTTGAGTTTGAAGTAATGGGGATTTATACAATGTCTGATATGTGAGAGCTGGATGTTTGTTGGCTACAGTATTTACACAATGTTGATTGGTGAATGCTTAATGTTATTAGTAGGCAAACATTGACAAATTATGATAACAAGCATTGCAAGTTTGACATTGGTAGATGTTACGTTTTAGTCACTAGCGGATATTAATCCGCTATAAATGCTAGGAGTAGTCTTTGCGCACGATGTTATGGGTCCAGAAGGAACTTTTATTACGTCCGGTGTAAGGACGTAGAGGAACGTCCGGTTGGAGGCAAAATCCCGCAAAAAAACTCGGTATTTGCTTGGTACAAGTAGGTATTATTTGATATTAACGAGGAATACCGCTCTTTGAAGACCACTAGCAAGTTATACCAAGCTGTACCGAGAAATACCAAGTTGTACCGAGTTTTTCAAGCGGTACAACTTTTGTATAACTCGATATTTCTCGGTTTAGCTCTGTATAACTCGGTATTGGGTATTCAAATGATGGTATTCATCGTTATTGTTTGGTATTGCTCGAATTTGGCCTCCGACCGGACGTTCCTCTGCGTCCGGTCGGATGACGTAATAATTGTTCGTCTAGAAGAGCTAGAAGTTGCATATATATATATATATATATATATATATATATATATATATATATATATATATATATATATATATATATATATATATATATATATATATATATATATATATATATATATATATATGTCAGCAAATTTATTGAGTTGGACCTTCGTATGCATATGTTGATTATGTACATCAACTGATGTTGGTTGATAAACATATAATGTTGAGGGCTAATAGATTATAGGTGTTAACAAAGTGCAAGGATATGTATTGAGGGTTGACATTAGGAGTTTGGGTTTAGGGAATTTTGGTATGTGAAGCTGGTTGACAGCAATTAACTATAAATGTTCTCTAATGTTTATTTAGGTGTTGTGGGTTGATGAGCTATGGCAAATGCAAAGATGGGTGCTTGAAGTAAAACATTAATCAATTATCGGCATTGGATGACAATAGTTATGATTGTAAAAGACAAGCAAATGAGGAATTGATCATCAAGAAATGTTGTTTTATTATAGACTTTGGTAGCTGGGATTTTTTTTTTAATTTGTAGGGTGTAAGTGAGCCAAGTCGGCTCATCAGCTAGCTTGAACTCGCTTGATAATGGACTCGTGAGACGAGTTCATCAAGTCATGAGTTTGATGTTGACACTACAGGAAAACTGTCCATTACCGGCGGAATTTTCCGGCGGAGTTCCGGCGGAATTGTTTCCGGCGGTCTTTCCGGCACATTTCCGACGGATAAAGGTCAAATTTTTCCGACTATTTTTTTCGACAAAATTTCCAACGGATTTTCCGGCGGATTTTTTCCGGCAGAGTTTCCGACGGAATTTCCGGCGGATTTAAAATTTTATGGAAATAAATAATTTGATAAATTATTATAATCAATTTTAATATAATAAATAATTTACTAATAACTTCAATAATTTATTTTAAAGTGTTTTAAAATAATATAAAAAGTTACTAAATTAATAATTAATTTATTATAAAATTAATAACTTATTTTAATTATTTATTAATTTTAATAATTTATTTAATAGTTAACTGAAATTTTTAAATTGTTTTATTTTTAAATAATTAAATTAAGTTTTCAATTATATATATAAATATAAAATAGTTTGATTTAAGGCATATTTTACTCCTGTCAAAGTGGTGGTTCCATGCGTGTTCCTTCGCAGGCGGAGGTGGGACTTTGGCGCGGGTTCGAATCCACGAGGGAGCTTCGCGCGTAGGCGGGGCGGTTCGCGCGCTCACAGGCAGCCGGCGGCGAGAAGGCAGGTCGGGCGTTTAGGCGGGTCGGTTCATGCGGCAGCCGGGGGCAGATCGAGCGGTTCACGCGGCAGGCGGGATTGAATTTTTTTTTTTTTTTTTTGGATTTCAGGCGTATTAAAATTTTGACGAAAATATTTTTCCAGCGGACATTTCGTCGGAAATCCGCCGGAAACATTTCCGGCGGATTATTTTACGCCGGAAGTCCTTTTACGACGCGAACCAAACCGGCGCACGACATTCCGCCGGAAAGTGCGTCGAAAACCCGGATTTCCGTCGAATTTCACATGTTACCGGCGGATAGAATCCGCCGGTAATAGCGGGTTTTCCTGTAGTGTGAGCTTAAATTCAAGCCATATGTTATACAAGCTAGAGCTTGAGCTAAGCCCAATTTGCTTCATCTGCTTGTCAAGATGATTCAATTAATATTAATTAACAACCAAATTAGTTATTTTTTTGCTCATATTCAAAATAAAAAATCGAGCTTCAAAGCGAGTCAATCTCAAGTTCTCTTGTCAAGCTCAAACTTATGGTTTTCACTCGAGCCAAGCTCGAGCTTGAGTTCGAGTTCAATGTAAATTAAACAAGTTTAACTCAATTAAGTAATAACTTAACTCAAGTTGACTCATTTACACCTCTAATGGCCACATCTCCAAATCCAAATCTTAAATAATAACTTCAAATTATTTTAATAATTTAACAATATCGTTTTTTCTTCAAAAAGTCATATAAAAAGAACCGCCATTAGCACCTGATTTGTTAGCTTTGCTTGCTTTGCTTTGTCAAGTACTTTTTAAAAAAATATATATATATTTTAAGTAAAAAATCAAAGGAAATTTTTTCACAAAGCATATTTAAAATATGTCTAAAGTAAGCGATGTAAGGTCACGCGGCTCTTCTTTAACCTTATATTGTGTCCACCACTTGTTCAATTGCCGAATGTTCGGCTATTTTTTTTTTTTTTCAAAAGCAACTCAATTTGGTTCATTGGTTGGACGCTTTGATTATTAATAAAGAGATTTTGTATTCAAATCTTAAGTATATAATGTGTGTGTGAGTTTACGTTAATTAGCCTAAATGTTCTCCCTTTAAAAAAATAATCTTGATAATACCATGTCACCTTTAGCTGTTATTTATCACATCTCTCGTAATTTGTTCTATTGCGAACCAATAGGACCTAGGACCTTGAACAAATTTGGCTGAGGCAGAACCTCGCTTCAACAGACCTCGAGCTAAGAAAGCATCTATCTCATGAGAACTCATCCCTAAGGAAAAACTTGCCACAGTCAAGGTGACACGTCTCTTTTAAAGGATATGTCATCCAAACTATAGAAGATGTACATTTGGCAATCTCATTGTAATAACCTCATTAATCATGTTGGAGTCGATCCCCAGCTCAAGGAAAATGCCAAAGACACTCATCTATGGTATTCACCCAAGAGAACTTGCTCAAGAGACTCATATGAGCGGAGTTTCTTAGTGTGATAGCCCGAGAGGCATTCACTAAGAGCACTCGCACCAAGTCCTCATTGGAGATAACCGAAGCCTTGTTAGATATGGGTGTCCATATATATATATATATATATATATATATAGGTGTGTGGAGTAATGATTCCGTCAGGTTACCGAATACATTCAGAAACCAATAACAAAACGCCACGTCACTAAAGTGCTCGGTACAGGCGCTCGGTACACTCGATATGCTCGGTATTTTTACCGGACGCAATAAAAATTCGTGTGTTTGTGTGTGTTGAACTAGTTCATATGTCCATAATAGCCTATAATAATCATATATTATTTATACTTCTCTAGGTGTAGCATCCCCTATAGCCCTCTCAACCCTATAAATAGAGGTTAACAAATATTATTTTACATAATTATGTGATTTTCACAATTCACAATAGACTCGCTAATTTAGTCAAATTGTCACACATTGACAAATTTAGATCCAACATAGATGAACTTAAAAATAATTAATTTTAACAATAAATTTAATTAATATTCGCTTAAATAATTTGTATCTAGAATAATATTAAGTAATATTTACTAAAATTTATAATTTATTATAAAGAATAAATGATATTCACATTAACATTTATGTCACATATTTATTATCAATTTTTATTTCTAATTTATTAATTTTATTAAATTAAATTAATTTAATATTTAGTATGTTTGACAAATGACTCGTAAGTCAAGCTCGAAGAGCAAATGAGCCATGATTGAGCCGGTCATGACTTGACTTGCTAGCTTAAGAGCTACTCTTTTAAAAATGTTATTAAATAATGCACTTAAAATAAATTAGCATCAAGATTGAAAGTACAAAGTAATAAATAATATTTAAAAATTATATTTTATTATTTTTCTTCACTTTTCTCATCTTTTATCATTTTATTATTATTAATTGTTTGAATCATAGTCATTTGTTCTATTTCGTAGTAAATGAGTTGACTAAAACTCGTAGAATCAAGCTCGAGCTCAAGCTCGAACTCGATTAATTAATCAAGCTCAAGCTCAAATCAGAGGTGACTCGAGCTCAACTTGACTCATTTACACCCGTAGATTAGCACATTAATTAAAAAAACTTAAGAATTTTAATGGGTCGAATTGGAGCACTCACTAGCTTGTTATGTTTAGAGTATAAAACCCCAAAGTTTACCCTCTATCCTACGAGCAATTATTACGTCAGGTCACCTGACACGTCCAGAGACCAATAATCACACGCCACGTCACCTGAAACGCAATATTGAGCACTCGGTATTGCTCGATATATATCCGAATTTCTATTTTTTTGTCCGGACGTAAGAATTACTCGTATCCTACGGAAAGAAAGATAGTTGCTAAGGAAATTGGCTAAAAGGCCCATTGGCCAGTAGCGTCATTTGGGCCGTATTGCCTATTAGAACTGGGCGTAATTAGTGGTTGTCAATTAATTAATTTTATTATTATTATAAAATGTTTTAAAATCTTAGAATTGAATCACCACCAAATTAAACTTATATTTTAGCTTTCAAATTTTTTTTTTAAATATTTTTTTTTTTTGAATATTTAGGCCATTTAAGGCAAACTCACACACACAACACATACACATAGACTCGAACCCTGAACCTCTTAGTTGGAAGCCTAAGCTCTCAACCAATAGACCAAAGAGAGTTGTGTACTTAGGCTTCATATGAGACACTTTATTAGTGTTTTCTAAAACAACTACTAATACAAAAATTTTGAGTACAAAAAATTTGTATACTAAAAAAATTATTTTGAAAGCAAAAAAAAAAACTGTCCTAAATGAAATCTTAGAATATGATTTTAATTTGTAATTAAATAGTTGGAAAATATTGTTAGCTTGAAAGTAAATTTGATCATTATTATATCCAACTTTATTTTTATCTGAAATCAACATAAGATAAAAGCTGTTAAGTAATAGGATAAAAGCTCTTAAGAATTAATACTATTTACTTATTTAGGTGTTTATTATTTCTTGTTATTTTATATTATTTCTTAAAATAATAATATTTAGGTGTTTGTTATCCTTTTATTATTTTATGTTTTTGGTTGAAAATTAATTTAACTATCGGTGTATCTAAATTCTTTTTCATCTTATGCTTCGTTTGGGGCGGCTTTCTTGCTGTTTCTTAGAACAGTTTTTTAATATAAAAATTAAAATTTTTATACTAAAAAATTGTTTTAAGAAGCAGTAAGAAAGTCATCCCAAACGAGATCTTAAATTCACTTTTTAGGCAATAATTAAAGTTCATATTATCTAAATCATTCCAAATATTGGCCTAAAAAGTGACCAAACAATCTAACTTTAGGCACCTTACCCAATTGCTTGAAAGTTGATAGCAATGACCTATCGGTTGTCTGATGATGGTTGCCATTAGCAAAGTCTTCAGTAAGAGAGAAATAATATAATTTCAAAACTCTTAGTATCATGAGTCCAATAACCCACTTTTGGACTGTGATAGGCCAAATTATTATCCAACATAACAAACAACTGATGAATCAAATGATTGTGTGAGCTGCGCGCAGGAATTCTATAAAATGAACGTCATTAAATATATGTCAAGAAGAACAAAATAGTTACAAAGGGCCATCCTTTTTTTAGGCAAAGTGTTGGTCTCCCAAAGGCGAGATTATTCTGTGCGGACACTTGACCGGAGAACCGTCCGGTACCCGCTTGGTACCGAGTAGCAGTACCGTGCTTGGTACGCAGTACCGAGTGCGATACACTTTTGGAGTGACGTGATGCATTTTTGTTGGTCTCTGGACGACGTCCAGACTCCGAACAGAATAAAAATTCCCCAAAATCAATCCAATGCTGCAAATGTCTTTGAATCAATTTCCTGTAGAGATCACATAAAATATTATGAAACAAAGTACGGCATATATAGGAGCTCTGCTGTGGCAAGAGGAAACACAAAGGGCAATTGACCGAAAGAGATATTTAAGTCCAGCACAAAACAGTTCCCAAGACGACTCCTCGTCAACCTGATCGAACACTTCACCGTATCTTCAGCGAATGAGCCATGCATGCGTCGCTTAGTTCTCCACACCAAATTTCAAGTGAACAGCCAATCACCGAAAGCTGCAGGCTTTACCACTGACGAGACCTTTGAACTTCATCTTCTTTATTCTTTATATAAAAGTAATACCATACTTTCTTTTTAAGGTTACTTCTTCATTTCCTCTTTCGATTCTTCTGAACTGAACTGCGAGAAAATAGAATATGAGCAGGTATTGGAGTAGTGATGATAAAGATGATGACAGTGGAGATGATTTTCGAGAGAAGTTGAGGCTGAAGGATAAGAATGAGAAGCCAACACTTGTTCAGATCATGTTCTCGTGGTCTCTTAGTGATATTTTTAATCGCGATCTCTTTAAGAACAAGGTTTATTATATACCCTTCTTGATCAATTGGTTTCTGTATCCGTATTTCTGATTGAAATTTATCAATTTTTTTATTCAAAGACTTGGATCAAAGACTTGGAAAGTTTGATCTGCAATTTAGTTTACAGATCTGAAACGTCCATGTACTGAAAGATAATAGTGGTCGGCATTTTTTTATTGAAGAACTTAATACAACTAGTTTGAAGATTTTGCTTAGAATTCTCTTGTTCAAATTAAGATGAGACTATGTTCTTACTTCGAAAGGAACTTGAATACAACGTAATAAATATAATTTATGATCTCTTTGGACAGCTTTTGTCTGCTTTACGTTTTTAGATAGCAACTATAATTTTATTTTTGCTATAATTTTCTTGTGGCTTTTTCATTCCTTTCAAATATTATTTATGTTGTGAGATGTTACTTTTTGCAACCATAATAACGGAGTTGCTTTCTATGTAGTTGCAAGTTCACAAACATCCCAAATAAAGGCCCTTAATTTTCATTTGGGATGAATTTCTTATTGCTTCTAAAGTAACTTTCTACTACAATTTTTTTTACTAGACAACTGTTTTTAAGCAAGAAGAGCCGTCCAAGCCTTACTAAAAAATTCAAAGAAAATAGATTTAATTAAACAATCCTTGCAATTAACAACTTGCTTTTTATTAAAATTTATGTTTGATTTGTATTAATATTATAATATTATTAATTAAATTCATATTGATGCATATTATTTTGCTTTTTTTTTCTGGTTCTTTGTTTTTTCTAGTTCTGTGAATTTTTTAAAAGTGAGTTGATAACTTCTATTTTTTTAGGTATTTTTCATTGCCAGTCAGATTCAATCCCCAGTCGGGGTATAATAGTCTCTGATGAATCCCTTGTTTCTTATTTTCACCTAAATCAATATGTTTATTGCTATACCTATTGGTTTTTTTTTTTTTGAAATGAGTTGATGAAAAGTTATGAAAAGCTTGATTTAAATTCTTGAATTTGCTTTTAGACTAATAATTTTTTTTAAGGCTTACTTAAATCCTTGATATAATGTTGTTTTGGAGCTGCATTAGACTATTTTATATTATCATTACGTATTATCGTTTGTTGTTATGTATAAACAATTTGCATTTAAATGTTCTATGCTAATACACAAAAATACAAAAATACATGAAATCTGAAAGGAGTCTCACTATCAGTTCACATCCATATGTATCTCTTGTTCACAATGGCATCATTAGTTTTCTTATTAGAATATCACATAACTAATTACTGATAGAGTTGAAGACTACATATTTATAATTTCTGCAGGTACAGAAGATACCAAAGACTTTTACATCCTTAGAGCATTATTTTGGTTCCTTCACCACACCATTGATCGAAGAAACTCATGAAGATCTACGTTCTAGTTTGCAGGCATTTTCTCATGCATCATCATACGCAGAATTACACTCTATCGAACAAATAAAAGCTCAATTGTTTTACAACATTAAAGTTAAAAATCCTAAGTTTGATGATGATGGTAATGCTGGATATGTTTCTTACGAGCCAATGGAATCAGACATTTTTGTGCTCACAAGAACAAAACCAAGGCATGTATCGGATTTAACATGCAACGCAACATCATATATTATTGGCTTTGTTGTTCCAAGTAAAGGTTTTGATTGTAATCAATATGTTGTCGAGCTATCGCGTCAGCTGGAGACTGAATCCTACAAAGAATCATATTTTATGGTTTTCCTGTTGAATATGACAACGTCCATTAGAATCTGGTACTCATTGGATCTAGAGTTGGCCACGATAAGAAATATGTGCATCATCAATAAGTTATTATCTTATGATTCTTCGGTATGCTACATAACTTTATTTACAAATCTTAATTAGGCATGTGTGATATTTTTTTTATTGTAACAGGTTAGAAGTGTGAGTTCCCCTTCATATTGTTTAAGTGAAAATTTTCTCGAAGCATGTGTGAGTGACAATCTGGACAGATTCGACCTAAATTGCTCACAAAAAAGTGTTGTCCAAGATTGTCTATCAATGAGGAAAAACAATCATACAGATGATCCTGTAAAGCTCATATGGGGTCCTCCAGGAACTGGAAAAACAAAAACTACGAGTACTTTACTACTTGCTCTTCTGCAGTCAGGATGCAGAACACTCACATGTGCGCCTACAAACACGGCTGTAGTTGAAGTTGCTTCTCGCCTCTATAAATTGTTTAAAGTTGAGAAGTCAATGGATAAAGTCAACTTCTCCACTGGAGATATTATCTTGTTTGGGAATAGTACCAGGATGAAAGTTGATGAGGATCTCTCACAAATTTTTCTAGAACACAGAGCAAAGAGGCTTTTACAAAAATGCTTCATGCCTATCACAGGTTGGAAACATATTGTAGGAGCAATGATAGATCTTCTTGAGAATGCAGGATCCCAATACAAACGTCATGTAGATGAAATAATGAAAGGAAATGACAAAAAAGAAATTGTGACAGTTGAAACATTCAATGAATTTGTCCTAAAACGTTATCGTCATCTTGCTAAGGAATTGGAGGAGTGTCTTGAAGTTATCTGCAAGGATCTTCCTAGGAGTTTCATACCTGATACAATTTTCAAATACATGAATATATGTATAGAATTGATGAAAATATTTAGGAATTATTTGATAACAGCAAGTGTTTCTGATGAAGATCTTGCAGAGCTGTTTAAATCTACAGTTGGGGAACGTCGTGAGATGTTACGCTCAATTGATCTATTTGATCCAAGCAGATGCTTCGACGAATATCTTTCCATAATAGCCAAATTGAGAAAAGGCAGAACTCTTTTGTTGCAAGTAGTCAGGAATCTATTTGGAAACTTTAATCTTCCTAATACTTCTGATTCTGCCTCTGTGCAAGACTTTTGCTTGAAGAATGCGACAGTTATTTTCTGCACAGCCTCTAGTTCCTTCAGTCTACATAATATTGAAATGCTGAAACCACTTAAGTTTTTGATTGTTGATGAGGCTGCACAGCTTAAGGAATGTGAATCCCTTATTCCCCTACAAATTTCAGGTATAGAGAATGTTGTTTTAATTGGAGACGAGTTTCAGTTACCAGCCATGGTCAAAAGCCAGGTTATGATCTTTCTAAGCATATAAAATGTCTATCTTTCGGTCGAAAAAACTTAGATTCATTCTAAATTGTATTTCTCTCTCTCTCTCTCTCTCTCTCTCTCTCTCCAGATTTCGGAGACGGCTGGTTATGGGAGAAGCCTGTTTGAAAGAATGAGCTCATTAGGTCAAGAAAAAAATCTTCTCAACATCCAATATAGGATGCATCCATCTATAAGCAAATTTCCGAATTCCAACTTTTATGAAAATAGGATTTCTGATGGAGAAAATGTCTTAGTTCCAAGCTATCTGAGACAATATTTACCAGGGCCACTTTATGGTCCTTATTCATTTATAAACATTGAACGTGGTAAGGAGGGAACAGATAAGCATGGAAGAAGCAAAAAAAATATGATAGAAGCTGCAGTTGCCGCACAAATTGTAGAAAAACTTTTCAAAGGTATGATAGTTTTCTTCTAAATTCCAACTATTGTAGTATCATGATTTTACTATAAAGTACTTAAATTTTATATATCTTGCCGGTTGTACGGCTGTAGTGCTGCTATATTGTTGACCTATAATCTACAGCCAAGCAGAAACAAAACAAAAGAAACAAAAAAAAAAAAATGCAAAAATCATTACCTCCGCCGTATATCCTGACAAAATGATCGCAAATCCTGCTTTGCTACAGTCGCCCATCCCTCTGCAACGGCGCCGAACTCACATCTTTTCTCCCGTATGCGTAAATCCTGCCCAAAATTCGGATATCTGCTACAGTGTCGCGTCGCCAGTCTGCAAACGGCGCTGCTGCAGTCGTATCACACTCGATCGCACGCCTCGAGCCCGCCTCTGCCTCCGCCTTTAAAATGCGACCGAAACTCTCTTCCACGACACTCGCGCAACTCTTCTCCCCACATCCGACGTGATCTCCTCCCCCTCTTACGACACTTCCCCTCTCTGCCTTAGCCGACAGAGCTCTCGATCCCCTGGCTTCGTTCGTCCACAGAGAGAGAGAGAGAGAGAGAGAGAGAGAGAGAGAGAGAGAGAGAGAGAGAGAGAGAGAGAGGGAGAGAAGCTTCTTCCCTTACCTGAGTCGACCTCCTCTCCAAACCCGACGCCAAAGCCACTGAAGCCCCGACCTCCAGCCATCCCGTCGCTCCCTGTCTTCTCTCTACGGTCCGACCCCGCCAGCCTTGACCTCCCATCGATCCCGCACCTCTACCCCGCCCGGAACCTTCCTCCATCCTTCCCTCCTTGCTCTTCCGTCTGATCCCGTCCAGAGAGCCAAGCCGAGAACCTCTTCCTTAGCCGCTCTGCTCGATCTCACCTACCCAAGCCGCAGATAGGTAGTTTAGGTTGATTTTGGTAATTATGTTTTTTATTATTATTATTGTTATTATTATTATTTAATAATAATTAATTATAGTTAATTATAATTAATTATAGTTATTATAATTAAATATTTTAATTATATTAAATTATCATTAATAATTAGTTTTAATTAAAATAAATTATAATTAATTTTAATTATTATAGTTAATTATTATCATCAATAATTAACTATAATTTTATTAAAATTAATTATAATTAAATATTTTAATTTAAATTAATTATTATCAAATATAATTAAATATGATTAATTATTATAATTATGATTAATTATTTTTTTTAAATTATAATTAATTATCATTTATTATAATAATAATAATAGAAATAAAAAAATTCCCCCCACTCTCTTACCTCGACCTGCGTGTCGAGTCGGTGGTCTGCCCATGCACGCTTTTCTCTAGCGTGGTGGGAGGGGCAACCGGCGCGACACCTACGACGAGGTAGGCGAGTGACTCCTCGATCCATGTGCCAACCCCGACGACACTTGCAAAGGTATAAGCTCCTAAACTCTAAACTCCGAGAACTCAATCCCGGCGCTTGCAACGCGGCGAACGACCAACTCATGCACGCTTTTCTCTAGCGTGGTGAGAAGGAAATTCGTTGCGATGCTTGCGACGGGACGGGTAATCAAAACCCTATTTTCAGTGTTAGCGACGGACCGGAAAACCAACTCATGCACGCTTTTCTCTAGCTTGGTGGGAAGGAAACCCGGTGCGACGCCCACAACGAGACGGGGCAAAATATAAAATTGCTTAATTTAAACCGGTGCCCGCAACCCATGCACGCCTTTCTCTGGCGTGGTGGGGAATAAAAGAAATTACGGCCGCGGTGTCCTCTTTTGAGGGCACCTACCGTGCACGCTTTTCTCTAGCGTGGCGGGAGGCCCAGTTTTCCGTAGTTTTCCCCTAAACGGGGGAGACGCCGGGAGGCTGCCGAAATTTCGGGTGAAATCGTACCTGGACTTGATTGAACTCAAATGAACAATAGTGAACTCAGAGTTGTGATTGAACACGAGCAGAGAATCAGAACAAAACTCAAATGATTAATAAAAGATCAAATTCAAACAAAAGTCTAAACCAAATTCAAGTCAAGTTGAACATGAAAGCAAACCTACAAAGACTCCAGAGGACTTTGAACAATTATTTGAACAAGACATTGAACACAAGAGACTTGATGAACTACAAAGGACTACGCTCAAACTTGATTTGAGCTTTAATTGAACTTGAATTCATACTTATGTGAGCAAAGACTTGGATCAGCTTCGGACTATAAGGAACTCAAACTCTGACATTGCACTCTACTTGAACCAAATGGAACTTCAATCAAACTCAATCAAGAAGAACTTGATTTGGGCTCAGACTTAAGCTGAACTTAACAAGATTGTGACAAGTTGAACTTACAAGTGACAAGCTCCTAACAATTAGATACATTTGTCTCCTACAAGTTGGGGGATTCAACATGCGATGAACTGAAAGACATGATGTGTTTTTTTTTTGAATAGTTCAAAGAGGATAATCCAACTATCAACATCAAAATTCAAACATACAAACTGATCTGCAAACAAACAAATCCTACATATACTGTTGGAATCCCCTACGATAATCTCTACGAATGCCTGTTGATTGAGATGGCGATACGGGAGACCGATGATGAATGATCCGCCTTCCTACAAGCAAGTGCAATCATCAAACCACCCGAGATTGGTGAAAGGGTGGATTCGATGCAGAAGCAATGGATTTTCTACAAAATACTTCCAGGAGGTCGTCGTAGAAGGCATGTATCCCCTGCAAATAAATAGGTCAATGAATGAATGAAGGTTATTCATTCTCAAATGGAAGTGAAATGTCGGTTCGCTCACAAGCAACAATGCGAACTCCTATAAGTCACTACAAAAAATCTGCAACACATATCAGCTCCCTACGAAGATAAATGTATGTGTCAAATGCCACTTTGGGTAGATGTAGAAAGACTTCAGTAAATGCAGTATCCTGAAGTCAATTTCAGTCTAAGAAGGAAGACATCTACCTACCTATATGCAGTAGTAGCGGATGTACTGAAAAGATCAAAGACCAAAACAAAATGCATGAAAAATACGAAAAGTGCAATCTCCTACGACATAAGGCAGGAGATTCGTTAGTGCACTATGACCCGCCTACAAAAATCAACAAATAGTGCACGACAGTCTACCTGTACGAAGCAGCGAATAATTCTATCCAGAAGCTGCTACGCCACGCCACCGGATCTGCAATATTCGTACAAGCAGACAGAAGGCGTCTATCCCAAAAATACCCCCGCACATGTGCACTGTAGTTTGTATACACATAGGCACACTAAAAGGGATAAAAGCAATCTTAACCCGCATGGGCCCCGGCGAGCGTGTTATTGGTACACACGTGACGTCTAGGGATGCTGCGCGGGTTGACAAGTGAATTCAGGCTCGAACCCGATCCTCCTATACAGATTAATAGGAGTCGACAAGGTTCGAACCAATAAATAAATATGTGGCCGTGGAGACCAGAATATTTATTTTAATACATTCATCTTAGGCCTTTAAGGCCTATAACAATGAGAATTCACTATAAAAGGGCATAAAGCCTACGAAACCCGATCCTCTGTCGACAGCCCGACAGAGTTGACAAGGTTCGATCCATAAAGAGAAATGACCCCCGAACCCCGATGATGGCCGTGTTGAATGCAGATCTCAATCGGAGGGGTTCCCAAATACTTTCAATCGTCTCCCAAATATCCATATTCCAAAGCTCCACCCAAATACCTACGAAAATCCAAAACTCCCCAAAAATTCCAAAATCCCAAAAATATATTTAAAAATGAAATAAATCCATCAACATACTTAAAGCAAAAATCATCCGCCCTCCGCAAAAGTTTGTCGAGGCGGACAAATATGAAATATTACTTCAGCTCACAAAGAGCGAAATGCCTAGTCGAAAATATCACTAGGATCCATTCTCAAACAATCTCTTGCCAGTAAGGACGTGGTACGTGTCCTCTAACCGGCAGTTTCGCCGCCAAATGGCACTGCAGGTAAACGGTTATGACCCGGGGCCCTCTGAACCGAGTGGTTTTGCCGCCAAATGGCACCACGATATACCGGTTATGGCCAGAGCCAATACGTTCCTTAATGGCGTTAAATCCTTGAGATATGAATCAATAGGATATGATCGATAGGGCACAAAACCCTCTGTCAGCTAAGGTGGATTCAAATTTGTCCCCTTAGACAAACATTCAACCCCGGTCTATAAGGTCCCCTTGGACGAAGCAACCCATGGCTGCCGACAAGGA
Source organism: Dendrobium huoshanense (assembly GCA_016618105.1). Taxonomy (NCBI): domain Eukaryota; kingdom Viridiplantae; phylum Streptophyta; class Magnoliopsida; order Asparagales; family Orchidaceae; genus Dendrobium; species Dendrobium huoshanense. Next base: position 24,481,557 of record CM028354.1, on the reverse strand, counting down.
TCCTTCTGTCAGGTTGGGTCGACTACCTCCTCTGACTAAGTAGACCAGGGACCACGATGGCCCGGGACGACGGAACCATGGGATCTTGATCGGGTCTATCATCCATTCCCCCACCATCCGCTTTAAGTGTTAGATGGTGTAATTTCTATTTTAAATATCAATCTCTCCAAATACCCAAATCCAAACCCAATTTTCAAATCTAAATTCTACCAATATCCAATCTTTCCAATATCAAAATCCATTGCTGCTACTATATGCCAGATAACACGTACACTCTACGTATCTGATTGACGACTAGCCTTAATCGAAAGTTCTCTCTCATGATTGGGAGGGGTAATTAACTATAGGGGCTTGCGCCTATAGGAAACCAGAACTCAGATCATAAAGTCCTCACAAAATGAGGGCGAAATCTCTGGGTAGTGTCTTATCTACAAACCCATCTGCCTTCCAAAATTTACCCCGGAACTTAGTTCGTTAAAACTCCCTCGCCGAATAAGAAGTGCGAGCGGAGGCCGGGGCCGAATTTTCGGAGCCCACATATATATATATATATATATATATATATATATATATATATATATATATATATATATATATATATATATATATATATATATATATATATATATATATATCCATTAGTCCAAGTGGTTATTTCAATCAGTTTTATTTTGGCCATTGTCATTCTTGATTTATCTGCAATTTAATTGCTTCAACTGTGATTTAACCTTATTTTTGAAAGTACGTTAGATGCATTATTGGTTCATGTGTTTGCGATAGCTAGCACTCCTTTATTCTAACATTAGATCTAATTGTCTCTGCAATCTATGCTAGATCATGGCTCTCTGAATTGCTAATGATATAACCTGCCTTTTTTAGAAAATCCTATTGAGTTAGTTGCATAATCTTTTGCTTGTCTTCTTGAATGAATGCTTTCATTTGTTTTCATGTTTCTTTTTAGTTATTTGTAACTTTGTATATGTATACCCTATTGTATTTTTGAGGTAATACACTAGGATTAGAACTATGTATTAGAATCTATATACTATATTCTATCAATATAATAATACCCTTTTGTCCCTATAATAATAACATTATAGTTTAATTAAATTCACATATTCAGTTCTATGATATGAAGCGCATATATAAGATCATATAAAAATTGTGACAGGACTTGATGATCAAAATAGCACACAACAATATAAAAAAACAGCAACTTACTCCAAATAGATCCATAAATAATACAAAGAGCTGTTTTTATTAATTTCCATACAAAATAAGACAAGATACAAGTTTATTCACTGTTCGAGAGGTGAATCGTCTCTCTCAGAATTCCTAGCAACTAATAGGAACCCAAACACCTCTAAAAATTGCTGCAGAAATTCAAAACATAACCTAAAAAATTGCAACCCACCATAATCTACCCCCTTAAGCAGCTCAAATCTCATAATAAATGCCCCCTACATCTAATAAATACCCCTTACATCTTTCCCAAAGAGTCCCCCCTTTCCCAAAGAGTTTTCTCCCAAAACCTCTTTTCCTATAGGTGATAAAAGAGGACCTAGACCCCACCTGGGCAGCTAGACTACTGCATCCAACTACACCAAATTGCAAGAACGAAGTTTAGTGTTTTCAGTATAGTAGAGAAGGAACTTAATCCTAGAGTAAATACCATACAGTAACACAAAGATTAAAAAAGAAAAAGAAAAAAAGAAGGCTATGCAACTATACATTTGACACTTAAATGCATAATGAAATGGGTTTGAAGTCAACTTGGATCATAAATAATCTTTATTGAGGCTTTTCATATGCCACATTGTTGACCCATACATTGAGAAATGCGCAAAAAGAGACGAAATCTCTAAGTAATGCCTTTTTCAAAACCCAATCAGACTTCTGAAAATTTGCCTCGGAACTTAAGCATTAAAACTCTCCTCGACGACTCGAACAAAAAGAAAAGGAACCGCAGAGAGGCTTTTATGCAAATTTTTGGAGCCCACACTTATCTTCAACATAATTTCATTTCTATGAAAGCAAAACTTTATTGTCACACAGTTATTTTCTGTCAAAAGCTAGTAAAAGAGAACTAATGATGCATTTTTTGTTGTTTTTTCCGACAGCATCAGAACGTACAAATCAGAAACTTAGTGTTGGTGTAGTGTCACCATACACTGCACAGGTGTTTGCAATCAATGAAAAAGTAGGAAAGAAGTATGATTTATCAAATTACTTCTCGGTGAAAGTTAGATCCATAGATGGTTTTCAAGGTAGTGAGGAGGATATTATTATTTTCTCTACAGTAAGATCTAATAAAACGGGTTCACTAGGCTTTCTCACAAATGTTCAGAGGACAAATGTGGCACTTACAAGAGCTAAGTATGTTTACTTTTTAACAATCAGTTTTTCCATTAGACGAACATATTTAAATAAACAATAGCAAATTAGCTATGCATTTAATTTTAAATGACAGACATTGCTTGTGGATATTGGGAAATGAGGCAACTTTAAGCATAAATGAAAACATCTGGTCAGAACTAATCTGTGATGCAAAGAAACGAAGCTGCTTCCACAATGCAGATAAAGATAGTGATCTCTCGGAAACTATTTTTAAAGCATGCATCGAGTCTGATGAGCTTGACAATTTGTTGAATATGGATTCACTTCAAATAAGCAAGACTAAGGTATGTTAATTAAGTCGAAAAATATATTTTTCTTATTTTGGTAGTCACAATAAGCTCCTATCTTCCACCAATTTCGGAAGTATGTACTTGGATTGGTGATTATTTCATCCTCAACTGTGATTTAAAAGTTAAATTCTACTGATTGAAAACTCCAGCAAATGCAGGGGCAAGGTTGTGTACATCAACCCCTACTAGAATCTAGAGTTGGTGAGAATTTCATTCTATGGGTTAGCCATCTAAAGATTTTTCCTTCCCCCTAGTAGTAGTATTGTATATTATATAATTTTTTTTATACATGTTTTTCTTCTTTATTTTCCCTGCTTTACTATCCTTTAAATTTTGATGTTTTTTAAATTCGTGGAGCAAGTGAACTTTAACGAATACATAAGAACCTGTTGTCACGGATTAATTAATTTAAGCCTCTTTTTAATATTCCACTACTCAAGTTCAAGTCATCATAACAGTGACTAAATCTCAGCAGAATAGATCCATTTTTGGATTGAAAACTACATATTTTACACTTAAAAATGCCATTGAATTAGAAGATGATATTGATCCATTAAAAATATCAATGAAATCAGGAAGTTTTATAACCAATGGCAAGGAAATTTGAAATTGTTCTCTTCGCAATTCTTAATACTAACCTTTTCTTTTTTCCATGGAACCAGAGATCTGATCTCCCTTCCAGTTCAAATTTGCGCCAAGGGTTTGCTCGAGGAAACTTGAAGGAGAAGAGCCGTTTTTTCTGAATGACCAGAAGTTTCTATTTATCATCCGCTTCTATTGAGAAGAAAATACACTCAGTATTTATCAATATGTGCTTATATTCAAAACTCAAAACTAGTATATGGCATGTGAAAATGATTTTTGGTACAAGTACGAAGTGAAACGTCTCTTAACTACATGAGCATCTTCTAATAGATTGATTCTGTGTAACTTGGATGATTAAAAAGACAAAAAAAAATCTTAGTTGTGCTTACAATGGTTTACGCAGTTTCAATTATTGTTTAGATAAATTTTTTTAAACACTATTGACACATTATGGTAATATATCAGTCAATCTCAAAAAAATTTCAATCAAAATTGGATTAAATTGAAAAGAACATTATAATAAGACTTTGTTGTGTTAGGGAGTGAATAAAAAGGGGTCAAGGTTGGTAGGATTCAATTATGGTCATCATTTTAAAACAAAAAACATAAATGTGTGAGATTTACTTACTATTTCTACATCAAAATATTTTTCACTATCTAATGTGGGTACTGTGTGCATTATTTTTTAAAACCAAACACCAAACAGAACAAATCTTATTAAGTTGGTTCGATTTGATTGTTAAAATATTGCTTCATATAATTATTCTTAATTTTCATCTCAATATACATAAGAACATTTATATCATACAATTAATAATTGAATTGTTTATCATTCATGTAATTTTATTTTGTTATAATAATTTTAGTTGCACAATGGCTCTACCGTATTATGAGTTGGATCATCAACTTAGGCATCATGTTTATTTTGCATCATAATACCTATTACCCTACTAGCATATAATTATTCTTTCCATGTACACCATATAGAAAACTCTTTGTATGTTCTCTTTAAATCTATTTGGACAAGTTATTAACTTGCTTTCTTAAGTATAATCTTTAGATTAAAAAAAAGTATAATCTTTAGATCCATCCAATTGTGAATCATTTTGTTTAGCCATCCTTTCATCATGCACATACGCTTCAATCAATTATATAATTTATCACAAGCATGCATATATAATTTGTAGACATATGAAACATATTTTGCATAACTTGTGATTTCCAGGTATGTATGCCCATATGAATACAAAATCATAAGTAATTCATTTTTAGACCTAAAACATATAAAATCCTTCACATGCTATCATAATCATTAAATCATTCCATCAACATAAGAGGCTTCTTCAATCCATCAACATAAGAGGCTTCCTCACTTCACACAAAAAACCTATATAATATAATGAATTAATTTATATGCTCATATCATAACGCATTACTTGGTCACTAAATATTAAAAAAATACATCATTTTCATGATGAAATATTACAAAGAATCAATTGAGATTTCATGCAATATTAATTATAATAAACATATAAATTAAAACTCCATGAAGGAATTATAACAAGTTCAACTAAGCCCAATTCACCCTTAGTTGATCTAATTGAATTCAATTGACCTAACTTATCCTAATTAAAATCTTATGGAAACATTTGACCACTTATCATTGTTGAGTTAGAATTATATGAGGACAAACCCTAATAATGCAAATTTCATTGTGGGTGTTGGTCCTTATTTGCTCCGCAGGATGCTTTTGATGGGAGAAATTATTTTGTGTGGGGTCCGGACGGGAACAAATGTCCTAACATGTGAGTGTATACAAAATGTATACACTATGTACACAGTGTGTGTACACTCACAGTCCGGACGATTGTTCACATCCGAACTCCGCTCAGAATAAATTCTCTTTTGATGGTGAGGCTTGTTGTGGGCATGTCTTGATCGAGTTTCTAAAGGGAGCAATTGATTAATGTGTGGTAGTTACCTATATTAACATGTATTAACATACTATAACAATGATAATGAAAAGAGATTATCATTTGTATGAAGCTCAAACTTTTTTTTTGCTGAATATTGTTTTCTCTTTGTTACTCTAGTAATACTAATTCTTTCGATCATAGTAGAAAATAATTAACTCAGTTTGAAAATTTCAACTTAGTGCACAAAAGTTTTTGAGCTGTGCTTTCCAAATATTCAAACAATAGCATGAGGTCCACAACTTCTTTTTCATTATAAGAAAAATTCAAGTTAGCTTAAATGATTCCATAAGATTTTAATTATAACATAAACTCTATATAGGAATTATAACTAGTTCAACAAAGTCCAATTCACCCTTCATTGAGCTAATTGAGCGCAATTGACCTAACTTATCCTAATTAAAATCTTATGGAACCATTTGAGTTCAAACCATCAATTTGATCAAACTGATTAAACCTAATTCCTCAATCAAGTTCACCATATCCTAATTAAGCCCACCCTTAGTTGAGCCAATTGAACCCAATTGAACCAACTTGGCCTAATTGGGATCCTATGGAACCATTAAGTTTAAACCCTCAATTTGATCAAATTGATCAAACCCAACTCCTCAATAAAGTTCACCATATTCTAATTAATCCCAATTGACAATTGATTTTACCCAATTGGATCTAAGATCCAAGTTAACACAATGGAAACCTACAATTCTTATTTGTAAAATCATAATTGAACCAAATTCGCTCAAGAATCTAATCTCTCCAATTGACTTTAATTTGTCAAACACATCGTAATTGAGCCAATTGACCCATTGAAGGACCCAAATTAGCCCAGTTGAATCTATTTAAATCCTATGTTGTTGAACATATTTAGGCTTCGTTTGGGATAATTTTATTATTGCCTTCTAAAGCAGTTTTCTGGTATAAAAATTTTTAGTTTAAAAACTTTTGAGCTAAAAAACTGCTTTAAGAAGCAAGAATAAAACCATCCCAAACAAAGACTTAGACTTCAAATTGGCCAACCCAATTGGTCCAAATGAATGCCTAGGACTAATACCTAGCTTAATAATCCTTAAGATGAAATCTAAGTCATTAACCTAAGGTTAATGGTGGATTAAGGATAATCAAAACAATTATACAAAATCAAGGTACTAGAACTAAACCAAGTAGACAATTACTGTCCAGGACAATCACAACCATCCACCACCAAGTCCCTAGGCTGCCCAGTACTTTACTGAAGCGGTTAACCCAATCTTAAGCCTCGGTTAAGGGTGTGTTGACCCGTATCCAATTAACAAAAAAAAAAAAGAGAGAAATCAAAATAAAAAATCCCTTACCTGCTCTGCCGCAGCCGCCACGCGCACGTCGCGCACGATTTGCGATTTTCTCCCACGTCGCTGACACGTCGACGTAGCCTCAAGCACGACCTCGCACGATCCTTGCATCATTAAAATGAAAATGAAGGCCCCCATTCGCGCCTCTCCGCAAACGATCCCGATCTCTCCATTTTTCCCTGGCTCCCGAGCTCTCTCAATCCCGCTCTCACTCTCTTCCCGTTGCTCCTTCGACGATTGTTTCTTCCAGTCGGATCGGAAGCCACGATCTTTCCAATCGGAAGCAAGAGAGCTCGCCGGCTTTGAAGTAACTTTCTCCCTTGTGTGCGCCTCCTCCCCGACTTCTTTGTGGCTGCCCGACTTCGCACCGCCTACGGCTTTCCCTTCCAGACGGAACGGAAGTTACGACATTTTGAGCGAAAGCAACGACGGGATCTCACTGGCTGTGAAGTAAATTTCTCCCTTTCCCGTGACTTCTTAGGCTCCTTGGCTGTCCAACTTCGCTCCTTTGACGACTCCCTTCCTGTGGATCGGGAGTTAGGACATTTTGATCGGAGCCAGTAACGGGAGCTCGCCGGCAGTAAGGGTAACTTTCTCCCTTTCACGCACTTGCCCGGCCAAATCCCGTAAATCCTCTAAGCTAAGAGGTAGGGTAAGGAGAATAAAAAATTTTATTATATATAAAATTGTATTTTTATAATTAATTATATTAGTTTTGATTAATTGTGATTAATTTTAATTAATTTATTTAATTCTAATCTAATTATTTTAATTATAATTAATAATAAAAATGATGATGTTTAATTAATTATGATTAATTAAGTTTGATCATAATTAATTATTTCATTATTTTTATTATTAATTATCATTAATGTAATTAATCATAATTAATTAAGTTTAATTATTATTAATTATAATTAATTAAGATTAATTTAATTAAAATGATAAGATGTTCACATGCTCTTACCTCGATCCATGTGCCAACCCCGCCGACAGTCGCCGCCGAACCTCCATCGCCGGTCCCCGGGTTTCCAAGGTATAATTTCTGGAACATAATCTCTCTCTCTTACCTCGTCCTGCGTGTCGAGTCGGTGGTCTGCCTATGACAAGGTAGGTGAGCGACCTTTGGTTCCAAATCTTGACCTCGACGTGTGCGACGAGCCGGCTAACCACCTATACACGCTTTTCTTAGCGTGGTAGGAGGGAACCCGGTGCGATGCATATGACGAAGTTGGGATACCCATAAGTACCCGCTTGCGGGAAAACGATTATTTTTTCTCTACTGCTGTTTCTCTTGCAACAGGTGTCGGTAGAAGACTCATACACGTTTTTCTTAGCGTGGTGCGGACAAAAACTTTACACGGCCGCGATGTCCTCGAAAGAGGGCACCTATCATACGCGCTTTTCTTAGCGTGGTGGGAAAGGCCCAGTTTTCCGTCATTCCCCTAAACGAGGGAGACGTCGGTAGGCTGCCGAAATTTCAGATGAAATATTACTCTACTCGGGACCTATTTTGAACTCAAAAAGACATGCAAGAATTGGGATTTAAATGAACAAGAACAGTGGGCTTGCGCCTATAGGAAACCAGAACTCAGATCATAAAGTCCTCACAAAATGAGGGCGAAATCTCTGGGTAGTGTCTTATCTACAAACTCATATACCTTCCAAAATTTACCTCAGAACTTATTCAGTTAAAACTCTCTAGCCAAATAAAAAGAAGCGCGAGCGGAGGCCGGGGTCGAATTTTTGGAGCCCCCAGCGGTGCCGTGCATACAGAGATTGGGCTTTGCGGTGCTGATTCCTTTGACACTCCGACACTGTCAAACAGAGATTGGGCATCTCCATATTCATATTTGGGTGCTTTGACAATATCAATGATGGAGCTACAATGGTATTGCGTCCAACATTGTGGCGCTGTATCATACTTGAAAATTTTGTTCATTTCATGTATTTTTCTACACAAACATAATTGAAATAACAAGCTTTTACTGACAAATTAACACACAACATAACATTATTTACACTTATCAGGGAGATATTAAATTCCTTTAGTCTCCACAAAGGTTACTTCAACCTTAATTAACTAATCATAAGAGATTGAGTGTTTGGTTTGAGCTTGTTTATATTAGCCCCTAATATATATGTTTAGTTTTAAGCCTTGGTTGTATTGTTTTGAACCAAGCTTATGGATTGGCTAAAGTTTATCAAATTTAACTTTTTATCAAACTTAGATTTTGTGATTGATTAGGGTTTAACTATTTGGTGAAATGGGCTCACTGGGGTATGATTGGATGATTAATGATGAGTTTATAAGAATAGGTTCAATCTATAGGCTTGAATCAAAATCTAATTTGGATATGAGCTAGCTTAAATTAAACTAAATAGATCAATCGTAACTCAGGCTTCAATTTGATTTTTTATAGTTTCGTTTGAGACAATTTTATCATTGCTTTATTTTTAAACTACAACCACAACTCCTCTTTGACCTTTTTTTGTTGATATTTTTAAAAAACCTTTTGTGCTAGAAAATTAATTTTTATAACAAATTTAATAAGTTTTTCTATGGAAATTTTTTATAAACTGATACTTTATAATTAATATTATTCAGATAAACATAGAATTTTTTTAAAAAAAGAGGTATAGTCTCTAGCAATGCCAGCAACTTATTGTGTACAGGGTGACTTGGAAAGGGGCAGTGTTAGAGGGTAGGCTGATTTGGTTCTTTTTTAATGGTTATAAATTATAATAATTCTATAAATAAACAAATAAATAAATATAATTAAAAAATTTTAGGTAATTAAATTAAACTATATAACAATATTTTGATTTTTATATAATTATATTTTAGTTAAGACTTAAGAGATATAAATTATAAGATATTATCTGTTTATAAAATTTGTCCAAAATTAATTAAATACAGTTATTACAATATGATGCGTCTATCATTCTAATTCTAGAAAACTGATTAGAAATATCATTACTAGAAAATTATATTTTTTCGATGGATCTGTGATGGAAAAAACTCACCAGTAAAACGTGCGTAGGAAACCTAATTTCAATGGTGTTTTCGCCAATAAATTTTCAGCGATTTTTTTTTTTTTGGGAAATTTTGGGGCCAAAGCCCATATATTTCAAAAGAAAAAAATTGCATGAGTAAATGAGAATTTAAATAACTAAACCTTGCATAAGCAGCCAAAAATCTTATGCAAAGTCCGAAAAAACCACAACTATACCACCCAATTACAATTGACAAAAAACAAAATAAAAATCACAGGTGTATAATTGACCAGGATCTTCATAACTTTTGAAACAATTAGGCACAAACAGAGACGTTCCAGGAATCCCGAGTATAGCAAAAAAGCAGCATAATGAATCAACGTCCAGCTAACCAGCAAAAGAGCCTGAAAAATAAGAAAACCAAAGAAACAAAGGCAATAGCAGCTAAAAGTGATCTTCAAAAGTGCTCCAGCATCCATATAACCAGGACTCAGGCTGTAATCAACAAAATCCAGCATACCCCTGGTTGCCCCGAAGGCCCTCCAAGGGGAAGAAATATCAGAAAATACCGTAGGAGCTTCATCATTGTCCTGGTTATAAACACCTAACCAGCAAAAGACAACTGATTCCAAAACACCTTCCCTCCAATCAGAAATTCTCCAGTAGATCAATATACTTTTTCCACCTAGACACTTTCTCAATAATCAGCTTTTTGATAAGATTATGAAGAGAGGTAGAGCAACGAAACTCATTTCCAAATCTCCTGCAATTTCTTTCTTTCCAAAGTTGATATATGGTGCAGATAATTAGGAAATTGAAATTCATAAAGGTTTGAGAATAAGAAAATTCATTCTCCACCCATTGGCACAGCTGCAATATTGTAGGTCTGAAAAAAAAGTTCTTCGATCCAGGAATCAAAGAGTTCAAAATCGAAAAAGAGTAGGAACACTCAAAGAAAAGGTGGTTAACATTTTCATGAGCGGAATGGCAGAGAGAGCAGGTCTCCTGAACATAAATTTTTCTTAATCTTAAGGCATCCTGGGTTTTCAAACCCCCCACAAGTGCAAGCCAAACATACACCGAATGTTTCAAAATGATCTTTTTGTGCCATACAAACATATGCCAACTACAATCAGACAAATGACTATAACAGTCCAGCAGGAAATCTTTGAATTTAGGCTTGTCACAGTGTTTCCAGATTAAACAAACAGGAGAGTTGGCCTGAATCTCATTTCTACAAACAGCAGTTCTAATAGTCATAGGGATATCATTTGGCAAATCCCATCTCAGATCAGAAATATAATTCTTGAGGAGAGGATAAGAGAAACAATCCAGAAAAGCACCTCCCACCAAATCCATAAGAGAAGAATTGTTACACCAATGATCCCAAAATACAGATATAGGAGCATTAGGTGTAATAATGAACTTAAAATTTGATTTGACAATAGCAGCAGTATTGCAAACAGACGTCCAAAATTTGCTAGCATCAGAAGAAAGTGGACGCCAAGGAGATATATAGTGTGCAGTTAACCATGCAGATAAAGAAGAATTACAATTATACATACGATAAATGACAGAACAATTAAAAGCATGAGTAAGAGCATTTAAAGAAGGAATGCCCAATCCCCCTTTCAGTTTAGGCTTGCAAACCGTATCCAAGGATACCATATGTAATTTGCTTAAACTAGCAATATCTCCAAAAAACAGAAATTTAGAGCAAGTTTTCCTGAAAAACTTAATAACAGTCTTAGGTAATATGGAACCTCTAATCCAATATGCAATTGTGTTTTGAATAGTAAATTTTAAGTACTGCAATCTCCCAGCCAGAGATAAGAGGTTAGCTTTCCACCCAGTAAATTTCTTATGCAACTTGTCCATCAAAGGCAGAAAATCAATCACCTTCAGCCTATAAAATGAGATAGGAATGCCAAGATAAGTGATCTTGGAAGTAACATTATATATAGAGAGAGCTTGGCACAACATTTCTTGATTTCTTTGATTTTTTGAAAGATAACTGAACACTTATCAAAGTTAATATGCAAACCCGAGGCAATTGCAAACTCTTTAAGAATGGAAGAAAGTGTTAAACAGTTATCAACAGTAGCCTCACCAATGATTAAAACATCATCCGCATAAAGAAGATGGGATAAATGATAGTCACCATCTTTGAAACCTTTAAAACCTCTCTCTTCCAAAAGATTAGAAAAAGCATCCATGACTACACAGAATAAATAAGGGCTGATAGGACATCCCTGCCTTAACCCAGCAGAAGAGGAGAAATAACCTTGTAATGCACCATCAATTACCACAGAAAAATTAACATTAGAAATACAAGCCTTAATCCATTTAATAAAAGGCTTAGGGAACCCTTTTTGAGACATACGAGCAAGTAAAAATTCTCTGGAGACCGAATCAAAAACTTTTTTGATATCAATCTTAGGACAAAATATGCTACCAACACCTCTCTTATTAATCAAAGAAAGGATATCACTAGCAAGAAGAATACTATCAGTGGAAATTCTCGATTTCACAAAACCTGCTTGAGTTTCTTTAACAATGAGAGGCATAATTGGTTTCATCCTACTTGCAATAATTTTGGCAATAATTTTATAGAGAGTATTGCATAATGAAATCGGCCTATAATCAGAGATAGAAGTGGCATTACGATGTTTGGGAATAATAGCAAGAGCAGTAGCCTTGATTCCACTAGGAAGAAATCCTTTGAAGAAGAAAAATCTGATGGCTTTGCACACAAGCAGACCAATGATATGCCATCCAGATTTATAAAAATGATAGTTAAAACCGTCAGGTCCAGGGGAGGATTTAGAAGAGCCTTTAAAGACAGCAGCCTTGATTTCAGCATCTAAAATAGGGCCAGTAAGCAAATTAGTATAGAATTCTGGAACATAAGACCCAATAGGAAAGTCATCCACATTCCTATATGAAGAAAGAAGAGGATTAAAAAGCTCCTGAAAATGCCCAATAATAGAGTTGATCACCTCATTCCTATCAGAAGTAGAATTGCAAGAAAATAGATTAACAGCAGATTTAGAACTACCCAATCTACTTCTAATTTTAGCATATAGAAATTTCAAATCATCCTTGTCGTGATGAAGCCAATTAACTTTAGCTCTCTGGATAATCATACTAGCCTTCATAGAAGTAACTTCAGAAATTTGTGAATTTGTGTCTTTAAGAGCAACATTGAGAGAGGCACCGAGTTGATTATTCTGGATGAGATGTAGAAGTTCCTGTTGTTTGACATGGAGGGCATCTAGCTGCACATCTATAGAATTTGAGTTTGCCCATACATGGTTTTTAAGATCACCTTTCAAACATTTGAGAATATTGCAAAGATGAGATAAAGGGTTCCCAGCTAACGGCAAAGAAAAAGCATTTAATAGAAAAGACCAGTATCTGTCATGTTTAGTCCAAAAATTCTTGAATAAGAAGCGGTGATAAGAGGTATAGGAATCCCCCGGATGTAATATGATCGGACAGTGGTCCGAGCAAGAAGGGCTCTGATAAGAGCAGAAAGAAGAAGAAAAATTCTTCACCCAATCATCATTAACAAGAGCACGATCCAATTTAATAAAAATAGGATTAGTAGCTTGCTGATTAAACCAAGTAAAGAAGTTACCCACAGAATGCAAGTCCATCAAGCTATTAGCAAATATCATAGAATTAAGATCAACCAGGCTAGAATGGTGAAGAGCAGAACCTCCAGATTTCTCATTAGCATAGCAACAACAATTGAAGTCCCCAAAACAGCCCAAGGGAGACCCGCAGAGGGAGCAACTTGAGTGATAGAAGTCCAAAGATCTTTCCTTTCAGAAGAACTATTAGCCGCATAAACAATAGATAACTGAAAAGGGGGGTGATTACCCACAATAACAAGCCCATTAATTAATTGTGTTGACACAAGAGAAGGGGAAAAGGCAAGCTTATCAGAATTCCATTTAACCCAAATCCTACCAGAGGAAGAGAGGTTAAAATTATTAATACTAGCTTCATTCAGAAATAAGGAATGAGCAGAATCAAAAAAGGGGTCCACCAGAGAAGGTGCATGAACACGAGTTTCCAACAAACAGAGCATGTCAAGCTTAAAAGAAGAAATAAGTCTCTTACAACTTAAAACCTTCTCAAGCTTATTAAAACCTCTAACATTCCAAACACCAATGTTAGGGAAAAACATTAGGAAGTGTTATGAGATTGGGATTTTTTACTCTGCTTTCCCTTAGCAGATTTTTTGGATGTTTCTACCATTGTCTGCTTCTTGCTTTTCCCAGGTTGCTTGAAAGAATTACCAACAAAATCATTACCGGTTACCAAATTATCCTGCTGATCCGAATCAGTTTGAGAGTTTAAAATCTCAAACTTGTTAGGAGAGGTAATAGCTGTAGGTTGTTTATGGGTAATAGTCATCATGGAGGATGAAGAATCAGAAATTTCTTCTGTGGGGATGTTGAGATTAGGAATATTCGCAACGATGGAATCAGTTACAGGTTCCACAATGTTGTTGCTAGCTGGTTCCACAATGGGAGGCTCATTGGACGGCATAACCTCAGCCAATGAAAAAGACTGAGGAATAACTTTAGTAGACGAAGGAGGGGGGGAATAAGCTTGATACTGTAGAGGTTGTCCAATGCTGTTCAAATGTTTAGGTGATGTGGGAATAGAGGAAGGGCCAGCAATAGATGGAATGGAAACTTCTTTAGGTCTGGAATCAGACCAGGGAGGTCTATTGTTCATGGGAGGCCTTGAAGGAAAACGATTGGTTGGTCTCTTACTGAAACTTTTACCACGAGTATTGGGGAAATTATTCACCCGATCATTCTCAGCAGGTTTAGGATTCTGAGGGCATGTAGAAGAATAATGAACAAGAGACTTACAATGTTCACAAGGTACCGGCCTCCATTCGTATTGCACCTTCAATTCAACAATATCTCCGTCCAGAGAAACCTTGATTTCATCAGGATATGTTGCATTACAGTCTACAAGAACACAAACCCGAGCAAAAGTAAGCCTAGTTTTTTGCTCCGTGAGGTGGTCAGCAGCTAGAGGAACGCCAATCTTGCTAGCTATTCTTGAGATACCCTCAGAATTCCAACAGGCTAGTGGAAGATCGTGGATTTTAACCCAGATAGGAACTGTGGCAAAATTTTCTCGCTTGGGTTTGAATTTAGGGTGCCACTTTTGAAGAACAAATGGTTTACCAAGCAAAAACCACACTCCTTTAGACCAAGCCATGTCATAATCTTCAACACAGGAAAAATGCAAAAGAAAAAAGCCATCACTTAACGAGAGGAGTTGCAGAGAACCTTTTAGAGTCCACGTTTTGTTGATCGCGCCCAGCAAAGCCTCATAAAAGGGCCTCCGACCAATAGAGTAGCCAACAAGACAAAGTCTCCAGTCATCGCCTCCTTTAGCAAGCTTATCACTTGAAAAGGGAATAATATCAGGTTCCGAAGGATGATGAGAAAAGTTGAAGGCTTTAGAAGCAGACGAGGAAACAGGGGCAAAAATTTGATTCCAGTTTCGTAGAGAAACCGGCTCAGCAGTTGCAGTAGAAGAAAGGGGTGGAAAATCGGAGGAGGGAAGAGAGGACTCCATGCAGTGGAACCTCCGGCAGAGCCGGAGGGGCGGCGGAAGAGAAGAAGCTCAGCAGGGGAGAAAAAAGGGCGAAACCCTAGCAGAGCTCAAAACGCAAAGGCATTCGCATATTGGTTCAGATTTTATTTTCAGCAGTTTTCCATCGAATTTCCGATGGATGTGACATTTGAAGAAGATAATGGTGGAAGCGGCCGAAGTAAGCAAAATACTGTCGAAAATATCTGACGGCTTTTTCGAAGGAACATCAGCATGAAATTTCTAGCGAATCATTAGATGGAAAATTATGCTGAAAATTTCCACTGGGATTTTTGTCTATGTTTCGATCATTTTGCCTATTTGTCCTTTTTCTCTAGAAATTCATTGGAAACCTGTAACATTCTAAAAAAATTTCAACCATTCATTATTTCACTAAAACAATTAATACAGTTCCTAATAAAGTAGTTTATACAGCCATATAAAAAAATATTTCATAATCATATAACTTTTTTTTTTTTGGGACATTTAGGCCATTTAAGGCAAACTCACACACACAACGCATACACATGGACTCGAACCTTGGACCTATTAGTTGGAAGCCTAAACTCTCAACCAATAGGCCAAGGGGAGTTGTGTTAATCATATAACTTTGATAATAAAAATATTCAAAACACAAAATTTAAAATGTAATCATTGTAAACAAAAACTGTTCAATTCAACAACATAATCCTAATAATGCAACCCTTCCACACATTTAGAATAAATTCTCTAAACATATTTAACAACTTAAACAATAAGTTATCTAATCATCTTCCATCTTTTCGCTCCCCTTAGATTTAGGCTCAAGTTGCTTATTATTATTATCATTATTATTTTTAGATTAGGTACAATCACAGATCTGCTTGCATCTCAGATTGTTGTATCAGTATGTTAGCATGTATCTGTCTCGTCTCCTCTATCTCTTTGGTGAGAGAAGCCAACCTCTGGCTGACGATATCCTCAACTCCACCATCAACAAATGATATTAAGGTAGATAGATTTGTCTCATATGCATATATATGACTCTGAATCTTATCCATACACTCGCCTCTTTTGTCCCTCCAACAACCTTTGAACTCAAATATATTTTAGAATATGAGAACTAGTTTGGATTAAAATAATTAAAGGTATGGTGATTTAAACACACATTATACCTCTCAAAAGGATACATCCAATAGTGTTGCACAGGACTTCAAACTCTTGCCTTATAAGGTAGATGGACTAGAAGATATTCCATATAATTAAAGAAATCAGGAGATTTTTTTTCTAGCTTGCATAAAATAATAGATATATTTTGCTCACTCTTCTGTAAAGCATCTTCGTTTAATTTAGATGAACGCAAATCTTTGAAAAAAATATTAAGCTCTATCAACGTATTTGATATGTAATCTGATAAGAAATATAGTATAATTAGAAGCTGAATAACTATAATAATGCCACATTTATGACTTTTCAGTCTAAATAGTCTTCATGATTTAATGTCCACAAATCGGCTTAAGTTTGATCTATACCAATCAATCATTTTTAAACTTTGGAATTAGTGACATACTGATCATCTTTGTTCTAGCTAATGTGAATGAGGAAGATGCTTTGGGCTTCAATATTCTTCTGTTGCTATTCATTATCAGCTCAAAAATGTTTCTCTTACAGATGTTAATGTCGATTCTAACTTTCACATTATCTTTAGTTTACTTTAACACTCATTATCGTATTAAAAACATTATTGAATATACTCTTCTTGATGTCCATAACATGTCTGATCAAATTTGTACTCAGCATGATAATGTCTAGAAAATATTTTTTTGTCTAATTATATTGAAATTCATATCTAGGGAATTTAAACTCTGCTAACGTAGAAAAATTAATAATTTATGGTATGTTAAAAAGTCTTACTAGTATCTTTGCACCAATTTATAGAGGTGGTGGAAGTGACCTCTTAACTTTGTTTTTCAAAAAAAATGCATCTTTATTTCATCTAAATGAATTATCCGAAGGTAAAAACCTAGATGACAATTAAATAAAATGTTTTTACCTCCATATGTTATGGTGAAGGATTTGAAGATGCCTTATTAAAGAAGCACAAGATATCTTTTTGAAATAAAAGAGATTTTCAGGATGGAGACCTAGATAAAGAGATTCAAAGATAGAGTTATTCCTTAATTTTAGTGATGGTGATGCCTTTTCGGATTGTTGAATTTTTTATCTTTTAGAACAAAAGCTATGAGATCTTGGATCTTCTTAAGTCTAATACAAAATGATGAAGAATTTGTTAATAGGTTTCAAGAAGTTCTAGTGAAGGTGGAAGATTTATAATTGGTTGAAGGCTAAGGAAAACTATTGAAAAGTTTGTTTTTTTTTTTGATAGATTTGTGGCTAAATCTTAATGTTAGTCTAGGCTGGATTTTCTTTGATGAATAAGGGTGATTATCTCTAAATAAAAGGTATGAGATGTTAACTAGCTAATGGTATTTATTTTATGTTTTTTTTTTTTTTTTGAACGGGGAGTATCGGTTTACTGCCACGTCAGCTTGTGACGCGCTTGGTGGTGTCCACTAGTCTCCTCGGCTAACCAAGACGAGCGACCCACACCCTTGCTACTCGTGGCCAGCACTTATTGGGTCCCCCCTAGAGGGGCGACTGCCGCCTGAGGGAATCGAACTTAGGATGGGAGGTTCCCAACCGAGCATGCCCACCAACCAAGCTAAGCATCGATGGGTATTTTAGGTTAATTGAATGTGTGGCAATTAAGTTATGAACTTTATATTATCTCTAAAATAATAATAATAATTTATTTCCTTCAATTAATAAAAGTCATCTCCTTCATATATCACATCAAGATAAAGATGCTGCTTTTGTGTCATGCTTCTTTATGACCATCTGTTCAAGTCGACGTTGGAACTTGGACACATGTGGGCGTCTTACAGCTCTCTTTGGTTACCCCTATGGAGTATAAAATGCCTTTTTTTATGAACTAAAATTTATTCGAATGAAAATTATATAAGAATATTATGATGAAATTTATATTAAGATAACAAAGAAAAACCTTCTATTCATTTGAATGGCTAATTTAAGGAGCCATTTAGTTCTTTGTTAATAATGCATATCAATGATTTTATTTTATTTGCTAAAATATTATAATAAATGCTATTTTTATAACAATTGTTTAAATAATATAAAATAATAATAGAAAGAGAAGATTTACATACATATCACTTGAATTATTAGTATTTTTATACTTTCATTTAAATTTTACTATTTACTTCATTTAGTACTTTATTAGCTCAGGTATTACTCTCTCGAACTTAATGTCCCTAATTCATCGAAGATTTCTCCCAACAAGCTAAATCACAATTTTGATCCCCCTCAACATTGTTGATGTGTCTTTTTCTCAACATACATCAATTGGACCAGATGATGCCGTTGCATTTGAACGTCGTCAGATATCGTCGTTGCTTGGCCCATTGATGCATTCGCCAGTGAGCTCTACCAAATCTAATTGTTGTTGGGCTCATTGGACCCATTGATGATGTTGATCGAGAGCTCCCAAATGATTTTACTCACTTATTGGTTATCAAGGGCTTCAAGAAGAGGATAAGGGAGAGAAGTGTTAGAGTTACTCACGGCGTGTGAAGGGTAACATGACCAACTGCGATGAATATGATAAGACTGGTGGGCCGTGGGTGTTATTATGAGGTTTAGGATTTAAAAAACTAGGGGTATTATTTTTCTACCTCTCGTCAAAACTCGCAATTAATTAGGGCCAAAGGCAAAATAAAGTCTTAGGTTTCATATAAGGATTAAGGATGTTGGTAGAAGAGTAAATGAGTAAATCAAGTGTGAGTCACCTTTAATTTGATCATGAGTTTTCAAATTTGAGTAAGTTCAAGCTCACGCTCAATTTTACTAGTTCAAGATATGTAATGAGCCATATTATTTATTAAAAAAGAGAGGAAATAATTATCATTCAAGTATTTTTTTTTTTTTTTTGTAAAAAGATGAAAAATGAGTGATAAATAATAAGAAATCACTTTTAATAATTTTCTTTTTTTAGCACTCTAATTCTAATAAAATTTAAATGTATTTTATACTAACATTTATTAAATTTGTTGGCTAATGAGTTAACAAGTATAGTCAAAGTTAGCTCAAAGTTAGTTTGTTAGCTTATCAAATTAGGCTCACGAGTCTATTTATCAAGTTGAGCTTGAGCTAGCTCAAGAGTTTATTTAACTCAATTACACCACTAGGTGCACACACCAAAAGAAATATTTGTATAAAATTTTGTTATAGATACCTCTTTTGATAAAATAATAATAATTTTTAAATTTTAATAAAAATTAAGCTAAAAAAGGGTCATATCTTATATATTCAAAAGAGCTTAACATAGATAAAGTTTGTCAAGATGGCTAGCTAAATTCAAAAGAATCAACAACCTATTTATATTAAAGAAGGTGATGTTAGTAACCATTAGAAAGGTGGTAGTATGAATTAAACATAATCTTTATTGATACTTGATACGTCCTAAAAAAAAAAATTTATCTTGATCGGGCACGAATCTCGAGGCAAAAAGCATGTTGGAAACTTAAAAATTTAAATCCGGGATCATCTGAACTCCGATTCAGCGAGCTTACAGTCAAACTGAGCGTCTCAAAAATATGAACCCAACGACACCAAATTCGACTCAATCCGAGTCCAATGAGTCCAAATCAAGGACCCGAAGTGCTGTTGGAAGCTTCATAACACTGTTTGAGTTATCAAACGGTCTTTGATTTTTACGAGCTTATACTCGAATCGAACGGCTCGACGAGACGAATCCAACGAGCCCAAGATCGATGAATTCCGATATCTCTAAGACCTTCAAATGTCCAACGAACGGTGCACGATCGTAGGATTCAAGATCAACCGTCCATTCAACAACTCCCAACTAACCCTTGATCCTCCACCTATTTACGGGCTATGCCATTCCCAAAATCTATAAATAGAGCCCCCTCTTCTCTTGAAAAGGAACCCCTCGGAGCTTAAGGAAAAAAGAGAGAGATCGGAGATCGCTCTTACTTCTTAGCTTCCTCGACCACCGCCGGAGTTTCACTGGACCACCACCGGACCACCACTTAACACCATCACTCCGCCGGACCACCACCTGACGCCCTGTGCTTCATCGGACCACCGCTTAACGCCGTCCCTCAGCCGAACAACCACATGACGCCCTGTGCTTCACCGGACCACCGCGTAACATCGTCACTCAGCCGAACCACCACCTGACGCCCTGTGCTCCATCGGACCACCGCGTAATGCCGTCACTCAGCCGAACCACCACCTGACGCCCTGTGCTCCACCGGACCACCGCCTAACGCCGTCACTCTGCCGGACCACCACCTGACGCCCTGTGCTCCACCGGACCACCGCCTAACGTCGTCACTCCGCAAGACAACCACCTGACGCCCTGTGCTCCACCGGATCATCACCAAACGCTCTACGCTCTGCCAGTCTTTCACTTGAAGATCTCATCTTTGCCAGGCCATCATTGAAGATTCTCACATTTGTCAGACCTTCATCTAAGGCTCAAAGTTTCTGCCTTATCATCATCTAAGGCCTGAAGTCCTGCTAGACCATTACTCGACACTCGGACTTCTATTATACAATTGCTACTTGTAATCTGATCGTCCTTAGAGACAAATCAGCCCATTGTAACTAACTCAAGTTCTAGTGAAATCTTTTCAACTGGGCTAGGCCCCGTGGTTTTTCCCCTTTCAAGGGTTTTCCACGTAAAAAATCTTGTGTTCTCTATGTGTGAACTGGATATCCGTATAACGCTAAGACGAACAATTAAAACTCTATCGCCGCGTATATTCTAGTCTACAACAGTTTGGCGTCGTCTGTGGGAAACGATAATCCCACTATCCTGAAGCATCACCTCCATGGTCAATAGGCGTAGTAATCGCATCCTTGGAGCCTCCCGCTCCAATTCACATCAATCTCGGAATCAGTCCCTGAATCAAGGACGTCAGACATCTGCCTCTTTTCACCCTGGTAGTCGAAATCCTGTCGGAGAAGGAACTTCAAGATCATCCCTGGAAGATCGTATCAGAAAGATGGAGGACTCGCATAATGAGATCCTTCAAATCCTATGAGAAACTCGAGGACCGACACTAGCACCTCAAGAAGATATACTTCTTCCTCGAGACCCACCAGAATTTGAAGATGTTCTTCATGTCGAAGTTCCCCTTCCACCATCAAGAATGTGTCCTCCAACACGTTAGAAAAATGAGCTTGCTGACACAGCAAGATCTACACATCCTTGTGGGTAGGCCGCCAACATCACATTCCTCCGGATTCCCCCCGAAGATTTAACTCGGTGACACATCGCCGAACTCCCCCGTAATGCCCTACGGCATGAATTATGAAGACTAGTACGATAAGAGTTCCCCGTTGAAAATATAAGATAATCTCTTCGTCATAGAGATTTTCAGGAGTCATCACCCCTGACTGAAGCCATCCTTAAACACCCTATTCCAGCAAGGTTCAAACTTCCAAACATTGATTCATACGACGAGACATCTGACCCATACGAACATATCGATCACTATAGAACCATAATGCACATCCAACAAGCCTCTGATGCGCTTTTATGCCAAGTCTTCCCAGCTACCCTCAAAGGGCAAGCTCGAACATGGTTCTACTCACTGCCACCCCGGTCCATTCCGCTATTTGTTAAATTGGCCAAATTGTTTGTCGACCAATTTATCGCCAACCGAAGAATGATTAAAGACTCCTCCCATCTTTTAGGGATACGTCAGAATGAGGGTGAATCTCTTAAAGAATACTTTCAAAGATTTTCCACAGAAGCCCGATAAATTCCAGGAGTAGATCCTGAATTGCTTAGAGGTGTATTTCTTGGAGGGCTTCGCCCGGGCCCCTTCTACTCGGCACTCATACGAGAAACGATCCATTCATATGGGCATCTAATCCATCGAGTAGAGGCCCAAATCATTGCCGATGAAGCCATCAATGCTCATAGGAAGCAATTTTAGCAGACAACCGAGAAGCGTAAAAATCCCCCAGGGATGGAGAACCCCCATCACAAAGGAAGAAGCAAGGAAGCTACAATCTTCCTCCTCGACCCTCACAGCCGCAACAAGAACCTCATCAAGAAAAGGAGTACACACCACTCAATACATCCCAAGCAAATGTATTAATGGCCATCCGGGATCAGGAGAACGTAAAATGGCCACACCCTTTGAAATCCGACGTCGGAAACCAAGAGCAATATTGCCACTTCCATCGTAGCCGTGGGCACACTACTGAAGCATGTTGGAAGCTCAAGGAAGAAGTTGAGAGACTGATCCGGCAAGGATATCTCCGACAATTCATCAAGAATACCCCAGCTCGAGATGAAGTTGGTCCGACTGGGGGGCAGAATCAACAAAAAAGGCAATCGATAAATAATCGCCAAATAGTGGGGGAAATCGGAAACATCGCTAGGGGCCTATCCACGCCTTGCCGAGTTTGAATTGTGTAGAGCACAATAGTGCTACTTGTTTTAAAATCGTTATTGTAGCTCAGTCACCAGATGATCAATCCCAAGGGGATTCGATCCGACCTCTTCCACACAGGTTAACATCGTCGAGCAAAGGCTCCGACATACAATCTTGGATAGGTCTCACATCCTTTGTGGATTCTCTCGACCTCTTCCACACAGGTTAACGTCGTCGAGCAAGGCTCCGACATACAACCTCGGATAGGTCTTACATCCTTGGTCGATTCTCTCGACCTCTTCCACACAGGTTAACGTCGTCGAACAAGGCTCCAACATACAACATCGGATAGGTCTTACATCCTTGGTGGATTCTCTCAACCTCTTCCACACAGGTTAACGTCGTCGAACAAGGCTCCAACATACAACCTTGGATAGGTTTTACATCCTTAGTTGATTCTCCCGACCTCTTCCACACAGGTTAACGTCGTCGAGCAAAGGCTCCGACATACAACCTCGGATAGGTCTCACATCCTTGGTGGATTCTCTCGACCTCTTACACACAGGTTAATGTCGTCGAGCAAAAGCTCCGACATATAACCTCAGATATGTCTCACATCCTTGGTGGATTCTCTCGACCTCATCCAAACAGGTTAACGTCATCGAACAAGGCTCCAACATACAACCTCGAATAGGTCTTACATCCTTGGTGGATTCTCTCGACCTTTTCCACACAGGTTAACATCGTCGAACAAGGCTCCAACATACAACCTCGGATAGGTCTAACATCCTTAGTGGATTCTCCCGACCTCTTCCACACAGGTTAACGTCGTCGAGCAAAGGCTCCGACATACAACCTCGGATAAGTCTCACATCCTTGATGGATTCTCTCGACCTCTTCCACACAGGTTAACGTCGTCGAGCAAAGGCTCCGACATATAACCTCGGATATGTCTCACATCCTTGGTGGATTCTCTCGACCTCTTCCTCACAAGTTAACGTCGTCGAACAAGGCTCCAACATACAACCTCGGATAGGTCTTACATCATTGGTGGATTTTCTCGACTTATTCCATACAGGTTAACGTCGTCGAACAAGGCTCCAACATACAACCTCGGATAGGTCTTACATCCTTAGTGGATTCTCCCGACTTCTTTCACACAGGTTAACATCGTCGAGCAAATGCTCCGACATACAACCTCGGATAGGTCTCACATCCTTGGTGGATTCTTTCGACCTCTTCCACACAGGTTAACGTCGTCGAGCAGGGCTCCGACATATAACCTCAGATAGGTCTTACATCCTTGGTGGATTCTCTCGACCTCTTCCACACAGATTAACGTCGTCGAACAAGGCTCCAACATACAACCTCGGATAGGTCTTACATCCTTAGTGGATTCTCCCGACTTCTTCCACACAGGTTAACATCGTCGAGCAAATGCTCCGACATACAACCTCGGATAAGTCTCATATTCTTGGTGGATTCTTTCGTCCTCTTCCACACAGGTTAACGTCGTCAAGCAGGGCTCCGACATATAACCTCAGATAGGTCTTACTTCCTTGATGGATTCTCTCAACCTCTTCCACACAGGTTAACGTCATCGAACAAGGCTCCAACATACAACCTCGGATAAGTCTTACATCCTTAGTGGATTCTCCCGACTTCTTCCACACAGGTTAACATCGTCGAGTAAATGCTCCGACATACAACCTCGGATAGGTCTCACATCCTTGGTGGATTCTTTCGATCTCTTCCACACAGGTTAACGTCGTCGAGCAGGGCTCCGACATATAACCTCAGATAGGTCTTACATTATTGGTAGATTCTCTCGACCTCTTCCATACAGGTTAACATCAACGAGCAAGGCTCCGACATATAACTTCGGATAGGTCTTACATCCTTGGTTGATTCTCCCGACCTCTTCCACACAGGTTAACATCGTCGAGCAAAGGCTCCGACATACAACCTCGGATAGGTCTCACATCCTTGGTGGATTCTCTCGACCTCTTCCACACAGGTTAACGTCGTCGAGAAGGGTTCCGACATATAACCTCGGATAGGTCTTACATCCTTGGTGGATTATCTCAACCTCTTCCACACAGGTTAACGTCGTCGAGCAGGGCTCCGACATATAACCTCGGATAGGTCTTACATCCTTGGTGGATTCTCCCGACTTCTTCCACACAGGTTAACGTCGTCGAGCAAAGGCTCCGACATACAACCTCGGATAGGTCTCACATCCTTGGTGGATTCTCTCGACCTCTTCCACACAGGTTAACGTCGTCGAGCAAAGGCTCCGACATATAACCTCGGATATGTCTCACATCATTGGTGGATTCTCTCGACCTCTTCCACACAAGTTAACGTTGTCGAACAAGGCTCCGGCATACAACCTCAAATAGGACTTCTACCCGACGTCAGACTTCTCATTGTTGTCGAATTTCTGCTCTTCATCGGGCTTCTACTCGTCGTCGGACTTCTGCCCGTCGATGGACTTTCGTCGGTCTTCTACCCGGCGTCGGACTTCTGTCTGCCGTCGGACTACTAACCGTCGTCAAACTTCTACCCGTCGACGGACTTTCGTCGGTCTTCTACACAACGCTGCACCTCTACCTGACATCAGACTTCAGTCTGCCGTCGTACTACTACCTATCAACGGACTATTACCCATCGATGGACTTTCATCGGCCTTTTACCCGATTCAGTGCTTCTACCTGACGTCGGACTTCTGTCTGCCATCAGACTACTACTTGTCGACGGACTACTACCTGTCAAAGGACTTTCATCGGTCTTCTACCCGATTCAGTGCTTCTACCCAACATTGGACTTATGTCTGCCGTCGGACTACTACCTGTCGACGAACTACTGCTTGTAGGCAAACTTTGGTCGGACATATACCCGACATCAGACTTACGCCCGTCGTCGGACTTACGCCTGTCATCAAACTTCCAATCTCCTTCGCTCATTGACAACCGTTCTTTCAATCTACATCGACAACTACGAATCTCTCTTGGTTGTTGGATCTCTCACAAAAAAAAAGAGTCTCTTCAACTCAGTGAGGGGCCCTAAAATTGCACAGGAGATACTGCCTGCACAAGACTAGGGGAAGGCCTCAGCTTGAGGAGAATGAGAAAGAAAAAAGAGTCTCTTCAACTCAGTGAGGGGCCCTAGAATTGCACAGGAGATACTGCCTGCACAAGACTAGGGAAAGGCCTCAGCTTGAGGAGAATGAGAAAGAAAAAAAAGAGTCTCTTCAACTCAGTGAGGGGTCCTAGAATTACACAGGTGATACCACATGCACAAGACTAGGGGAAGGCCTCAGCTTGAGGAGAATGAGAAAGAAAAAAGAGTATCTTCAACTCAATAAGGGGCCCTAGAATTGCACAGGAGATACTGCCTGCACAAGACTAGGGGAAGGCCTCAACTTGAGGAGAAGGGGGAAATTCCTTCTCGCAATGAGGGGCTCTGTTGTTGGATAGTGGATACCAACTATCCAAGGGCAGAGGAAGGCCTCTAATGAGAGAAGGGAGAAAAAGATGCAAGAAACAAAGCTCAGAGGGGGGGCTATTTATAGGAAGAAGAGGGAATTCTCTCCCACTCTCCCTCTCTCTCCACTCTCCCACTCTCCCTCTCTCTCCACTCTTCCACTCTCTCTCTACTCTCCCACTCTCTCCACTCAAAAAAAAAAAAAAAAAAACTGAAGTGGTACTGTAGCAACCGCAATCGGGCACTGTTGCTGCGGGAAACTGATATGGCGGGGGGGTACTGTAGCAACTGCACTCGGCACTGTAGCAAACCGCAATCGGGCACTGTAGCAGCGGGAAAACTGCTATGGCGGGCACAGTAGCAACCGCACTCAGCACTGTAGCGCCGCATCCGGCACTGTAGCAACCGCAACTGAGAAAATTGCTATGACGGGCACTGTAGCAACCACAGCCGGGCACTGTAGCTACTGCAAGTTATGCGGTAACTGACGGTTCCTGTAGCAATCGCAACCGGGTACTGTAGCAAATTACCACGACACATATTTTCGGACTTTGAGGGCTTCGACGTCCGAAAATAGAGGGGTAACAGATACGTCCTAAAAAAAAATTATCTTGATCGGGCATGAATCTCGAGGCAAAAAGCATGTTGGAAACTTAAAAATTTAAATCCGGGATCATCTGAACTCCGATTTCAGCGAGCTTATAGTCAAACTGAGCGTCTCAAAAATATGAACCCAACGACACCAAATTCGACTCAATCCGAGTCCAATGAGTCCAAATCAAGGACCCGAAGCGCTATTGGAAGCTTCATAACACTGTTTGAGTTACCAAACGGTCTCTGATTTTTACGAGCTTATACTCTAATCGAACGTCTCGACGAGACGAATCCCACGAGCCTAAGATCAATGAATTCCGACATCTCTAAGACCTTCAAATGTCCAACGAATAGTGCACGATCGTAGGATTCAAGATCAACCGTCCATTCAACCACTCCCAACTAACCCTTGATCCTCCACCTATTTACAGGCTATGCCATTCCCAAAATTTATAAATAGAGCCCCCTCTTCTCTTGAAAAGGAACCCCTCTGAGCTTAAGGAAAAAAGAGAGAGATCGGAGATCGCTCTTACTTCTTAGCATCCTCGACCACCGCCGGAGTTTCACCGGACCACCACTTAACACCATCACTCCGCCGGACCACCACCTGACGCCCTGTGCTTCATCAGACCACCGCTTAACGCCGTCACTCAGCCGAACAACCACCTGACGCCCTGTGCTCCACCGGACCACCACGTAACGCCGTCACTCAGCCGAACCACCACCTGACGCCCTGTGCTCCACCGGACCATTGCGTAACGTCGTCACTCAGCCGAACCACCACCTGATGCCCTGTGCTCCACCGGACCACCGCCTAACGACGTCACTCCGCCGGACCACCACCTGACACCCTGTGCTTCACCGGACCACTGCCTAACGCCGTCACTCCGCCAGACCACCACCTGACGCCCTGTGCTCCACCGGATCATCACCTGACGCTCTACGCTCTGCCAGTCTTTCACTTGAAGATCTCATCTTTGTCAGGCCATCATTGAAGATTCTCACATTTGTCAGACCTTCATCTAAGGCTCGAAGTTTCTGCCTTATCATCATCTAAGGCCTGAAGTCCTGCCAGACCATTACTCGACACTCAGACTTCTATTGTACAATTGCTACTTGTAATCTGATCGTCCTTAGAGACAAATCAGCCCATTATAACTAACTCAAGTTCTAGTGAAATCTTTTCAACTGGGCTAGGCCCCGTGGTTTTTTCCCTTTCAAGGGTTTTCCACGTAAAAAATCTTGTGTTATCTGTGTGTGAACTGGATATCCGTATAACGCTAAGATGAACAATTAAAACTCTATCGCCGCGTATATTCTAGTCCACAACAATACTAATAAGTTTACATTAATAATAGCTTATCATTAATGTGCACTAATAAAATATATTTGTTCAAAATTACAAAAGATATTCTAAACATCACTTGAATAAAAAACCTATTACTCAAACTCTCTCCTATTGGTGCATTGTCTTTAGCTGAAACCAATAACATATTTCCATAGGAAATGGTCAGCAATGTAACTCTCTTCGGTCTATTGGTTGAGGATTTTGATTATCAACTAAGAGGTCTTGAATTTAAGTCTTGCGTATTTGATGTGCATGTGAGTTTGCTTTAATTGACCTAAATTCCTCAAAAACGGAAGAAATATATCTTAAATAAGTAACACACGATTAAAAGTTGGATATTTTAATCCGAAATAAATTTTCAAGTATATTTTGCTAAAAAAAAAATAAAAAATAAGTGTATTTTTGCAAATGCAAATATTATGAGATATTTAAAGTCAAATTTTGACATTTAATTTCTCAGTCTTTAACAAAAAAATATTTAGATTAAAATAAATATAAATCTTGGCATATGATACAAACCGAATAGAGAACAAGAACTTCTTAAAATAAGGAGAAATTTTATAATAAATCATTTATAACCAATTTCTGTCCTCCAACTTTGCAGATGAAAAACACATATATATATATATATATATATATATATATATATATATATATATATATATATATATATATATATATATATATATATATATATATATATATATATATATATATATATATATATATATATATATATATATATATATATATAGGTGTATGGAGTAATAATTCAGTCAGGTTACCGAATACATTCGGAAACCAAACAAAATGCCACGTCACTAAAGTCCTAGTTACAGGCGCTCGGTACACTCGGTATGCTCGATATATATATGAATAGGCTAAAATGCCCTTTCCTTCTCCTATAAAAACATAGAGCCACCCCAAGACTAGAAAACAAACCAGCGGCACCCCTTCAGTGTTCTTAGGGCCTTCTTCTTTCAATCTCAGATCATCAATGGAGTTTTCCAAGAGCATGCTCCCGTCTCTTTTCCTCCTAGTTCTCCTCCTCCTCGCTTCTGGTAATTTCAGCTCTCTCGCTCTCTCAAACTTGTCCTTATCTGATATTGAGAAACACATAAATAGCTAAGGTAAAAATCTCTATTATGTGAGCTTATCACCCAAAACTGCCAAAGCGAGAAATGTTTATTGTTTACATAATACTTACACAGTACTGTATATATCTCAAGGGATTGGATCTGAGATGATGAAGGCCGAGGCAGCGCGGCCGGCCGGACTTCCTGGTGTCGGTGAAGAGAAGAGAACTTGTGAGTCAAAGAGCCACAGCTTCAAGGGTCTGTGCTTCAGCGCCAGCAACTGCGGCCATGTGTGTAGGACTGAGGGCTTCCAGTTCGGAAATTGCAGGGGATTACGCCGTCGCTGCTACTGCACAAAGCATTGCTGATTTCAAGATGGATGATCTTAACTGCGGTTTGCTTCGAGAAATAATTATGAGCTGTTCTTCTATGGCTGGAATGACTAGTTTGTAGCTCTAGCTAATGTTATTACTTTCTTGTTCAAGTGTGTGCTCGGTGTGATGGAGTTTCAGTGCTTATCTTTTGTAATTCGGAGATTTGGCTATCAATTAAAAGGTTTTAAGTTTGAGTTTTATTTACATATATGATGTGTATGTATTAACAGAGACCGACCAAACGTAGAATTAGGAAATATAATATCAGGATATATGTACACATGGCATCATGCGATTGGATTGATGTTATCATAGTAGTCTAAAACTATCTATATATACGGGCCCATTGTAACAGAGAACGACAACGATAATATTTCCTTTTAATCATCTTCTTCCTCTTTCATTCTCTCGACGTTTTACTCTCACTGTGTCAAGAATGTCTTATTCTACATGGTATAAAGAGCAGGTTGATGCAAGAAAATCTTGCGCTTCCACTCTTTTTCGATGGCTACCTCATCTTCCGCTACATCTCACACAACCGAGCCGACTGTTTCGGCCATGGCTGATGCTCCAACAATCCCGACGAACCTGAAATTCGTCATTTCTAATTTGAAGCACATCGTCCCTACACCGCTCTCCGCAGACAACTACGCTCTCTGGCGATCACAAGTACTTAAAATTATACGGGCTAATGGCTTCGAGTCGTTTCTTGACTCAACCATTGCCTCTCCTCCTCAGTTCTTGATTAGCTCGAACAGAGCCAAAGTACCAACGGCCTCCTATGCTCAATGGACGCTTACAGATCAGAATCTTGTTGCCGCCATATGTTCCACCATCTCTCCGGCGGTCCTTCCCTACATCATCAATCTTGATTGCACTTCCGCCATATGGTCCACACTCGAATCAAGATTCCAGTCCACAAATCAATCTAAAGTGATACAGTTAAAGAACGAACTTCATAACATCGCTCTCAAAACATCTACTATGACTCAATATCTTACCGATATCAAGTCCATAGTAGATCAAATTTCCGCAGCCGGATGCACGGTGGATACCGAAGATGTTCTGTTGTACACGCTCAAAGGCCTTCCACCTTCTTATCAATCGTTCAAAACTGCGATAAGGACAATGCAAACTCCCTTAAATCTTGAAAATCTTTACTCATTACTTATTAGTGAAGAAATTCACCTCAATACTAACAATCCGCAGCTTCAGTAATTTAATGATTCTACTACAGCCCTCTATACTCATCACGGTCGTGGACGTCGCGGCAAGGGCAGAACGTCTCAATCCTCTCCATCCACAAGTCGTTCCAATGCTCCGCCCATCATTTGTCAAATCTGCTACAAAAAGGGGCACTCTGCATTAGATTGCTGGCATTGGTTCAACAATCAATACGCTCCTCCACTAGCTTCTTCTACATCCAGAGCCATGATCGCTACTTCCGACAATGCCAATTCCAACTGGTTTCTTGATTCCGGAGCGTCATCGCACTTAACTCATTCCCTCGAAAACCTCTCCCTCGCATCACCGTACCAAGGATCCGATAGCATCACTATTGGTGATGGTCGATCCGTCAACATAGCAAATGCAGGGAATGGATTGCTTCCGACACCGTCTCGTATGCTCAATCTTTCTCAAATTCTTCACTCACCGTCTCTTCCTTACAATCTTCTTTCTATCTCAAAATTAACTCAAGATAACAACATTTTTATTATTTTTGACTCATCTGGTTTTGTCATTAAGGATTCGACGACGCACAAAATCCTTCTTCAAGGCCCATGTAAGAATGGCTTGTATCCGATCCACGCTCAGTCTGCTTCATCCAACAACAAGGCACTTACGGCTGTCACGAATAAAGCTCAATCTTGGCACAAGAGACTTGGTCATCCCAGTCATCAAAAGATCCGGACTCTTGCTGCACATTATCCACACTTGCACATTGCTACTAGTCCCTTTAACTGTTACTCTTGTAATAAATCAAAAAGTCATAAACAATCTTTTGATAAATCTGTTCATCACAAACATTCGATCTTAGAATTAATTCATTATGATCTTTGGGGTCCGGCTCCTGTCGCCTCTAATTCTGGTTTCTTGTATTACGTTATCTTTGTTGACGATTACTCCAGATACACCTGGATTTTTCCGATGTATAACAAATCCGATGTTACCTCGATCTTTATTCAATTTAAAACTCGTATTGAGAATTACACAGGAATGAAAATCAAATCCCTCAGGACAGATGGCGGTATTGAATACTTAAACTCATCGCTTTGAAATTTTCTCACACTCAACAGCATCACTCACCAAGTTTCTTGCCCTTACACCCCGGAGCAAAATGGCATCGCTGAAAGAAAGCATCGTCACATCATCGAAACCACGAGATCGCTCCTCGACACTGCATCTATACCCTTCAAATTCTGGCCGGACGCTGTCATTACTTCCGTATATCTCATCAACCGGCTCCCGTCCACCTCGACTGATCAACAAACTCCATTTGAACTGCTACATAATCAACATCCCGACTAGACAATGCTCAAAACTTTTGGATGTCAATGTTTTCCTTTATTCCCTCCTCACACTCGCCACAAACTCCAACCCAAAGCTACATCTTGTGTGTTTCTTGGTTACTCGGACACCTACAAAGGATACAAATGCTTACATATTCCATCAAATAAGGTAACTATGTCATGACATGTATCGTTTGACGAGTCCAGCTTTCCCTTTGCTCAAAACTGTGAGGCACCTATTAACGAGACAACTCATTCCTCAAACCCATTCTTGCTTACTCCTACGTCCATTCCTCTTGTCAGCCAACCGCCTAGCACGAAGACTACCTCAAACGCTATCTTGACTTCTCAGACACATTGCACTAACACCAATCAACACTCTGTTTCAGATCCTTCCTCGGACTTGACCCACGCCTCGCAACAAACGCTCTTACCTGGACACCCAATGATCACTCGTAGCAGAACCGGGTCACTAAGACCACTCGCTCGTCTTAATTTGGTTCACAATCAAGAACCTTCCTCCATTACTTCTACACCCACCTGCTATACCGAAGCAGTCAAATACAAGGAATGGCGTCAAGCAATGGCGGTCGAATTCTTGGCCTTGCAACAACAAGGCACGTGGAGCCTCGTTCCACCTACGTCTCATTCTAACATTTTAGGATCTAAATGGACATATCGCACAAAATACTATAAGGACGGCTCCGTATCCAAATACAAAGCTAGACTTGTTGCTCTAAAAAATCACCAGGAATATGGCTTAGATTACACAGAAACTTTTAGCCCGATTGTCAAGCTCCCTACCATTCGTATCCTCCTAACCATCGCGCTATACAATGATTGGAAGGTACATCAATTGGACGTCGCGAACGCGTTTCTTCACGGTCCTCTATCCGAAATTGTACACATGGTACAGCCAAAGGGTTTCGAAGACACAGCTCATCCTAACTATGTTTGTCGTTTACACAAAGCTCTTTTACGGACTTCGCCAGGCTCCTCGTCAATGGTACAATACTTTTACCACGTTTCTTACTTCCATCGGGTTTGTCCACAGCACGTCCGATCCTTCACTTCTGATTCTTCGTCGTGACTCTATTCACGTCTTTCTTCTCATTTACATTGATGACATCTTGCTCACGGGTAATCATCAAGATACTATAACCAACATTCTTTAGCAGCTTAATCTAAAATTTTCTATGAAACATCTCGGCGAAGCAAATTCGTTCCTCGGCATTCAAATTTCTCGCACCAAGCAACGGTATTTTCTCTCACAGACACAATACGCTCTTTCTATTCTTCAACAAGTCCATCTTCAATCTTGTAATTCTCTTTCCAATCCATCTTGCGCAAAATTACCGTCACAAATTCCGCAAGAACCCATGCTGTTTGACCCTGCGGTATACAGGAAACACATTGGGTCGCTTCAATACTTAAGTCTTACTCGTCCTGATATCTCCTACAGCGTTTGTTGCAAATCTATTTTTCATGTCTTATGTTTTGATGATTGACAAACACTGCTTTTCTTGGACAGCTTGTTGCTTCTAACTTTTCAGGAATCGACGATCGGACAATCAAAAAGGAGCCAAGTTCAGAAATGCGTAGGTTTAGGGTTGAGTCAGTCTGTACTTTTGTTTTTTACCTTTTGAGTCCTCTTGTAATAGTCAAAAAGACTGATGCTTTGTAACCCTTCACACACACACTTGAGAGACTTAGAAATTCTGGTTTTACTCATATCGGCTAGGACGATTTCTTTGATCGGCCTGGCCGATCAGCTTAAAACAGAAAGTCTAATTAAGGATTCTTAATTAAGGCAGCCTACGTTAACAGATCGTCCTGGACGATACGTGTATCGGCTAGGACGATAAGCTCAAAACAGAAAGAAATAGCCGCCATAGACAAGTATGGTATACTATATCTTTAAATTATCGGCCAGGACGATCCTCGGATCGGCCTGGACGATATTCACAAATTATGCCATAATTGTTCAGGAAATCAAGGAAGTAATTAAGGATGATTGATACGATCATATCGTCCTGGACGATCGCAGGATCGGCCAGGCCGATCTAGTCAAAAACCTTAAGTTACTTCAGGAAGATCAATATCGGCCAGCTCGTATTCAGGGCTATTGTCAGGACGATTTTTCTCTGATTTGAACTAATCGGCCAGGACGATCGTGAGATCGGCCTGGACGATCAAGCTATTTTTCAATCGTCCTGTTTTCCATTCAGGGTTATACTCTGGCCGATCTTCATTGTTTTGTACTGATCGGCCAGGCCGATGTCCAGATCGGCCTGGACGATAAAGTCGGCAACTTGCAATTAATGAGCTCTTTTGAAGCTCTTCTATTTAAAGAGCTCTTGTTCAACGTTTTTAAAGATCTTTTGGCTGCTGCCTTGACCTAAGAAGGCCTTGAGGAGAGAAAGAGAGAGAGAAGAGAGAGAGAGGATCTTGTGAGGGGGAGCTTGTGAGGGGTTTCACAAGGGTTGCTTCAAGGATCTCTCTGCGTCGTCTTCGTCTAGAGTTTCTCGTCCGTGGAAGGGTCGGTAGAGGTAAGGAGTGTTGCTTTTGGTTCTGGTTCTCTGCCAGCTTCAGGAGGAAGCAAAAGGATATAGGTTCTCTGCCTTGCCGGGGTGGCAAAAAGGAGGTTCTTGTGAGGGTTTCTCCACCTAGCCGTGGGGGCTAAAGGAGAGTCACTTTTTGTGTAGTGCAATACTTGGAGGGTGCCTCCAAGGAGTGGACGTAGGTCGAGTCGACCGAACCACTATAAATTTCTGTGTTCTTTTTCTTGCTTCCGCACGTTTAAATTCCGCATTATTTTCGTGGTGTGATTTGGTTTATATGATTTTATTTCCTTGTTTTAAAAAAAAGTTTTTAAAATACCAATTCACCCCCCCTCTTGGTTAGTTTGGGACTAAGTTCATAGGGCTTAACATCCCCATCGAACTTTCAAGTGGTATCAGAGCTCGATTCGAAAATTAAAGTTTGAAAACTTTTTGAATTTGATCCATGTCTAACTTTGGGAATCGCAACACTACGGAACGGTATTCTATTACCCGACCTCCTCTGTTCGATAACCTACCTTTTGATTTTTGGAAAACTCGCATGTCAACTTTTCTACAATCTACTGATTATCGCATGTGGATGCTTATTCAAGAAGGTTATTCTCCACCTTCTCGTGAAATTAACGGTTTTAAAACTGAAGTTGCTTTTACCGAATGGACTTTTGATGAACGAGATTTAGCTCAACTAAATGCGAAATGTTTGAATTATTTTTTCTGTGTTTTAAAATCTGAGGATTACATGCGTGTTTCAACTTGCAAGACTGGTAAAGAAATTTGGGATAAATTGTGCATTACTTATGAAGGCACTAATGAAGTTAAACAATCCCGTTTAAACATTCTCTTGCATGACTACGAACTTTTTCGTATGAAACCTCATGAATCGATTTCTGACATGTACACTAGGTTTACTCATATTGCTACTTCATTGCATGCACTAGGAAAAGAACTTTCAAACTATGAAAAAGTTAACAAGATTTTGAGATGCTTGCCTTCTTCTTATGATGCAAAAATTACTGCAATCACTGAATCTAAAGATTTAAACACCTATTCTATTGATAACTTGCTTGGCTCACTCATTGCTTACGAGCAAGGGGTGAATCAAAGAAATCTTGATGCAGGTGAGAAGAAAAAGGAGAAAACAATTGCATTGAAGGCACACAAATCGGATTCTGAATCTTCCGGGTCTGAAAGCGATGGAGTTGCCTTCATCACAAGGCAATTCAAAAGCTTTCTAAGGAAGAAACAAAAGCATCATCAAAATTGGAGAAAAGGTAAGGATCATAAACATATTAAAGGATCTTCTGATGCTGTTTGTTTTGAATGCAGGAAACCGGGACATGTAAGAGCCGATTGTCCTACACTTCAAGATCATTCAAGCAAAGAAAAGGAAAAAGGTGAGGAAAAAGCTAAGTCTAGGAAGGAGAATAAGAAAATCCAAAGAGGCTTCTGGGAAGAATCTGGTACTGATTCCTCTGAGACTGAACCAGAGGAAGAGACTACAAACTTGTGTTTCATGGGAGAAAATCAAAGTGATGAGGAAGAGGTATGTAAACCAACCTATGATGAATTGTTTGAAATTTGTGAAAAAATTCATACATCATACAAAAAACTTAAAAAAAACTCATGCTAGCCTAAAATTAGAACATTCAAATCTACAAAAAGAGCATGAAGTTTTTCTCAAAGATCATGCAACGATTGATTCAAATCACATGGCTCTCCTTGATGAATTTGATGAATTAAACAAGAAGCATTTGGAATTAGTTGATAAAAGTAATGCATTAAAAGCTTCACACACCTCACTTAACAATGATCTTAAGAAATCTAAAGAGATTGAGAAAAATTTGAGGATTGAGAATGATGCATTAAAAAGAACTAACTTGAGAATTCAAAATGATTTGGAAACATGTAAGAAAGCTAGGATGACACCAATTTTTAATCAAAGGCCAGAACCTAGGAAGAGGCATTTTTACTCAAACCATTTAAGAAAACCTTTTCCTGGAGTTCAATGTTTTTCTTGTGGCATGTTAGGACACATCTCACACACTTGCACAGTTCACCGCAGTACACATTGGGTGTGGAGACCTAAGATGCATGATTCAATACATACCACATCTGCATTGCACTCTACATTTCCTAAGAAGGAGCTCAAATCTGTTTGGGTTCCTAAAACTGACTGTTGTTGAGTTTTGCAGGAGTGCTCTCACCAAAGACCTCGTGGGAGCATAAGATACCTGAATATAAGGAGGCTTGCAGCTCAATTGCTTAAATCCGTTGTTTAATCACTTGCTTGAAATCTTTAGTCTTTGTGTGACTTTTATTTTAGTTTTTTTTTTTTTTTTGTTCACTTTGTCCTGTTTTTATGAGTTTTTGTTTTTCACTTTGGTCTTTATTTTGGGCCTCCATATGATAAAACTTCTCAAGCTTTTAAATATTAGAGTTTTTGGAGATAAGGTTTAGCTTTTTAAAATTGGTTAAAGGAAGTAAACTGTTGATGTTTTTTTTTCCCTTCTTCTGACTTTGTTTAGTGGCATGATTTTCTTTTATAAAATAAAAGACTAAACTCAGTTTAACCAATGGCTTTTTATGATCTCTTTCTAATCTTGTTACATTAAATCATCTTATGCATAATAATCAAAATTCTTTGATATCATTCAAGCTTTTGAAATCTTACCATTACAGTTATCACGTGATTTTGATTTTGGGTTGTGGATTGTTCTTCCCTATGTTAGAGAGAGAGCTCCTATTCTCTAATATTTGGAGGATATACTCACAACTAAGTTTTTTTTTAAGGGTATATTAAAGAATTTTTTAGCTTGCAAAAGTCAAAAAGGAAAGAGGCCAATGAAGCCAAATTGAAAAGAAAACTATATACACAAAAGTGTATCAAAAAATCAAAAGATGCTCAAAGAGCCAATAAAAGAGAAAAGAGGCATAAAATTAGCCCACTAAATGCAAGCTATCATCTCTTTGGTAAAACTCTTAAAACTTAGAAAACTCATTGATTATGTGATACGTTCAACGATTTGATTTCAAATTCCATGATTGAGAAAAAATATTTTGGTTTATTATTTATAAGATATTTTAGTTGCTAACATGTCTTGATTGGATCTTCTTATCCTTTTGTTATTCCGAGTCAGGACTCTGTTGTTTTTAAGAGAATTTTGTACCCTGAAGGATGTCCGATCTAGGGTAAATGAAATCAGTTTTTCTACCTTCTTCTAATTGGATTTTGTTAAACCTCTTGATCTCCTAAAACTTTAAAAGTTTAAATTCATGAAAAGAATCCTCATATGATGTCTCCATAAAACAAAAAAAAAATAGAAAAATTAAAATCCAAAAATATTCGGTGTTTATTTTATTGTTTTTTTTTATTTTTTTTCTATTTGTGTTTTTGACTGTCTTTTCTTTTGTTTTATTTTTGAGGATCTTGATCATCACCATTCATTTCTTGATTTCAATTTCAAGTCACATCGGCCTGGCCGATATTTCTATCGTCCTGGCCGATAGGACAAATTCTTTCCAAAATCCATCTACTGATCTTTTTCTGTGCTTACTGAAAATCATCGTCCTGGACGATACATTATCGTCCTGGACGATTTGATCAAAACTCATGATGATAGTCCTGGCCGATAGTATATTTGTCTGGCCGATGCATTCTATGTGCATCGTCCTGGCCGATACACTGGACCGTCCCGGACGATCCACGTGTCAGTACGTTTTTATCTTTAAATTCGGCCCCGGACGATCCATTATTGGACCATCGGCCGGGCCGATCCACTGTTCGTCCTGGACGATACACGTGGCAAGCATTTAAAACGTTTTAACTTCGGCCGGTACGATCAATTATTGTGCATCGTCCTGGACGATACACCTAATCGGCCCGGACGATCTACTTTTTCAACGGTCGTCCGGACTGACTCCTCGGGCCGATAG
This sequence comes from Dendrobium huoshanense, assembly GCA_016618105.1. Classification (NCBI taxonomy): domain Eukaryota; kingdom Viridiplantae; phylum Streptophyta; class Magnoliopsida; order Asparagales; family Orchidaceae; genus Dendrobium; species Dendrobium huoshanense. The sequence goes on along the minus strand of CM028354.1, from coordinate 24,443,005 downwards.
CCTGTGTCTAATCAGCCTGGCCGATATCTGATCGTCCCGGACGATTAGACCGCCTTTTTGACCAATCGGCCTGTACGTAATTATTGACACATATCGGCCTGGACGATTCCGCGATCGGCCAGGACGATATGGACGTTTCTTTAAATTCAGGCCGATCCAGCCATGTTTTTCACTCCTCATCCCTTCTCCTTTGTGTTTTTGCTTAAGATCTCTCAAATGGCTGGTGGGAAGCGCGTCCGTCAGACCTCTGGAAGTTCCTCGAGGGCAAGGGTTGACCCTCGTTTCCGTGAAGCAGAAGATGAAGCTGCGTATCACCGCTATAAAGAATGTGGAATTACTGTTTCCAGGATTATCAATCCAGTCCACATCTCTTACCTGGTAATGGATCTCTTCGCTCACACTTCCCTTTGCTTCATTCTGTCTCTTGTTTTCCCCTTCAATTCTGAGTTCCTTCTAGAATTTTTTGCAAACCTGCGCATCAACTCCACCTTCACAGCCCTGTCCTCCTATGTGAATCGACGCCCTGTCGAAATCACATATCAGGACTGTGTTGATCTCTTACAGCTATCCACCACCGGAGATAAGCTGCACTTAATTTCCCTTGACCCTGATCTTGACTGGTCCACGGCAAATCACTTTCTTCGCCAGACCAATGTCCGTTACCATGTTGGAGAGACTAGCTCTTTAGTCAGAGATGCTAGGACAATCCAACATGTCCTTCGCACCTCCGTCATTCCAAAAGCCGGCGATCGTGTCCACATTACCCCTCTACTTTCCCTCACTACCTTCTATATCATGGCTCATAGGGAATTCAACACTGCTGACCTATTTTTTCGTTACATTGATCACCTAACAACAATTCGTGATCCAGGCCACAGAAGAAAGCCAAATCTAGCATTATGACACATCATAGCCTATGTTCTTGAAACTAAATACCAACTTCAATATCCTATACCACCAAACCTTCCAACTCCCTTCTACTCAAACAACTCCTTCAGCACCCTTCACAGCACTCGTCTCCACCCTGAGGAACCTCAGGGGGCTCGAGAGGAGGAGGCTCCCGCTCCAGCTCCCTTTCCTGACCCTGTCCCTCTCCACCAACACTCACCGGTTGATCAGTTGATTGAGAGATTTGATCGATGGGAGACCCGATTTGATGCATATGTTGCTGCCCAGGAGCAGCAACACTCTGAGGACATTGCCCGTTACGAGCATCACCGCGCTGAGGATTTAGCTCGATTTGACAGCTTTCTTACCCACCACCAGCAGCAGCATGACCAGGACATCGCCTGGTTCAATGCTCAATTTACTACCCTTGCTAGTTACTTTCAGCAGCCACCTCCACCTCCTCCATCTGATGATCAGGATCCCTCGTTCTTTTAGTTTGTGCTTTGAGTTATTGTTGTTTTTTTTTTTAGTCCTTCGTGGTGTTTTATTTTTTTACTGTTTCTGGACTCTCTTTTTGTGATGACAAAAAGGGGGAGTAGGATAGGATAGGGTGTGGTAAGAAAAAGTTGATGTTGTAACTTTATTTTTCTAATGAATCTTTTTATTTTCCTACTTGTGTTTTGTCATCATAAAAAAGGGGGAGATTGTTGCAAATCTATTTTTCATGTCTTATGTTTTGATGATTGACAAACACTGCTTTTCTTGGACAGCTTGTTGCTTCTAACTTTTCAGGAATCGACGATCGGACAATCAAAAAGGAGCCAAGTTCAGAAATGCGTAGGTTTAGGGTTGAGTCAGTCTGTACTTTTGTTTTTTACCTTTTGAGTCCTCTTGTAATAGTCAAAAAGACTGATGCTTTGTAACCCTTCACACACACACTTGAGAGACTTAGAAATTCTGGTTTTACTCATATCGGCTAGGACGATTTCTTTGATCGGCCTGGCCGATCAGCTTAAAATAGAAAGTCTAATTAAGGATTCTTAATTAAGGCAGCCTACGTTAACAGATCGTCCTGGACGATACGTGTATCGGCTAGGACGATAAGCTCAAAACAGAAAGAAGTAGCCGCCATAGACAAGTATGGTATACTATATCTTTAAATTATCGGTCAGGACGATCCTCGGATCGGCCTGGACGATATTCACAAATTATGCCATAATTGTTCAGGAAATCAAGGAAGTAATTAAGGATGATTGATACGATCATATCGTCCTGGACGATCGCAGGATCGGCCAGGCCGATCTAGTCAAAAACCTTAAGTTACTTCAGGAAGATCAATATCGGCCAGCTCGTATTCAGGGCTATTGTCAGGACGATTTTTCTCTGATTTGAACTAATCGGCCAGGACGATCAAGCTATTTTTCAATCGTCCTGTTTTCCATTCAGGGTTATACTCTGGCCGATCTTCATTGTTTTGTACTGATCGGCCAGGCCGATGTCCAGATCGGCCTGGACGATAAAGTCGGCAACTTGCAATTAATGAGCTCTTTTGAAGCTCTTCTATTTAAAGAGCTCTTGTTCAACGTTTTTAAAGATCTTTTGGCTGCTGCCTTGACCTAAGAAGGCCTTGAGGAGAGAAAGAGAGAGAGAAGAGAGAGAGAGGATCTTGTGAGGGGGAGCTTGTGAGGGGTTTCACAAGGGTTGCTTCAAGGATCTCTCTGCGTCGTCTTCGTCTAGAGTTTCTCGTCCGTGGAAGGGTCGGTAGAGGTAAGGAGTGTTGCTTTTGGTTCTGGTTCTCTGCCAGCTTCAGGAGGAAGCAAAAGGAGATAGGTTCTCTGCCTTGCCGGGGTGGCAAAAAGGAGGTTCTTGTGAGGGTTTCTCCACCTAGCCGTGGGGGCTAAAGGAGAGTCACTTTTTGTGTAGTGCAATACTTGGAGGGTGCCTCCAAGGAGTGGACGTAGGTCGAGTCGACCGAACCACTATAAATTTCTGTGTTCTTTTTCTTGCTTCCGCACGTTTAAATTCAGCATTATTTTCGTGGTGTGATTTGGTTTATATGATTTTATTTCCTTGTTTTAAAAAAAAAGTTTTTAAAATACCAATTCACCCCCCCTCTTGGTTAGTTTGGGACTAAGTTCATAGGGCTTAACATCCCCATCGAACTTTCAGCGTTAACTTACTGTCTCAGCATATGCACGATCCGCTTCCAGAACACGGCTACATGCTCAAACGACTACTTCGCTATATCAAAGGTACGCTTAATTTCAGAATACCCATTACCAAAACTGATCTTATTCTTAAATCTTTTTCAGATGCGGACTGGGTAGGCGATCCTATCTCTTGCAAATCAACATCCGGATACTGTTCCTACCTTGGCGAAACACTCATCTCTTGGTCAGTCAAGAAGCAAACTACCGTCGCTCGTTCATCTACTGAGTCGAAATACCGGGCTTTGGCGTCACTCACAGCGGATGTGATTTGGCTCAGACGGCTTCTTCAAGATTTCGGTATCAACTCTTCAGCTCCTACAAGCATTTTCTGTGACAATACCTCGGCCATAGCTCTCGCCAACAACCCGGTGTTTCACGCGCGCACCAAGCACGTGGAGATTGATCACCGGTTTATTAGAGATCATATTCATCAACATCACATTCAGATTCTTCCTATTTCCACGGTTGATCAAGTCGCCGACATATTTACCAAACCTCTTTCTACGGCACGGTTTCAGAAACTTTGTCTCAAGCTGACTGTTCTTCAAGATCCCTCAGCTTGCGGGGGGTGTATTAACAGAGACCGACCAAACGTAGAATTAGGAAATATAATATCATGATATATGTACACATGGCATCATGCGATTGGATTGATGTTATCATAGTAGTCTAAAACAATCTATATATACGGGCCCATTGTAACAGAGAACAACAACGATAATATTTCCTTTTAATCATCTTCTTTCTCTTTCATTCTCTCGGCGTGTTGCTCTCACTGTGTCAAGAACGTCTTATTCTACAGTATGTGAGTTTATGTTAATCAGATTAAATGTGTCAAAAGAAAAAAAAAACTATATAAATGATTTGCTAATTTCTTTGTTTGGCCTATGATTTTGTTGATTTTTTTTTTTTTTTTTTTTTTTTTTTTTTTTTTTTTTTTTTTTTGACATTTAGGTCATTTAAGATGAACTCACACACACAAAGCGTATACAAAGACTTAAACCCAAGACCTTTTAGTTGAAAGTCTAAGCTCTCAATCAATAGGCCAAGATAGTTGTGTATTATTTTTTTTTATTTGTATTTTTTAGTTAGAAAACTTTTAAAATGGAACCTTTTTAATATTTTATTAATAGAAAATGGGAGGGAAATTTTTGAATTTTTGTATTTTAATATAAGTCACTATCTTAAGATTCTTTTAGGGCAACTTTTTATTACTTTTAAAAGATTTTTTTATATAAAAATTCTTAAAAGTAATAAATAAAATAATGATCAAAAGTTATCCAAACGAAACCTTACACATATTTGCTAATTGAAAATTCTCTCATTTTTTATTAATTAAAATTAAAAATTATCTTCTTTTAAAATATTGCAATTTTCATTTTAAGTTTTATTTTTTAGCTTATATTCTGATGTGGTTAGATCATCGGAAGAAACAGACCTGCTTGAATGAATTGATCCCACTCCAGGGAACAAGAAAAACAAAGCTTAAAAGCTTTAAGAAGAAATATATTTCATCAATAATATCCCACTCCCTTATTGCCCGAATGTTTTTTGTCTATTCGATCCTGATAGAAGGCTATACGACTTCTATCATCGTTGATAGCTCCCCTTCGTTGGTGTCGATGGTCGTCGACCACCGTTCTTATTCTTCGACTTCAATCGTTGTCGACAGCCGACCTTCTTCTGCAGTCCATCGATCTTCGCAAGCTCTAGGATCATATACCAACTAATGTGGTTGGATCGTCGGAAGAATTGGACCTGCTTGAAGGATTTTTTATCCCACTCCAAGGAACAAGAAAAATACAAACTTAAAACCTTCAATGAGAAATATATTTCATCAATAATGTCCCACTCTCTTACATTGACTAGCTATTTATAGAGTAAAATAGAATTATCTAGAGCATTAAAGATATGCTAGTCCTTAAGCTTAATAATAGCTATGATGTTCCTACATCATATTCCTTCATTGTTATTGTTTCCTTTTGACCTTTCACATGTAACAAAATTTGGGTTAAATTTTAAAATAGCCTCTCGACTACTTGTATATGTTCATTCTAATCCTAGAGTATAATATTACTTCAAATTACTCTCTCAATTATATAAAATTGATTCAAACTGACTCCTTTGAAAATAAATTGGGATCAATTTTATAAAGTCAATGAATTAAGTTGATATCAATTTTCTAACATAATTAAAGCATGAGGGACTATTTTAGAAAAATTTTGAATAGCCAAGTGATTAAATTGGGACAATATGATACTCTAAGATTAAGGTTTCGTTTGGGACGACTTTTTTATTACTTCTTAAAATTGAGTTTTAGTGCAAAAATTTTAATTTTTGTATAAAACTATTTTAAAAGCAATTAAAAAGACGTCCCAAAAGAAGTCTAAATTTCATGAATATTTCAGAGGCTATTTTAAGATTTTTTTTGAATTAAAAAAGAAAAAGCAAGATATTGTTATAGGTATCATTTGACTAAGAGGCAGGCGAATAAAATGCATAGGATGTGCAAGATGTCGATGCCGCAACATTTTGAAGTATCATAATTTTTTTTAATAAAATAAAGGATTAAAAAGTTGTTTGAAAGGAATTTTTGGGAAATATCTTATCAGCTGATTATTAGTATATATATTTTTGTTGGTCTTCTTGTGCAGGAAACTCGCAGGACTGTCGAGTGTCGGCACAGCACGTGAGCAATGAAGGGGTCGACTATTTTTTTCTTATATGAAATATTATTATTTTATTTCATTCAAGACATAAATATTATTTAAAAATATAGCAAGAAAAATGTGCCCCAAATAATCCTAATGAAATTAGGTAATGAATTTTTGTGCAAAATTGAAATAGATTTCTAATTTGAGTTTGAAGTAATGGGGATTTATACAATGTTTGATATGTGAGAGCTGGATGTTTGTTGGCTACAGTATTTACACAATGTTGGTTGGTGAATGCTTAATGTTATTAGTAGGCAAACATTGACAAATTGTGATAACAAGCATTGCAAGTTTGACATTGGTAGATGTTACGTTTTAGTCACTAGCGGATATTAATCCGCTATAAATGCTAGGAGTCTTTGCGCACGATGTTATGGGTCCAGAAGGAACTTTTATTACGTCCGGTGTAAGGACGTAGAGGAACGTCCGGTTGGAGGCAAAATCCCGCAAAAAAACTCGGTATTTGCTTGGTACAAGTAGGTATTATTTGATATTAACGAGGAATACCGCTCTTTGAAGACCACTAGCAAGTTATACCAAGCTGTACCGAGAAATACCAAGTTGTACCGAGTTTTTCAAGGAAAAACTCGGTACAACTTTTGTATAACTCGGTATTTCTCGGTTTAGCTCTGTATAACTCGGTATTGGGTATTCAAATGATGGTATTCATCGTTATTGTTTGGTATTGCTCGAATTTGGCCTCCGACCGGACGTTCCTCTGCGTCCGGTCGGAGGACGTAATAATTGTTCGTCTAGAAGAGCTAGAAGTTGCATATATATATATGTCAGCAAATTTATTGAGTTGGACCTTCGTATGCATATGTTGATTATGTACATCAACTGATGTTGGTTGATAAACATATAATGTTGAGGGCTAATAGATTATAGGTGTTAACAAAGTGCAAGGATATGTATTGAGGGTTGACATTAGGAGTTTGGGTTTAGGGAATTTCAGTATGTGAAGCTGGTTGACAGCAATTGACTATAAATGTTCTCTAATGTTTATTTAGGTGTTGTGGGTTGATGAGCTATGGCAAATGCAAAGATGGGTGCTTGAAGTAAAACATTAATCAATTATCGGCATTGGATGACAATAGTTATGATTGTAAAAGACAAGCAAATGAGGAATTGATCATCAAGAAATGTTGTTTTATTATAGACTTTGGTAGCTGGGATTTTTTTTTTAATTTGTAGGGTGTAAGTGAGCCAAGTCGGCTCATTAGCTAGCTTGAACTCGCTTGATAATGGACTCATGAGACGAGTTCATCAAGTCATGAGTTTGATGTTGAGCTTAAATTCAAGCCATATGTTATACAAGCTAGAGCTTGAGCTAAGCCCAATTTGCTTCATCAGCTTGTCAAGATGATTCAATTAATATTAATTAACAACCAAATTAGTTATTTTTTTGCTCATATTCAAAATAAAAAAATTGAGCTTCAAAGCGAGTCAATCTCAAGTTCTCTTGTCAAACTCAACCTTATGGTTTTCACTCGAGCCAAGTTCGAGCTTGAGTTCGAGTTCAATGTAAATTAGACAAGTTTAACTCAATTAAGCAATAACTTAACTCAAGTCGACTCATTTACACCTCTAATGGCCACATCTCCAAATCCAAATCTTAAATAATAACTCCAAATTATTTTAATAATTTAACAATATCGTTTTTTCTTCAAAAAGTCATATAAAAAGAACCGCCATTAGCACCTGATTTGTTAGCTTTGCTTTGTCAAGTACTTTTTTTTTAAAAAAAAAATCTTTTAAGTAAAAAAATCAAAGGAAAATTTTTCACAAAGCAGATTTAAAATATGTCTAAAGTAAGTGATGTAAAGTTGTCCGAATGTTCAATTGTCCACCACTTGTTAAATTGTCCGAATGATCGGTTAATTTTTTTTTCAAAAGCAATTCAATTTGGTCTATTGGTTGGACGTTTTGATTATTAATAAAGAGACTTTGTATTCGAATCTTAAGTATATAATGTGTGTGTGAGTTTATGTTAATTAGCTTAAATGTTCTCCCTTCAAAAAAATAATCTTGATAATACCATGTCACCTTTAGCTGCTATTTATCACATCTCTCTCGTAATTTGTTCTATTGCGAACCAATAGGACCTAGGACCTCGAACAAATTTGGCTGAGGCAGGACCTCGCTTCAACAGACCTCGAGCTAAGAAGGCATCTATCTCATGAGAACTCATCCCTAAGGAAAAACTTGCCACATTCAAGGTGACACGTCTCTTTTAAAGGGTATATCATCCAAACTATAGAAGATTTACACTCGGCAACCTCATTGTAATAACCTCATTAACCATGTTGGAGTCCCCAACTCAGAGGACAATGCCAAAGACACTCATCTATGATATTCACTCAAGAGAACTTGCACAAGAGACTCATATGAGTGGATTTTCTTAGTGTGATAGCCCGAGAGGCATTCACTAAGAGCACTTGCAGCAAGTCCTCATTGGAGGTAACCGAAGCCTTGTTAGATATGGGTGTCCATATATATATATATATATATATATATATATATATATATATAGGTGTGTGGAGTAATGATTCCGTCAGGTTACCGAATACATTCGGAAACCAATAACAAAACGCCACGTCACTAAAGTGCTCGGTACAGACGCTCGGTACACTCGGTATGCTCGGTATTTTTACCGGACGCAATAAAAATTCGTGTGTGTGTAGAACTAGTTCATATGTCCATAATAGCCTATAATAATCATATATTATTTATACTTCTCTAGGTGTAGCATCCCTCTCAACCCTATAAATAGAGGTTAACAAATATTATTTTACATAATTATGTGATTTTCACAATTCACAATAGACTCGCTAATTTAGTCAAATTATCACACATTGACAAATTTAGATCCAACATAGATGAACTTAAAAATAATTAATTTTAACAATAAATTTAATTAATATTCGCTTAAATAATTTGTATCAAGAATAATATTAAGTAATATTTACTAAAATTTATAATTTATTATAAAGAATAAATGATATTCACATTAACATTTATGTCACATATTTATTATCAATTTTTATTTCTAATTTATTAATTTAATATTTAGTATGTTTGATAAATGACTCGTAAGTCGAGCTCGAATAGCAAATGAGCCATGATTGAGCCAGTCATGACTTGACTTGCTAGCTTAAGAGCTACTCTTTTAAAAATGTTATTAAATAATGCACTTAAAATAAATTAGCATCAAGATTGAAAGTACAAAGTAATAAATAATATTTAAAAATTATATTTTATTATTTTTCTTCACTTTTCTCATCTTATATCATTTTATTATTATTAATTGTTTGAATCATAGTCATTTGTTCTATTTCGTAGTAAACGAGTTGACTCAAACTCGTAGAATCAAGCTCGAACTAGATTAATTAATCAAGCTCAAGCTCAAATCAGAGGTGACTCGAGCTCAACTTGACTCATTTATACCCGTAGATCAGCACATTAATTAAAAAAACTTAAGAATTTTAATGGGTCAAATTGGAGCACTCACTAGCTTGTTATGTTTAGGGTATAAAACCCCAAAGTTTACCCTCTATCCTACGAGCAATTAGTGTTTTCTAAAGCAACTACTAATACAAAAATTTTGAGTACAAAAAATTTGTATACTAAAAAAATTATTTTGAAAGCAACAAAAAAACCGTCCTAAATGAAATCTTAGAATATGATTTTAATTTGTAATTAAATAGTTGAAAAATATTGTTAGCTTGAAAGTAAATTTGATCATTATTATATCCAACTTTATTTTTATCTGAAATCAACATAAGATAAAAGCTCTTAAGAATTAATACTATTTACTTATTTAGGTGTTTATTATCTCTTCTTATTTTATGTTATTTCTTAAAATAATAATATTTAGGTGTTTATTATCCCTTTATTATTTTATGTTATTGGTTGAAAATAAATTTAACTATCGGTGTATCTAAATTCTTTTTCATCTTATGATTCATTTGAGGTTGTTTTCTTGCTATTTCTTAAAATAATTTTTTAATATAAAAATTAAAATTTTTATACTAAAAAATTGTTTTAAGAAGCAGTAAGAAAGTCATCCCAAACGAGATCTTAAATTCACTTTTTAGGCTATAATTAAAGTTCATATTATCTAAATCATTCCAAATATTGGCCTAAAAAGTGATCAAACAATCTAACTTTCGGCACCTTGCCCAATTGCTTGAAAGTTGATAGAAATGACCTATCGCTGGTCTGATGATGGTTGCCATTAGCAAAGTCTTCAGTAAGAGAAATAATATTATTTCAAAACTCTTAGTATCATGAGTCCAATAACCCACTTTTGGACTGTGATAGGCCAAATTATTATCCAACATAACAAACAACTGATGAATCAAAGGATTGTGTGAGCTGCGCGCAGAAATTCTATAAAATGAACGTCATCAAATACATGTCAAGAAGCACAAAATAGTTACAAAGGGCCATCCTTTTTTTAGGCAAAGTGTTGGTCTCCCAAAGGCGAGATTATTCTGTGCGGACACATGACCGGAGAACCGTCCGGTACCCGCTTGGTACCGAGTAGCAGTACCGTGCTTGGTACGCAGTACCGAGCGCGATACACTTTTGGAGTGACGTGATGCATTTTTGTTGGTCTCTGGACGACGTCCAGACTCCGAACAGAATAAAAATTCCCCAAAATCAATCCAATGCTGCAAATGTCTTTGAATCAATTTCCTGTAGAGATCACATAAAATATTATGAAACAAAGTACGGCATATATAGGAGCTCTGCTGTGGCAAGAGGAAACACAAAGGGCAATTGACCGAAAGAGATATTTAAGTCCAGCACAAAACAGTTCCCAAGACGACTCCTCGTCAACCTGATCGAACACTTCACCGTATCTTCAGCGAATGAGCCATGCATGCGTCGCTTAGTTCTCCACACCAAATTTCAAGTGAACAGCCAATCACCGAAAGCTGCAGGCTTTACCACGGACGAGACCTTTGAGCTTCTCTCCCAACTAAAGTGTGGATGATTGCACTTCATCTTCTTTATATAAAAGTGATACCATACTCTCTTTTTAAGGTTACTTCTTCATTTCCTCTTTCGATTCTTCTGAACTGAATTGCGAGAAAATAGAATATGAGCAGGTATTGGAGTAGTGATGATGAAGATAGCGACAGTGAAGATGATTTTCTGAAGAAGTTAAGGCTGAGGGATAAGAATGAGAAGCCCGGCCTTGTTCAGATCATGTTCTCCTGGTCTCTTAGAGATGTTTTTAATCGCGATCTCTTTAAGAACAAGGTTAATTATTTACCTTTCTTGATCAATTGGTTTCTGTATCAGTATTTCTGATTGAAATTTATCAATTTTTTTATTCGAAGACTTGCACAGTTTGATCTGCAATTTAGTTTCCAGATCTGATACGTCCATGTACTGAAAGATAATAGTGATCAGCATTTTTTTTATTGAAGAACTTAATATAACTAGTATTTTGCTTAGAATTCACTTGTTCAAATTAAAATGAGACTATGTTCTTACTTAGAAAGAAACTTGAATACAATGTTTGGACAGCTTTTGGAATTTTATTTTGTTATTATTTTCTTATAATTTTCTCATTAATTTTCAAATATTTATTTTGTGAAAAGATATTTTTTACAATCATAATAATAATAAAGTTGTTTTCTTCATAGCAACTCACAACCAACTTCACAACCATCCCAAACAAAGACCCTTATGCTTCGTTAGTGACAACTTTCTTACTGCTTTTAAGATAGATTTTTAGCTAAAAAAAAAGATAGATTTTTAGTACAATTTTTTGTAATACAAAGCTATTTTAAGAAGCAATAAGAAATCTATCCCAAACAAAACTTTAGTGAAAAATTCAAAGAAAATGGATTTGGTTAAACAATCCTTGTAATTAATCACTTGCTTTATATTATTAATTAAATTCATATTGATGCATATTATTTTACTTTTTTATTTCTGGTTCTTTATTTTTTCTAGATTTTTGAATTTTTTAAATGTGAGTTGATTACTTTTATATTTTTAGGTATTTTTCATTGCCAGTCAGATTCAATCCCTAGTCGGTGTAGAATAGTTTCTGATGAATCCCTTGTTTATTAAATAATAATAATAATAATAATAATAAATGAATCCCTTGTTTATTATTTTCACATAAATCAATAAGTTTTTTGCTATCCCTATTGGCAATTTTTTTTAAAGGAATTCATGAAAATTTATGAAAAGCTTGATTTAAATTCTTGAATTTGCTTTGAGAATACTAATTTTCTAAATGCTTACTTAAATCCTTGATATAATATATAAAAAATATAGCCTTACTAAGATTTACTAAATTTAGGAGGATTTATAGAATTAGTGATCTCACTTACATGCATCCTAATATTTTGAGAGCTTAACATCATAATATTTAGTAAATCTGAATTTACAAAATTTATTGATTTCTGCTCGATTCAAATCCTATTTTTATCTAATTATTCCATGAGTTTTATGATCATACTAAATTGAAAAAGAAAAATTATGTTAGAATATTAAAGAAATCAATGTATTCATCTCAAAGCAGATCTAACATATTACAATCAGTTCTCATCCATATTTATCTCTTCTTCATAATGCCAACATTAGTTTTCTTATTAAAATATCTCTTCACTAATTACTGATAGAGTTGAAGACTATATATTTATAATTTCTGCAGGTACAGAAGATACCAAAGACTTTTACATCCTTAGAACATTATTTTGGTTCCTTCACCACACCATTGATAGAAGAAACTCATGAAGATCTACGCTCTAGTTTGCAGGCATTTTCTCATGCATCATCATACACAGAATTACACTCTATCGAACAAACAAAAGCTCAATTTCTTTACAGCATTGTAGTTAAAAATCCTAAGATTGATGATGATGATGATGATGATGATGATGATGATGATGATGATGGTAATGCTGGATATGTTTCTTACGAGCCAATGGAATCAGACATTTTTGTGCTCACAAGAAAAAAACCAAGACATGTATCAGATTTAACATGCAACGCAACATCATACATTATTGGCTGTGTTGTTCGAAGTAAAGATTCTGTTGAAAATCTGGGCCCTAATCAATATGTTGTCAGGCTATCGCGTCAGCTGGAGACTAAATCCTACAAAGAATCATATTTTATGGTTTTCTTGTTGAATATGACAACGTCAATTAGAATCTGGAAGTCGTTGGATCTAGAGTTGACAACGAAAAGAAATATGTGCATCGTCAATAAATTATTATCGTATCATTCTTCGGTAGGCTACATAACTTTATTTACAAATCTTAATTAGGCATTTGTGATTTTAAATTTTTTTTTTTATTGTGACAGGTTAAAAGTGTTAGCTCCCCTTCATCTTGTTTAAGTGAAAATTTTCTCGATGCTTGTGTGAGTGACAATCTGGACAGATTCGACCTAAATGGCTCACAGAAAAGTGTTGTCCAAGACTGTCTATCAATGAGGGAAAGCAATCATACGGATGATCCTATAAAGCTCATATGGGGTCCTCCAGGAACTGGAAAAACAAAAACTACGAGTACTTTACTACTCGCTCTTCTGCAGACAGGATGCAGAACACTCACATGTGCGCCTACAAACACAGCTGTTGTTGAAGTTGCTTCTCGCCTCTATAAATTGTTTAAAGTTGAGAAGTCAATGGATAAAGTCAACTTCTCCACTGGAGATATTATCTTATTTGGGAATAGTGCCAGGATGAAAATTGACGAGGATCTCTCACAAATTTTTCTAGAACACAGAGCAAAGAGGCTTTTACAAAAATGCTTCATGCCTATCACAGGTTGGAAACATATTGTAGGAGCAATGATAGATCTTCTTGAGAATGCAGGATCCCAATACAAACGTCATGTAGATGAATTAAAGAAAGAAAATGACAACAAAAAAGTTGTGACAGTTGAAACATTCAATGAATTTGTCCTAAAACGTTATCGTCATCTTGCTAAGAAATTGGAGGAGTGTGTTGAAGTTATCTGCAAGGATCTTCCTATGAGTTTCATACCTGATACAATTTTCAAATACATGAATATATGTATAGAATTGATGAAAATATTTAGGAATTATTTGATAACAGCAAGTGTTTCTGATGAAGATCTTGCAGAGCTGTTTGAATCTACAGTTGAGGAACCCCGTGAGATGTTACTCTCAATTGATCCAAGCAGATGCTTCTACGAATATCTTTCCATAATAGCCAAATTGAGAAAAGGCAGAACTCTTTTGTTGCAAGTAGTCAGGAATCTATCTAGAAACTTTAATCTTCCTAATATTTCTGATTCTGCCTCTGTGCAAGACTTTTGCTTGAAGAATGCGACAGTTATTTTCTGCACAGCCTCTAGTTCCTTCAGTCTACATAATATTGAAATGCTGAAACCACTTAAGTTTTTGATTGTTGATGAGGCTGCACAGCTTAAGGAATGTGAATCCCTTATTCCCCTACAAATTTCAGGTATAGAGAATGTTGTTTTAATTGGAGACGAGTTTCAGTTACCAGCCATGGTCAAAAGCCAGGTTATGATCTTTCTAAGCATATAAAATGTCTATCTTTCAGTTGAAAAAACATATATTCATTCTAAATTGTATTCTCTCTCTCTCTCTCTCTCTCTCTCTCTCTCTCTCTCTCTCTCTCTCTCTCTCTCTCTCTCTCTCTCTCTCTCTCTCTCTCTCTCTCTCTCTCCAGATTTCAGAGACGGCTGGTTATGGGAGAAGCCTGTTTGAAAGAATGAGCTCATTAGGTCAAGAAAAAAATCTTCTCAACATCCAATATAGGATGCATCCATCTATAAGCAAATTTCCGAATTCCAACTTTTATGAAAATAGGATTTCTGATGGAGAAAATGTCTTAGCTCGAAGCTATCTGAGACAATATCTATCAGGGCCACTTTATGGTCCTTATTCATTTATAAACATTGAACGTGGCAAGGAGGGAACAGATAAGCATGGAAGAAGCAAAAAAAATATGATAGAAGCTGCAGTTGCCGCACAAATTGTAGAAAAACTCTTCAAAGGTATGATAGTTTTCTTCTAAATTCCAATGATTGTATTATCATGATTATACTATAAAGTACTTAAATTTTAAATAGCTTGCCTGTTGTACGGCTGTAGAGCTGCTATATATATATATATATATATATATATATATATATATATATATATATATATTAGCCTATGTGGTTATTTTAATCAGTTTTATTTGGCCATTGTCATTCTTGATTTATCTGAAATTTAATAGCTTCAACTGTGATTTAACATTATTTTTCCATGTACGTTAGATGTATTATTGGTTCATGTGTTTGCGATAGCTAGCACTCCTTTCTTCTAACATTATATCTAATTGCCTATGCAATCTGTGCTAGATCATGGCTTTCTGAATTGCTAATGATATAATCCTGCATTTTTTTAAAATCCTATTGAGTTAGTTGCATAATCTTTCGCCTGTCTTCTTGAATGAATGCTTTCATTATTTTATTTTTTTTCATGTTTCGTCTTAGTTATTTGTAACTTTGTATATGTAAACCCTATTGTATTTATGAGCTATACGCTAGGATTAGAAATATGTATTAGAATCTATATACTATATTCTATCGATATAATAATAACCTTTTGTCCCTATAATAATAACATTATAGTTTAATTAAATTCACAAATTCACTTCTATGATATGAAGCACATATATAAGATCATAGAAAAATTGTGACAGGACTTGATGATCAAAACAACACAACAATATAAAAAAACATCAATTTACTCCAAATAGATCCAGAAATAATACAAAGAGCAGTTTTTATTAATTTCCAAATAAAATAAGACAAGATACAAGTTGATTCATTGTTTGAGAGGTGAATCGTCTCTCTCAGAATTCCTAGCAACTAATAGGAACCCAAACACCTCCAGAAATTGCTGCAGAAATTCAAAACATAACCTAAAAAATCGCAACCCACCATAATCTACCCCCTTAAGCAGCTCAAATCTCATAATAAATGCCCCCTACATCTAATAAATACCCCTTACATCTTTCCTAAGGAGTCCCCCCTTTCCCAAAGAGTTTCCTCCCAAAACCTCTTCTCCTATAGGTGATAAAAGAGGTCCTAGACCCCACCTGGGCATTGCAAGAATGAAGTTTAGTGTTTTCAGGATAGTAGAGAAGGAACTTAATCCTAGAGTAAATACCATACAGTAACCCAAAGATTAAAAAAAAAAGAAAAAAAAAAGAAGACTATGCAACTATACATTTGACACTTAAATGCATAATGAAATGGGTTTGAAGTCAACTTGGATCATAAATAATCTTTATTGAGGCTTTTCATATGCCACATTGTTGACCTATACATTGAGAAATGCGCAAAAAGAGACGAAATCTCTAAGTAATGCCTTTTTCAAAACCCAATACGACTTCTGAAAATTTGCCTCGAAACTTAAGCATTAAAACTCTCCTCGACGACTTGAACAAAAAGAAAAGGGACCGCATAGAGGCTTTTATGCGAATTTTCGGAGCCCACACTTATCTTCAACATAATTTCATTTATATGAAAGCAAATTACAGCTGATCCACAAAATCAGATGTCCCAATAAAAACACTTCTTTAAATAGATAAAATAAAATTGGCAGCTATCGCGGCCACCAAGAAACTTAAGATAACTTTGTAGCCTATAGCTTTTATAAACAACTCCAATGTAATGTATGACCTTCCCAAAAAGTATTCACTTGAAAATGCATTGAGTTAGAGCGTACTTACTTACCTTCATCAATCTCGAATAAAACTTTATTGTCACACAGTTATTTTCTGTCAAAAGCTAGTAAAAGAGAACTAATGATGCCTTTTTTTTGTTGTTGTTTCCGACAGCATCAGAACGTACAAATCAGAAACTTAGTGTTGGTGTAGTGTCACCATACACTGCACAGGTGTTTGCAATCAATGAAAAAGTAGGAAAGAAGTATGATTTATCAAATTACTTCTCGGTGAAAGTTAGATCCATTGATGGTTTTCAAGGTAGTGAGGAGGATATTATTATTTTCTCTACAGTAAGATCTAATAAAACGGGTTCACTAGGCTTTCTCACAAATGTTCAGAGGACAAATGTGGCACTTACAAGAGCTAAGTATGTTTACTTTTTACCAATCAGTTTTTCCATTAGACGAACATATTTAAATAAACAATAGCAAATTAGCTATGCATTTAACTTTAAATGACAGACATTGCTTGTGGATTTTGGGAAATGAGGCAACTTTAAGCAGAAATGAAAACATCTGGTCAGAACTAATCTGTGATGCAAAGAAACGAAGCTGCTTCCACAATGCAGATAAAGATGGTGATCTCTCGGAAACTATTTTTAAAGCATGCATCGAGTCTGATGAGCTTGACAATTTGTTGAATATGGATTCACTACAAATAAGCAAGACTAAGGTATGTTAATTAAGTCGAAAAAATATATTTTTCTTTTTTTGGTAGTCACAATAAGCTCCTCTCTTCCACCAATTTTGGAAGTATGTACTTGGATTGGTGAGTATGTCATCCTCAACTGTGATTTAAAGGTCAAATTGTACTGATTGAAAACTCCAGCAAATGCAGGGGCAAGGTTGTGTACATCAAACCCTACTAGAATCTAGAGTTGGTGAGAATTTAATCAATGGGTTATCCTTCTAAAGATTTTTCCATCCCCCTAGTAGTAGTATTGTATATTATAGAATTTTTTATACATGTTTTTCTTCTTTATTTTCCCTGCTTTAACTATCCTTTAAATTTTGATGTTTTTTTAAATTCATGGAGCAAAGGAACTTTAACGAATACATAAGAACCTGTTGTCAAGAATTAATTAATTTAATCCTCTTTTTAATATTGCACTACTCAAGTTCAAGTCATCATAGCAGTGACTAAATCTCATCAGAATAGAACCATTTGTGGATTGAAAACTACATATTTTACTCTTAAAAATACCATTGAAAGAGAAGATGATATTGATCCAGCAAAAATATGAATGAAATCAGGAAGTTTTATAACCCTATGGCAAGGAATGTGAAATTGTTCTCTTTGCAATTCTTAATACTAACCTTTTCTTTTTACCATGGCACCAGAGATTTGATCGCCCTTCCAGTTCAAATTTGCGCCAAGGGTCTGCTCGAGGAAGGTTGAAGGAGAAGAGTCGTTTTTTCTGAAGGACCAGAAGTTTCTATTTAGCATCCGCTTCTATTGAGAAAAAAATAGACTCAGTATTATCAATATGTGCTAATATTCAAAACTCAAAACTAGTATATGGCATGTGAAAAAATGATTTTTGGTACATGTACGAAGTGAAACGTGCTCTTAAGTCTTAACTACATGAGCATCTTCTAATAGATTGATTCAGCGTAACTTGGATGATTAAAAAGACAAAAACAAAACCCTTAGCTGTGCTTACAATGGTTTATGCAGTTTCAATTAATGTTTAGATTTTTTTTTTTTTAACACTATTGACACTTTATGGTAATAAATCTATCTCAGAAAAATTTTAATCAAAATTGGATTAAATTGGAGAGAACATTATAATAAGCCTTTGTTGCGTTAGGGAGTGCATAAAAAGGCTCCAAGTTTGGTAGGATTTGATTATGGTCACCATTTTCAAACAAAAAACTTAAATATTAGGGTGAAATTTACTTACTATTTCTACATCAAAATATTTTTCATTACCCAATGTGGGTAGTTTGTGCATTATTTGTTTAAAACCAAAAACCAAACAGAACAAATCTTATTTAGTTGGTTCGATTTGATTGTTAAAATATTAGCTCAAATAATTATTCTTAATTTTCATCAGAATATACATAAGAACATTTATATCATACAATTAATAATTGAATTGATTATCATTCATGTCATATTATTTTGTTATAGCAATTTTAGTTGCACAATGGCTCTTCCTTATCATGATTTGTATCATCATCTTAGTGTTTGTGGGCATCATGTTTATTTTGTATCATGGCACCTATTACCCATACTAGCATATAATTATTCATTCCATGTACACCATATAGAAAACTCTTTGTATGTTCTCTTTGAATCTATTTGGACAAGTTGTTAGCTTGCTTTCTTAAGTAAAATCTTTAGATTCATCCAATTGTGAATCATTTTGTTTAGCCATCCTTTCATCATGACCATACGCTTCAATCAATTATATAATTTATCACACATGCATATATAATTTGTAGACATATGCAACATATTTTGCATAACTTGTGGTATGTATGCCCAAATGAATAACAAATCATAAGTAATTCATTTTTAGACCTAAAATATATAAATTCCTTCACATGCTATCATAATCATGAAATCAATCCATCAACATAAGAGGCTTCTTCAATCCAACAACATAAGAGGCTTCTTCACTTCACACAAAAAAAAACTATATAATATAATGAACTAATTTATATGCTCATATCATAACACATTACTGGGTCACTAAATATTAAAAAAATACATGATTTTCATGATGAAATATTACAAAGAATCATTTTAGTTTTTATGCAATATTAATAATAATAAACATATAACATAAAACTCCATGAAGGAATTCTAACTAGTTCAACGAAGCCCAATTCACCCTTACATGGTCGAACCCTAAACCTCTCCTTCTTTCGGCTCGTTGTCTGGTCCGATTTTCACAACCTTGCTTATAACTCCAACCATATATTATGCTATATACAATGTATATTTACTACATTGAGCCAGGGGCAGAACCAGCCTTATTTTTTAGAAGAGGTAAACTTATAAATAACTATTGGGGCGCTCCCTGGCGGGGTTCGACCTGCGGGGTCAAGGGGCGCTGCCCCTGTGAGGATTTCCGGGGGTAGCGCCCCCATAATAAATTTTGGTTGTAAGGATATTTTTGAAATTCAAATTAATAAATAAAATAATGAATGCTCTTTACTATTTGTTGGGGACAATTGCTTAAATATCATAATATTTTAAAAGTTTTAGAGGTGGACAATTACCTAAAAACCCTTGTAAAAAAGACTAAAATACCTAAAGAACTATATAATAAATATTTTTTTTATTTTTCTACGGGGGCAATTTCCCCCTAGACACTAATGGGGTTTCGCCCCTACTAATAAAAACATTTTAATTGAGCCAAAACCCAGCTGTTTTTCTTTTTTTAGAATTTTTCACATAAAAATTATGATTTCTTTTTATGACTTTTGCATCGCTCTTTTATTTGTTTGTGTGTTGGATTTTCGAACAGCTAGAATACTAAACTTCATATCTCTTTGTTGCCACGAATATTTCAGCACGTAAAAAGTTCATTATTTGTTCTAATCTTGCATGTTTTATTATTTCATTTCATTACATTTTTGTTCTAAAATGTCATTTGATGTTATGTTCCATGAAAGTCCATTCAAATTTAATTTCAATATCATCCCTACCTCTTTCCAGCATATAAAGCATTTATAGGGTTCGGGGCCAAATTATAAAAATGAGCAGATTTTCAATGAAAATAATTATAAAATGTGGATGTATAAATAAAGTTAGGAAAGAGCCAACACAAGGAACAAAAGGCCGAATTCAAAAATCGAAACTTAATTATCCTGTTGAATTGAAACCAGAACTTAACTATCCAATTTTAATAGAAATCGATACTTCATTATCTGGTTTCTATTGAAACCGGAACTTAATTATCCGGTTTCAACATAAATTGGAATTCCATTATCCACTTCAATAGAAATCAGAGTTCCATTCTCTAGTTTCAATAGAAACCGGATTTTAATTCCTCGTTTTTATTAAAAACTGGGTTTTAATTCTCCGGTTTCTATAAAGCGAATTATTTAAATTTATTCGCTTATAAACCGTTATTTAATTGTATTTAAATTAGATTTAAAATATCATCTCACTTATTTTTTTTTAATTTTGTTTTGTCTTTTACATACAAATTATATTATTCTTATATTTAAAAAACATTTAATTATTGAGAATTTTTTTTATTTACCGCTTCATTATTAATAAGAATATTTTAAACGAATTAGCTGTTGATAAATTTTTAACTTAAGCTTAAAATTAATAATAATTATTTTTGTTTACTATATGAGTAATAATTTATTTTGACAAAATTTAAAGTACATTATTTATAAATTTGGTTTTACTTTTAAATTTAGTTAAAATAAAAAATTTGTAAATTCATTTATGTATAATTTGTACTAAGTATGTATATAATTTGTTATATATTTATATAAACTATTACAACATGATTTAAATTGTACATTATGGGCATTATACTATATTACATTTATGTCAAAATAATATATTCATTAAACAGTGATGAATAGATGATGACAATAAATATGTAAGTATTTAATTTGTAACAGTTAATCATCCATTCCTAATATGATAGCTCTGCAAAAAACAATTAATGTGTAGTTGGTGTGAACATTATATTTCTCTGTCCAAAAATCATGCATTCATAGCATAAAATCCTTATAACGCTTCATTTAATGTGCATTAGCATGCCATATAGCTTGTAATAGCATATCTCATCAGATGACTTGTAAAGTTGTAAGGTCCAATAAAGTCCTATTGTAATTTTTGGTTGCAAGTGATGGTAAGATATGTTTACTCTTTGCTATTTAAATGGTGCATAGACATATGAAGTATATTTATGAAGATTAATATACTACATGAATACATTATGATCTAAATTCTCGTAGAACTCTCTCTAGAAGGTCCATAGCAACCAGCGTAGTGGCATCATCGAGTTGATCTATGAATTTCCCATACCAAAAGTAATACAATATAATGTCAGTAAAAACCATCAAGCTCATACAATTGTTGGAATTTAATAAAATTGCAACTCAATAAAATGCCTAAATTAATGACAGAACAAAATCAATATGTGATTCTGATAAATTTTTTGTGCAAAAGAGTTAAGATTACAGATGAATGGGGCGTGCGATTTGTAATTATTAAAAATTTTAGATCTTTGCATCATGAGTTACAAAGATTCGACAACAACAACTACAAACTTTTTGCCAATCGGTGCAGAATTTGACCCCAGTGATGTCACAGAGTGTAAAAGATAATCTACAATCTAAGAATTATTTTCAATCTGGAGAGCCTATCTAGCTAATGCAAGAGCTATGGAAAATGATTCCACTAAAATAGCAATTGTTAATACTTGACCTCAGTGTAAAATTAAATATGCTGAGCATGAACAATGAAATCCTAGCTATCCAAGTTCACATTATAGAGCACCTCATTTGTTCTTACGCCCATATCATTTCAGGAGTTGAAAAAAAAAAGAGAGAGAAAATCGGCAGTTCTCCCATGCTTACATAAGGCATTTATTTGAATTGAGTATATATGCATTGATTAAGAACTATGCCACTAAATCCAATCAATTTAATATGTATATCCCTGATATTACAATACCTAGCAATCTACTGGACTACAAGTTTAGTTGGAACCCAACTATATCCTAGACCTATCTACTTTTGCTTTGAATTTCTGCTAAATTATAATTCTTTAGTGTATGGAGGAAAAGCTTGGCTTCTTTGATACAAATGTTTATTCAAAGCTGAAAGGAATACAAAGACCAACTTTTGATGCATTTCTAAATGAACTTCTAAAGAGCAGAGGTGTATATTTCGAATTTTTGTGGAGCTACAGGTACCATTAGATGGGAATAAAATTATTATGAGAATGAGGAGGTTTTTGGATGCAGGATGTCCTCCGGCATGATCAAATATATATATGTTTTCTTTAAGATCATCTTGAAATCAAAATAACTGTTGGCAACATCTGTCGTCAAACCCAAAAGCAAGTAAAGCTTTTCATTCCCATGTTCCCACGTTGCCACGGTTGGAAAAAAAATAACGGCAGCATGCCCCCACGTCATTGGAATAACTGCTATTGGATTCCCTACAAAACGAAAAAAAAAAAACGGACAAGAAGGCTTAGGCGCACTGACATTAAGGGATCTGAACTTTGGCTCTGATTTGCTGCCTTCGGAGAGCAATCAAACCCTTGCCGACAACCATTCGCAGCCGAGGTCTGAACCCGGTTCGCCTTCCGCCTCCTACAGGACTCCAATCCCTGCCGCCGGTGTTCCAAACGCGAACAAAACCTCGACCTGACCGTCCGTCGCCGGCGAACTCTACCCGCCCGTCCGTCGCCGGCGAACTCGACTCACACGAGAGCCACGTCTTCGGCTCTCTTCCCCACTCGTACACAGAGTCTGGCCTCTCTAATCTCACAAGAAGCCAAAGTCCCACACCAAGCTTATCCGTTCAGCATGCTCATGTCTCACGTGAGGCTTCTTGGTTCTTTTAAGCAGCAAAAGAAATTATTATAATAGTTATAACAAAATAATGATAAAATATTATAATAAAGTTATAACAAAATAATGATAAAATATTATAATAATTATTATTTAATCCTTCTTCTGTTATATATATATATATATATATATATATATATATATAAACATTGCAATTAGCAAACGACAAATTAAAGAAAGTCTCGGTATTGATTCGGTCTTTCGAAGTCTTTGGTCGTCGATCTGATCAGGCCGAATGAATTGAAAACTTGAAAACTTTTGTTGGGATGGATTCGCTCTCCCAAACTTCTTGGCATTGATTCGCTCTAGTTTAGCAAGCCAAAAGGGCAAGTGTTATCCTTTTACCTCCCCTCGCAGGGAGGGGACGCCAAAATGCTACTGAAATTTTTTCAAAAATTTTGAACTTAAGTGAATCTTGAAAAACATGAATTTAATTTGAAACCAATTATTTAATAACCCACTAATCTGATAATCTTAACTAAGATTGAAATTGCATCTAATATAATTGTAATCATAAACATAAATTAAATAAATTTCAACTGAAATATTAACCTAATTAATTAACTAATTGATTTAAAAATATATATATAACATCCATTAAAAAAAAACAAACAAATAAACAGAGACTTAAAAATAAGATTAACTTTGAGTTCATTAATTTCTGATTAAAAAAAACTGCCAATTAAAATCTAATTTTAATTATAACTTAAAATCCATTTAAATTTTTAAACAATTAATTTTGAAAAAAAAAAAACCAATCAACAGCTGTGAGTTAAATTCAATAAAATTGGAATTTTAAAATCTATTTTAAGCTTAAATTAACTCAATTGAAATGATAACCTACGTAATTAACAAATCAATTTTAAAATTAGAGCAGCAACGATTAATTAAGTAATAATTTGATATCATTTAGTTGATACTCAATTAAAACCTAAAAGATCTCAATTAATTAGAAATTTTAATCACAACTTTAACTTAATTTTTAACTCAAATCAAATTCAAATCAATTAAGTTCTTAATAATAACATTAAAATGTTAATTCATATTAAACTTTTAACAAACTTTCATTTAAACTTAAAATTCAACTTTCAAATGATTAACTCATGCAATCAATTTTAAAATACATTTTTTAATTAAGGGAGTCAAGCAATTCATTTTAAAATTAAAACTTAATTTCAATTAAAATTCATTTAATTAATTAATTAATGCTATAAAAAATAAAGAAATAAAATATTTCTACTATCCAACATATGTACAAACTAATCATTTGGCAGCTCTCCAAAGGGATATAAAATCTCAAACACCGGGCAGCTCTCGAACTGACAACTCTCCGAATAACACAAAGCAAACTAATACTGAACCACTAAACAACTCTCCAACAAAACTCTATCAAACAAACAACCCCAAACTCTATTTGATTCCCAACATCAACTCTTGTAGCTACCTGAGAGTTCTCTTATCAACTGGTTACAAACACCTGCAAACAAATAAATGAAATTTAGTGTAATTTATAAATTAAATTAATGCTAAAAAAGAATAAATCTACCTACAGTAAGTAGAGCCACAAAGATACAAGATACTAACACTGGTGTCAAGGGAGTAAAGTGTCTAAAGCTAAGCCCTAGCTAATATAAATCCTCTAGATTACTTCTAACATGAGTGGTAAATCGTATAGGTAATTCATTCACTAAATATATATTTATTAAATGAAACAGTAAATTCATAAAATTCCTCTTGCTACTTTTAATGAAAGCTATAAGTTCAACCTTTAAGGGTAATAGCTAGGAAATAATAAAACCCTAGACCCCTCTTTGGGCATCTTAGCATACATTACTAAATTGTAAGACTCGTCATTTGAGCTACTTCTAAATGAAGCAGTAAGACCCGCGCATTAGATAACTTCTAAATGAACGACCCTAGATCCATAACTCAAATCACTTGGGCAGACTGTTTTATAAGAACTAGGTTGTAAGACCCACCACTCAACTACTTTCAATAAAAATCGTAAGTCCCGACTTTAGGAGAAATCTTTAGGTAAAAATAACTCAACCATTAATCACTGATACACCTCTAAATCCGACCACTTCTAATAGAAGTCATAAGTTTGACCATTGAGAAAAATGTTTAGGAGATAACATAACCCTAGATCCCTCACCCGGGCATTCTAATTTATAAGGCCAGGTTGTAAGACCCACCATTCGGGCAACTTAGCTTACATGAATATGTAGTAATATATGTCGTTAGGCAACTTCTAAGAAAGTCATAAGATCTATCCAACCAAAATCTTCGGGCTACTTCTAAGTAAGCCATAAGAACTACTTATACTAAAAAAACTTTGAGCCACCTCTAGTAGAGGCTGTAAGACCCACTATTATGGCTGCTTTCAAATAAAATCCATAAGCCCCCTACCCAAATCTAATCACACGGGCGACTCCTATTTGAAACCATAAGCCCTAAACTAAACAAATCAACGAGCAACTTTTAAGAAATTCATAAGCCCCAACCCAAAAATTAAACTAAATTAAAACTCACACATCTTCACTTTCAATATACTCGGGATTCCTGTGAGGAGACAACCCATGGCTGCTAATCAGATTCTTTTACACTACAATTAATGGTTATTAGTGTTGGTAGACTGAAACCCAATGCATACTTAGGATGATGTAACCATGAGATATTGATTGGGTGTACCTTTATCCCCCCCCCAATAATAAAAATTAAAATATTGAAGCCCATTTTTAATTTCTTGCATGAAGTTAAGTATATTTCATCCTTAACTGAGAATGCTCTTCTAATACTTAAGAGGGATAATTAATTATGAAAACTTGCGCTCATAGGAAGTAGAACCCATATCTAAATAAATCCTGACACTATTCTCAGGGGAAATCTGATTAAATATAAAACTCAATCTACCTCAAGGAAAATTAAAGGGAATCCTAAGTTCGTGAGAGCGGGGTTCACATTTTAATTTCAAAAATTCCAAAGCGAACAAAATACAATGTAACATTAGATATTTGCAATGGGCCTGCAACACACAATACAATATATATATATATGGATGAATGCTAAAATTGCATAGAAAGAGAAAATGAAACATAGATACAAGCTACTAAGAGTGAAGAACACTATCACATTCTTCCTTTACTAAACTACAAAAGGAAGAAGGAAGTTCACTCTCACAAAACAAATCCCAAAGAAAATCAAAAGAAAAAGCTAAGTTAGCACAATAATCCGCTAACATTACAATTGCGATTAACCTAATGAAAAATAACATTATTGATGATAACTCATATATGATGATGAGAACTTGGACTTATGTCGCGTCTATGAAGTTGTTCAATTTGAACATAAATAATTAAAATATGCCTTCGATATAGCAATAGAAATCAAAACTTCATCCACCGGGATCTGTAGAATCAGAGTTAAATTCTCCATATTGTATTACACTAATTTTTTTTGTGTTTGGTTATAAACTGTTATTTTGTGATATTTAAATTAGATTTATGCTATTATGTTTATCTTAAATATTTATAAGAATATGTACATTTGAGATTTCAATTTGTTTTTATATATTAAAATTCATGCTTTATTGATAAAAAGTATAATTTCTCATATGAATTTTAATAATATATTAAATTATACAATGAATTTTGCTCAAGTGAACTTTTTTCATTGTCTATTGAGCATATGATGATCTGAAAAAAAAAAATGAAGGGAAAAAAAGAGAAATAATTTAATGAATATTTTCAAAATTTTAAATGAAAATTAAATTGGACTTGACTTTTTACAAAGAAATCAAATTTAATAACTAATAGATTCAGTAATTGGGGACATAATTATGTAATAATAATCATCCAACTCATGTTAAATGACTACAAATATTATTTTTAAATCAAAATGATTTATAAAAAAAAATTAAATAAAGGAATGAAAAGAGATAGAGAGACATAAAATTAGAGAAATGTTATTATTCTTTATAAAAAATAGTGTTTATTTTGTTATATCTTACATTATCTATTTATACATTTAAGAATTGAATTTCAGAAAAATGATTTAGGAGTTAATCATTTGACTGATTAAAATTAAAAAAAAAGGACTTTATTTTAGAAAAAAATGTTAAATAAATTTCTTGGTTTCTTGGTTTTAGAGTTAAATTTACTTAAAAGTTAGATTAAATATTTTTTTTAATATGTGTGTATATATATTAAAAATAATTTAAATTTGTATTAAGTTTTTATTATTTTTTCATTACAATTAAATTCTTTAATAGTTCATTAATTTAATATTTCATGAGAATATATTTATCTTAGTTTATAGAGCATAATAAAAGTGTAGCAATGAAAGGAAAGATCAATTACAACATATTATTCTTAAAATAATAAGTTATAAAATGTATGTTAATGTATATAGTAATAGATTGATAAAATATATAATGAAAACCATAAATAAAAATTGATTTTTTATTGTGTTATTTGATAATTAGATGATATTATTGTACATAAATGTAATTATATATTAATTTTGTATATTAAAAATAAATGTTATATATATATATATATATGTAATTATAACAAAATTAAAATTTACATTTGGGCCTTCTTTAACATAAATTAAAATTGTAAATTATAATTCATACATACAATTAAAGAAACAAATAAAATAAATAAGATGAAAATAACTTAAAGTTAAAAACTACATATGTGGCATATATCAAAAGAAATAAATTTCATTAGTTGTATAAAAAATAATATATAATAGATTTATCAAATAATATATAATTAATTTTTTTATAAAATAAATTTTAATTTTTTAAATTTTATTTTATTAATTTAATGTAAGTATAATAAAACTAGTATATATATAATTGCTTTGTAAATCCCCTAACAAATATCATTGATCAGCCTTTTTAAGTTAAAATTTTCAAATCTATGTATCGTTCTCGTCATGGAAAGAGATATTTAAGTCAAGCACAAACCAGCTCCCAAGACGACTCCTCGTTAACCTTCTCCGGCGAACGAGCCAACAGGTAGATTAGTTGCATGAGAGCCATGAATGCATCGATCGCTTAGTTCTCCACACCAAATTTCAAGTGTTCGGCCAATCACCGAAAGTGAAGAGACCCTTGAGCTCCTTTATCAGTTAGTGCGGAACATTACACTTTATCTTCTTTGATCTCTTCTCTTCTTTACACATCAAAGTTATACTGCTCTGTATCACCGGCTTTCTCTTTCAATTCTTCTGAACTGAAGTGCGAGAAAGAATATGATCAGCAATGGGAGTGCTGATGACGATAAGGATTTTCTGGAGAAGCGGAGGCCGAAGGATGAGAATGAGAAGCAGTCCAGCCTTGTTCAGATCGTGTTCTCGTGGTCTCTTAGGGATGTTTTTAATCGCGATCTCTTTAAGGGCAAGGTTAACTATATATCTTCCTTAATCAATTGCTTTCTGTATCAGTACTTTTGATTGAAATTACCACTCTTTACACTTCTTATTTTCAAATGCTTGCAATGCTTGATCTGCAGTTTAGTTTCCAGATATGGAAGATAATTTTATATCTTATGTATTCATGAAAACTATTATCTTATAGCTTGAATTCAATTTAAATTCAAATATGATATTGAGTTGCTCTCATGAGATTTGTTATTTATATTCAAGACCTTCATGTCACAATTAAATTATCGTTATAGTAATATTCATATTAAGTTACAAAACTTAATGTTCATATGTTACAACTTTGGTTTTGTTTAGTATAATTTTTTTTTATTATTTTCTAAAGCAGTTTTTTAGTATAAGAATTTTTTGTACTAAAAAACTGCTTTAAAAAACAGTAAAGATGCTAGTGTAGCTTCCATACCAGATTAAGTTCTGGCTATAAACCATTTTAGGAGCTGGAGCACTTTAAAAACATTAATAATATGACATAAACTTGAAAATTTTCTACTAATAACCAGTTTAATTGCTTTCCCTTGAGAAAAAAAAAAAAGAAGGTTATTTGGTAGCAGTATTGAGCCAAATTCAGCCAAATAATTTCTTGAGACTTGCTTAAATACTGGATTTCACAAACACAAAGTTTAAACATAGCAAAACTCAATAAATCTAAGGCCAAGGCTTAAAGATTTAGTACTTCACATACAAAAATTCTTCAGTACTTCAACACTCCTAAGCTTTACTAATCTGACTTTATGGGATTCAATAAATTCTACTTGACTTAAATCTTATTTGCTATCAAACTTTAAAACAGCTTTATAATCTTATTATAATTAAAAGGAACCTCTGCTATTATGTATTATTATTTACTGTTATGTATAGAGTATTTGCAGATTATTTTATGCAAGATAATGCTACATAAACTTTATGCACGTAATAATTCATCAATTAGTTGATAAAGTTCAGCCACAGTTTTTGTCTATATTTTTCCTCTTCTTCAAAATGTCAGCATGTATAGATATCACTACACTACTTAAATGATCAACTTGAAAACAAAATAGTTATAATTTCTGCAGGTGCAGAAGATACCTGAAATTTTTACATCCTTGGAGCATTATCTTGGTTCCTTCACCACACCATTAATAGAAGAAACTCATGAAGATCTACGCTCGAGTTTGGAGACATTTTCTGATGCAACAGCACATGTTGAATTACAATCTATATATATACAGATGCAAAAATCAAAGAAGTTCTTTTACCGAATTAAAATTAAAAATGCAAATGTTGAAAATGGTTTTTATCAGCCTATGAATGGAGACATTTTTGTGCTCACAAGAACAAAACCAAGAGATTTATCTGATTTAACACGCAATGCAACTTCATACATCATAGGCTATGTTGATCGAAGCAAATATAATGATGAATATGTTGTTGAGCTATCATGCAAGCTGGAGATTAGATCAAACAGAGAATCATTTTTCATTGCTTTCCTTTTGAATATGACGACGTCGATTAGGATCTGGAACTCATTGAATCTGAAGGTGGCAAAGGAAAGAAATCTGAGCATCATCAACGAAATAGTATCATATATTTCTTCGGTATGCTACAGAACTTATTACTTCTCTATTTTAATTTGGCACTAGTACATAATAATAATTAACATCATCATTAGTCTGATCCAACTATTTAGGATAAATTGTATAAATCCCCATTATTAAATTTTGATCTCGTTAACTTTTTCATAGCTATTGAGCATATTTTATGTAAAATTTTCTATTAAATCATTTTGACTAAATTATATTCATAATATTTAAGTTTATTAATTTTCCTTCTTAATTAACTGTCTATATCAATTTTATCTTTTACATAATGAGTGTTGTAGAGATGAGGATGTTAAGGTGGATGAGTGGATTCATTCCTACATATATAATGTAAAACAAGTATATACATGAAAAGGTTGGAGTAGCTCCAGTGACAAATAAGATTAGAAAGAGTCGTCTTAGATTCTTCGGCCTTTTGAAGATCTCATTCAGAGAATAGATGTATTAGATTTGACCTATGTCAAGAAAGGTAGAGAGAGACCTAAAAAGGCTTGGTTAGAACAATTAAAAATAACATTTTTATTAGATTTAAATAAAAATTTGACTATTAACATGACACACTCGAGAAAAAGGATTCATATGGCTGACCCCCCATGTAGCAGGATAAATATTTGATGTGGTTGTATATAATGAGGGCATTTATAATCATGTGATGAACATGTCCAAATCACCAAAATTTAATTTTCACTACCTTATATTCAAGAGAGGTTGCATCTATCATCCATTTGATATGCTCATTCTTCATTATTTCTAATTTAATCACATGCCGGACAGCATCATCTAAGATGGCTTGTGTTTTTCTGGTAACAGGTTAGAACGGCAAGTTCCTCTCCCCCCAGTTCTCCTAAAATGTTTCTTAATGCATGCGTGAGCGACAATCTAGAGAGATTCAATCTAAATGATTCACAGAAATATGCTGTGCAAGATTGTCTGTCAATGAGGCAGAAGAATCATAGAGAAGATCATATAAAGCTCATATGGGGTCCTCCAGGAACTGGGAAAACTAAAACTACAAGTACTTTAATACTTGCTCTTCTGCAACTAGGATGTAGAACTCTTATATGTGCACCTACAAACACCGCTGTTGTTGAAGTTGCTTCTCGCTTCTATAAGCTGTTTAAATATGAAAAATCCATGGGAAAAACCAACTTCTCCATCGGAGACATTATCTTGTTTGGGAATAGCAACAGGATGAAAATTGATGATGATCTCTCAGAAATTTTTCTGGAACACAGAGCAGAGATTCTTCTTGAAAAGTGTTTCAACCCTATAACTGGTTGGAGGCATCTTGTACGAACAATGATAGATTTTCTTGAGAATGCTGCATCCCAATATGAACAATATGTAAATAATGAAATGAGAAAAAAGAATGAAAAGAAAAATGAAAAAAAAAAAGTTCTAACAGTAAAAACATTCAATGAATATATCTTAATGCAGTATCATTGTCGTGCTAAGCAATTGGAAGAGTGTATTAAGGTTATATGCAACGAACTTCCCAGGACATCCATACCTTTAACAATTTTCAGAGACATTAATATAGCTTTAGACTTGATTCAAGTATTTAAGAATGTTTTGATATCAGCAAGTGCTTCTCATGTAGATCTTAAAAACCTGTTTAAATCTGAAGTAGTGGAAGGCAACGAGAAGCTTGTATACTTGGCAGGATATCTTTCCATAGTTAGATTGAGAACAGTCAAAACTTTCTTATGTCAGCAACTCAGGCATCTTTCTAGAAAGTTTAATCTACCTAACACCTTCGATCAGGTCTTTGTGGAAAAATTTTGCCTCAGGGAAGCAACACTTGTTTTT
Organism: Dendrobium huoshanense; assembly: GCA_016618105.1. Taxonomy (NCBI): domain Eukaryota; kingdom Viridiplantae; phylum Streptophyta; class Magnoliopsida; order Asparagales; family Orchidaceae; genus Dendrobium; species Dendrobium huoshanense. Next base: position 24,411,044 of record CM028354.1, on the reverse strand, counting down.
TGCACTGCCTGTAGTTCTTTTAGGCTACGGAATATCATAATGAGGAATCCACTAAAGTTTTTGATTGTTGATGAGGCTGCACAGCTCAAGGAATGTGAATCTCTGATCCCCTTACAGATTTCAGGCATAGAGAATGTAGTTTTAATTGGCGATGAAATTCAGTTACCAGCCATGGTCAAAAGCAAGGTATGATTCAAGTATATAAAATGTCTATCTTTCTTGCAAAACTAATAAATTTTCAGTTTAAATGATATTCAGTTCATACCCTCTTTCTTTATATTTCTCTCTTATGCTCCCTTCAGATTTCGGAGATGGCTGATTATGGGAGAAGCCTGTTTGAAAGATTAAGCTCATTAGGGCAAGAAAAAAATCTGCTCAACATCCAATATAGGATGCACCCATCCATAAGTACATTTCCAAACTCCAACTTTTATGAAAACAAGATTTCAGATGGAGAAAATGTTCTAGTTCCAAACTATCAGAAACAATATCTATCAGGGCTACTTTATGGTCCATATTCATTTATAAACATTGGATGTGGCAAGGAGGTAACAGATAAAGATGGAAGAAGCAAAAAAAATCTTATAGAAGTTGAAGTTGTTGCGAAAATAGTAGAAAAACTTTTCAAAGGTATGTTGTTATCTTCTAGACTCTAGTGAAGCCATGATTTTACTGTCAAATACTACAATTTATACATATTTTCTATTCCACAGCTGTAGTGTCATATAGATAGTCAATGTGGTTGTCATTCAGTTTTATTTTGGCCACTATCATTCTCCATTTATCTGCAATTTGATGGCTTCAACTGTGACTTAGCCTTCTTTTTCAATGTATTTCTGATGCATTAATGGTTTGCGTATTTGGTTTAGCATCCATTCTTCTGCTTTTGATATTTATATCTAATTGTCACTAAGATCCATAGTTGATCATGACTTTCTTAATCAATAAATACCTAATGCTACATATGTTTGTGGATCCTTTATGCTGCATGAAGAGTCTTTTTTCATTTAATTTTATTTCTATTTTGTTATTTTGTTATGAAGAGTACACGTTTTAGATATCTTGGATCTATTGTTCAGAGTGATGGTGAAATAGATGGGGATATTATCAGCAGAATTCAAGTTGGATGGTTGAAGTGGAGGAATGCATCGGGCTTGTTATGTGATAGAAATGTACCCCTCAAACTTAAGGGAAAATTCTATAAGATGGTAGTGAGGCCTGCAATGCTTTATGGTGCTGAATGTTGGCCATTAAAAGAGAAGCATAATACTAAGTTAAGTGTGGCAGAGATGAGGATGCTCAGGTGGATGAGTGGCTTTACCCTTAGAGATAGGATACGAAATGAGCATATACGTGAAAAGGTTGGAGTAGCTCCAGTAGAAGATAAGATTAGAGAGAGTCGCCTTAGATGGTTTGGTCACATTAAACGGCGGCCTTCCGATGACCCGGTTAGGAGAGTAGAGGTATTAGATTTGACTTATGTTAAGAAAGGTAGGGGTAGACCTAAAAAGACTTGGTTAGAAAATATTAGGAATGACCTTTCTTTATTAGATTTAAACGAGAATTTGACTTTTAATAGGACACAATGGAGAAAAAGGATTCATGTAGCCGACCCCACGTAGTGGGATAAAGGCTTGATGTTGTTGTTGTTGTTGTTGTTGTTTGTTATTTGTAACTTTGTATATCTATACCTTATTGCTTGTGAGCTAGAAAATTAGAAATACTATATTTTTATATAAAATCTTTTTTCGATCATCTATATAATAATAACATTATAGTTTGGCGTAATATGTTTTATATATATATATATATATATATATATATATAGAGAGAGAGAGAGAGAGAGAGAGAGAGAGAGAGAGAGAGAGAGAGAGAGAGAGAGAGAAGAGAGAGAGAGAGAGAGAGAGAGAGAGAGAGAGAGAGAGAGAGAGAGAGAGAGAGAGAGAGAGAGAGTGAGTGTGACATCAGTAGATTATAACATAAAAACATAAGGATAATTTCTCAAATTTCTAGAGATTAAATTGTTTTTCTTACTTAGGCTACCATTAGACTATAACCTATAAACATTAAGGATAATTCCTCAAATTTCTAGAGATTAAATTGTTTTTACACAGAGGCTTTTAGGCTGCATGTTCATCTTGATTTCATTAATGAAAATAAATTACTAGTGGCCAAGTAAATCAGATATGTTTGAATAAAAAAGTTTCTATAAATGGTTTGAAAAGATTAGTAATTATCACCAAACCTATGAAACTTTAGATAACCATGCAGCCTATAGCTCTTAAGAACAGCTCCAATGCAATGTATATCCTTGACAAAAATATCTTTTAAAAGCACAGAGTTAGAGTGTACTTCACCTTCATCCATAACTTATGAGACTTTGCTTTTATATGATCTTTTTTTGTCATAAGTTGCTTAATGATGATTAACTTGGCTTTGTCTTGTTGTTTCCAACAGTATCAAAGCGCACAAATCAGAAACTTAGTGTTGGTGTATTGTCACCATACACTGCACAGGTGTTCGCCATCAATGAAAAAATAGGAAAAAAGTATGATTTATCACATTACTTATCGGTGAAAGTTAGATCCATAGATGGTTTTCAAGGTAGTGAAGAGGATGTTATTATTTTCTCAACTGTAAGATCTAATAAAAGTGGTTCACTAGGCTTTCTTGCTAATTTTCAACGGACAAATGTGGCTCTTACAAGAGCTAAGTATGTTCTTTCTTGCCAATCCGTTTACAGACTCAAATTTACATAAACAATAACAAATTAAGATCCTAATGCATTTAATTTTGAATGGCAGGCACTGTTTGTGGATTTTAGGAAACGAGGCGACCTTAAGCAGTGATGAAAGCATCTGGTCAAAAATAATCTGTGATGCAAAGAAAAGAAGATGCTTCCATAGTGCAAATGATGATAAAGATCTCTCAAAAGCTATATTTGAGGCATGTATCAAGTTTGATGAGCTTGACAACTTGTTGAATATGGATTCTCTACAGATAAGCAAGACTAAGGTGAAAGTTTTTATCAAGAAAATGAAATTGTTTTCTTGGCAATTCAAGCTACTAACCTTGTTTTTAATGACATTGCACCAGAGATTTGATCGCCCATCTCGTTCATATCCACAACAATGGGTTGCTAGAGAAAGGAAGAAGGTTAACTTATAAGTGACATAAATTAGGTATTATTTTAAACCTCCTTGCGTCCATTACTCAAATTCAAAGTCTCTATAACAGAGAATTAGGCTTCGTTTGAAACGGCTTTTTTGCTGCTTCCTAAAGCAACTTTTTAGTACTAAAAAAATGTTTTAAGAAGCAGAAAGAAAGCCGTCCCATACGAAGCTTTAGTCAGCAGAATAGAGCCGTTTTCAGATCGAGAACTATGTATTTTACACTTAAAAAATGCAATTGAAATAAATAAAGAGATTACCCAGCAAAAATATCAGTGTAATCTGGACGCTTTAGAACTATAAAGCCTATAGCACTAAAATGAACTTGTTTTCTTTGCAATTCAAACTACTAACTTGTTTCTTTATGTCACAACAGCAGATATTCGACAGTTCAAATCCAGGATTAGGGTTTTTGCTTCCGGAGGAAGGAGGACAAGAGCTTTTCCTGTCTATTTATTATGCTCTTCTGGTCCAAAAAACTTCACTAATCATGAAAATGATTTTTTGTGCTTATTTAAAGCCAAATGAGCTCACAAACATATTATCAAGGAAGAAGTGTTGTGGCATATGTAATATGTTAATATGATTTGCTAGAGAAGCTTTTGAGAAGGTTAACTGGCTTGCATCTATCATTGGCACAACACCATCAATGCATAGGCCAAAATATTCAAATTGAATATATATTATTTGTTTGATTATATTTACAATTTTAAATTAATAACTTTTTTTTTATCAATTCTAATTTTATTAATTAAATTATAATTAATTGAGATTAATATCATAATTAAACATTAATTAGTAATTTATAAATAAATTATATTTAATTAAATTAAACCACAACTAATATTAATTTATTTAGATTAAATATTTTTATTTAATAAATATTATTTTAAATTTAAATTTAATATATATGATTTAGTTTCTTTCAATTAATATATCTTATTAAATACTCTCATTTTCTCCCCCAAATTCAATTCTCCGAATTCGTTAAACTCTTTTTTTTTTTGGACGGTTAGGGGATTTGAGCCTGGATGAGATTGGAGGAATTTCTTCTGTCAACTACTCGCTGCAGACCTGATCTCTTCATAAAATTCTCAATGATAAAGAAGCCATGAAGTCACACAATAGGAGTTGAAAAGATTCAGAGTTTGTGAAACTTGTGAATTAGATAAAGTTGCCTAATGCCAGATTTTGCTAAGTTTTAGATTTAAGAAAAAATAGAGGAGAAACAAGATTTCAAAGGTCAATTATATCGTTTGGAAGGATATTGTTTAAATCATTTTAAATTTTTATGTAAATTTTTCTAAAAAATAATCTCTACATATTTAGAGCTATAATTTAACAAAAATAATTATGATCATTACTGATAAAAGTAGAATAAATTATCGACTTATAAGTATTGACGAGACAAAATTGATATAAATCAAACTAAATTATAAATATACATAACCAAGCTCCATTCCATAAGGAATGGCTTTGATTTGAGAACTAGGAAAATGAAATTGGGGGTGTGAGGGGAGCCAGTTCGAGTTCGACTCGTTAACGAGTTTGTGAGTCAAATTTATCGAGTTTCGAGCTTGAGTAGAATTTCAGGCATCTTGGATTATTGAGCTCTGAGTTCAATCCAGATGATGCTTAGTTTGATTACTCATCGAGAGACACGATTAAATGCGGAAGGCGAAAGGAGGAAGGCAAAGCACGGACTAACCGCGAAAGGCCTCTTGGCATGCAAACCTACAAAAACGAAGCAGGTTGCGCATTTGCGCGTGCAAACTGCGCAAGGTGGATTGGTGAATTGTGGAAGGCTCTCACGAGCTTGTTTTCAGAGGCACGAGTGGAGCTCGAGCTCGGCTGAAATTTTGAGTTCGAGTTAGACCTCACTCGAGCTTGACTCATTTGCACCCCTAAATGAAACCAATAGCATTGGGAGTTATTAAGAATCCAGCCCAACGTTAAGTCCGACAAGAATTCCGAGAGCTGACCGTCTGGACCACTATCCACCATTTTGGAATTTCCTCAAACATCTGACATCTGACAAGCACGATCTATCTTTTTCGAGAGATTATTAGATGCATAGTGCAGACTGGTCAACGCCAAGTTTTGGAATCCCGCAAGCATCCGATAGGCAAAAGCTCCATCGATATCCGATTACTGCGATGAGGGAGACCGCCGATTTTTACGATTCTAATCACCGGCGTACGAATGGCCCCATCCCGTCGGCGAGCAAGATGTTCGCCATCCTTTTTCTCGCCTCTGGTTTCCTCCTCGCTCGCCGGATGCGAGAAAAACTACGCTCTTCGGCACCTCTCTTCGTTCTCTCCTCCGATGAGATCGCCGCCGCCGTTTGCGTTCTTGCTTCCTTAGCTTTTCATCTTCCACGCCTTCTTCGCCGATCATGATGACTTCTTAAAGGAGACCGCCCAATGGATTTCTAATCGGCATGGTGAGACGAGATTTTCTTTTTTAATTTCATTTTTAAAATTTTCATGGTGAAAAGATCGATGGAAGAAAAATTCTTCCCTATGATCCTGGATGTTGTTTTTAAGAAATCTGTGAATTGACCAAATTAATTGAGATTTCAATATCAAGTCCAGCTATGCCTTTTTTAATGTTCAAAACTTGCCTGATTATGATTCAATTAATGAAGAAATTTAAGTTTTTGGACGATAACTTACAAACTTGATTGGTATTGATGCTGATTATTTTTTAGATCGATTGCTGGATGAATTAAAATTTAAAGAGTTTACTACACTTAAAATACAATAAGGTTACTAGAAAGTTACAAATGACCTAAAGAAAATCCGAACTATTCAAACACTTACACAAGTGAGAGAAAAAAAAGTCAGTAGCATTAGGGAATTTGGAGAGATGGGAATCAATGAAAGACAGACAACAAAACCCAGAATAGGAAGGTCATTGAATCGACGAGGAAAACAAATGCAGAAAACAAGAAGTTCCCAAGAAATTCAACATAAAACTTAGGCTGCTCATTAACGAATACGTCAACAAAATCTTTTAAATGGACAGAATGATAGGGAGTGAATGCATACATATCAATGGCCCAAAATAGCACACGTCAATACGTCATGATGCATGGCGTCATGTGGCTCACCTACGGTGCCATCTATATGGCACGGCGCAGATGTTCAAAATAACGTGGGTTATTTGCGCCATTGCATATGACAAATAGCATGAGCAATTTTATTTAAGGATTCTTTAATATTATTATAAATATATTTTTAATGCTTATATGTTTTTAATTTCTAAGTTAATGTAATAATGAAATTTAAGATTATTTGCTATGATAAAAATAGTTTCGTTAGATTTTTATTAGATTTTATTTAGGTTTACTTGCCACCTGAACCCTTCGACACTCGCAAAGGAAGTTTTTGCTGTTGTTGCTCGAACCCTTCGACACTCAGGAAGGAAGATGGTTTGACGATTCGGTTGTTGCCTGAACCCTTCGATTTAGTTGTTTTGCTTCTTCTTTTGCCTGCTTCCGTCGCCCTCACCCTCGTTCGCTAGTCACGACTCACGACATCCACTTCGTCATCTCCTTTGACGAAGGCGTTGGATAGGAAGTCACGAAAGAGGCTTGCTGTAAGGTAACAATCTTCAATATGCCTTCTTCGTCCTTCAATTGTTTCTTCCTATCATCGCTTGGTCACGACTCACTCTTCTTGTGGAATAGGAAGTCATGACTTACAAATAAGGGTGTCAATTATTGAGCCAGAAAATCTGTGTTCAGGTCTACTCGTTTAACAAATTGGTTGGGATATGGTTCCAATTTTTAACCTGTTTGAAAAGTTGGGTCAGGTCTGGGTCAACTTGTTATCCCGAATTTGACCCAATCACCCTCCCGAGTTTGGACCTCGCTAGTTACCCCACACATCCTCCTCAACAAGGCCCAAGTGGACTTTGTGCTTGAGGCACTCGTGCCAGTACGCTGTAGTGGCTTAGGCGCAGTCCCGCCCATAGTTGGCTCTCACCCGCATGATTTCGTCCTCGCCCTGTACCGCAGTTGCAATTCCACCCTCACCCTCGCTATGCACCATAATCGCAAAGTCGTGCTCTCACCCGCAAGTGATGAGGACATCGAAGATCAACGACTATGATCGTGTCTATTTATTTTGATATATTTTATGTATTTGATTTGTTATTGTACTTTTCCCTTTCTACCCTCACTTGAGGGCTTTATGTTTGCCTAGGGGCAATTGTGTCTTTTTATTTTTCTTCATGTATTTGGCTATTTAAGCCTTCTCCCTCCTCTTGGAGAGGGGATGATGATTATTGCTAATGAAAATTTTGGTTTTGGATCTCTTTTTGAGTTCTAGAGTTCTCTTTGTGAGTTCTCAAGTGAGGAAAGCCTAGGAGAGGCTCAAAGCAATACCCAACAGCACCTTGGTGGAGCTCTTGGTTTTCTATCTCATATCTTTCTTCTTATCTCCCATTTTCCCCATCCGAGCTTCCTCGTCCTTCTCCCATACCTGCCGGCTCCCCAACTAGCCCCCACATAGCCGACTAGCCACCCAACCCGCCCCCTTTCTTTAACCCCTAGATCCCACTCCCTCCACCTATCGTCCGGCCCCACTTCCTCCCCCATCGGCCGCCAGACACCATGTCTGAAGCCGCCAGCCATCCAAAATTCATCCTTGGAATTTGAATTTCAAATTCTAATAGGCTTTCAATACTTTCCTAATTCGTTCCGTTGTCATTTAGGAAGTTTCATATTTGAAATTCAATTTGAAATTTGAATTTTGAATCCCTCCTTAAATGAATAAACCCAATTGGGAAAATGACAAAACCTAATTGGGAAACTTTTCTTATTCAACCAAATCTGAATTTAACTCATAATTTAATTTAATTTAATTTTTGTATTCAACCACATGGGCCCCACTCACATTGAATTTAGACACAAAATTCAACCCCATAGGGCCGGCCCCTCTCTTCCTCCCTCCTCTCTCCTCTTTGCCACCTAAGCACCAATTAAATCCCTCATAACTCCCATCATAACCGCTGGCCCCCCTTTCCCCCATTACTCCATTAATTGCAAGATTAATTGGAATTTAAATTTCAATTATTCCCCCCAATTTCATTTAAATCCTGAAATTAATTTCAGGTTTTGAAAACAAAACCCCTCCTCCTCCTCTTTACTTCTTTCCCATAATGACCACCCAATCACTCCTTAATTGAATCCAATTAATTCCTATTGGATTTGAATTGTTCCAATCAGCCCTGACGGAGAGTTCTGGGATAGAATTCCCTTGTTTCCATGCAGCCATAGCCGGCCCCTTCCCAAGCCTCTTCTCCCCCTAAGCCTCCTACCTATAGAGGAGTACAATTCCTGGATGCTGCCGTGAATTACAGCAGCATAATCTTAATGCTCTGCTTTCTCCAGTAGGCCCATATTGCTGCCTAAGACTCCTCTGACGGGACAAACTGCTGTCCCATCGCTTTAGTTGCTGTTCGAACTGCTGTTGGGAGTATTTTGAAGGCCAAAAGGGGTTTTCAACCAACAATTGCTGCTGCCTACACATCTCCAGTTGTTGTCCAATCAATTTGGTGGCCATCTTCTTACTGCCCTGCTGTCCAAGAAATCAATGATCACCTTCCTAAATGTGTCCAAGCCATGACATTGCTAATTGCTCTTCATCCAGTTCCTTGGTGTTCAAACGGGAAGCTTCGTAATCTCTCGTCTTTGGTAAACTCTTCCCCCGACTCTTTTATCTTCGAAGTGCTTCTCAATTGTGGTTTAGTAAATTCATGACGATCATGTTAATGCTTCTCCGCTAAAGCCTAGTAATTGGAAGAGTTGTGTGAAAGATCTTCTTGTAACGACTAATCTCACTGTTAGTCTAGGGATTCATCGTTGAAAACCAATCATGTTCGCATCGTTAGATTAAATTGAATGTTTTACGATCTTAACTCCTTTGTATGTGATTTAGCCAAGCTCGTTTTACCGCTCTTAATGTTTTATCTCGTCGTTCAAATCATTATAAAGATATAATTATTTGTTCTCTCTAAAATTAAGCGTGCAAATTCATCAAGTATATCATCTTTGCATGTACGTTTTACATCAGCAAGGTTCCTCCCTCACCCCGCACCACAGGCACAGTCCTCATGCGGCCCCTACTCCGAGTCCACTCATGTCTCGTGTGTTGCACTCTCTCTAGAGCTTGCTGACCTACAGTTTTCTTGTAGCGTCAGGTCAACCCGGTAACCTGGTGGGTTGGGTTCGAGTCTGAATTTTTTGATCCGTTTATAAAATCAGGTTGGGTTTGGGTCAACTTAATTAGACCCTGGTCAATTCCGAGTTTGACTAGAACCTGACATGAAGCCCATTTTGACACCTCTACTCACAAAGCTAGCGACCATAAATTAATTTTTGCGCCTTTGCTTACTTTAGCCGAAGGTAGCAGGCCATATCTCCTATATTAATTCTTTATGCATCCACAATTTTTTTCTTATAGCTTCCAAAAATGATTAACTGAACTTATAAAAAAATGTGTAATATTTTAAAATATGAGAGATTGAGGTGTTGATTACTTGAACTTATGTATTATTTTGATTATCTTTTATTATTATGATAGTTTATCTTTCCATTTAACAATATTTCATGTAATACCTATTTTTAATACTCTTTTTTTTTTTAATTTTGTGCCATGTTCAAAATGGTACGCATCAAGCCGTGCGCTGTGCGCCAATGCTCTAAGGCATACTTTGTGCTTTGGTGCGTCATTCACCGCTGTCAAGTATGAGTGAATAAGGAATAACATAAACATAGAAAGCAACATCCCAAAAAAGCCAAAAACTATCTTTCATGTTCCATTTTATAAGAAATTCATCCACCTTACTATTCCATCTTTTCATTTCCACTAGCTAATTTTGTGAGCCACCTAAAATTTGATCTTATCAAGAAAATATAGGATTATAAAAAATCATTTGATCCATGCAACATGCAACTCCCTCAAGCCAAATGTTTTAGAACAGTGCATTGATAATTAGGAGACTCCAAGAACATAAGTACTATTTATCATGAATCCTCTTGATCTAAAATGAATCTTCTCCTACAACAAAGGATATCAAATGACCCATTTTAGTGGTGATAGGTTTTGGCTCTTTCCAAAGGTATGAATTTTCACCCATATAACAGTTCCAAATTGGTTCACAAGTAGCATTTGAATAGGTAGAAAGAACTGTTTGGGCTACTTAGGAAATTCCACTATTCCAGAATAGGTAGAAAAGCTACATAAATATGCCTCTGGGCCTGTTTTCAGGCAGATTGCGGGTTGGCTGACCTGAGTGACCCGACCGCCAACCTGCGATCATTTATCCCAATTCACTTCGCACATTTTGGAGATTTTGATGTTGGATTTGTGGGATTGAGAGCACCCTTTCTAAGGAATTTTGCACCTAATCGCAAACCATATTAACCACTCGATCTAATTTTTAAAAGAATGAGCTTTTGAAGCTCAAAAATATGGATGCGTCACCTTAAGGAATGTGTGAGGGGATAAATCCTCTCTCAAATTTATAGAATTTGAGAATCAATAAAAAAACCGTCCCAAACGAAACCTTAATCTAATTTTGATTGTCGGACCTTGACGGCAGCTGTCGAAAGCTTTTGGAGGCAAGCAGGATGATTGCAGGTGACTATGAATGAAGTGTGCATTCTAAACCCTTATTTGTGGTTTGCTTTAAATCCCAAATATGATCATGGATGAAAATGATTTGATTAAATTATGATCCAACAAGTTTATTTTTTGAACCTCTTTTTCTAAAATAGCTCTTAATTGTTTAATTTAAAATGATCATTTGGTTAACTATGCTATTTGAAAAAAAGGCATGTTCCCTTTAATGATCAGTATAATTGTCAAATGAAATCAACCAAGGTTATGTTATATTTAAGGTATATTTAAAAGCATTCTCATCTAATATTTTATGTCAGTGCAATATTTGAGGTCAATTTAGCCCACTTGATCCATTCAATCAATGATAACTTATAATATTTTGTTCATTCGATCAGATGTGACTTCATTTTCTAGATAAGGTATAAGTCCAATAAGTCATGAGGGAAGTCCAAGAGAGTTTATGCCAGAGCCTATCAATCAAGTCCTAAGATGAAATTAAAAATTAAAAGGTTGGGATATTATTTGGCAAACTATCACTCTACGATTGTATAAATGTTGTGAAGAAATTTCATCAATATCAAATAGATAGCCCTATTTCACAATTATCCCCAATTTTTCTACATCTAAACATTGTGTCATGGTCATTTGAATGTGGTATACATATCTTATAGGCTTATTAACCACCTATCTACAAAGGAGCATAGATTCATATTAATTGGTACGGAATACTTTTCAAAATGAGTTGAAGCCATCATATTAAGAGAAATAAAAGTAGATAATGCATTACATTTTTTTCATAATCAAATTGAATATGGTTTTAGCATACCTCATCGAGTTATCTGCGATAATAGTATTGCCTTTAAAAGCTCTTAAATTAACAAATTCGCTATTGGATATACATGATAATTGATAAGAGCTACTCTCTTATCATTTATGATAAATAGCTTGGAAACTCCCTCATCTTGATAGCCATTTCAACTTATTTGGATAAATATTATAAATTTAGATAATTCTAAAAAATATTGAAAAGAATTCCACAAAATAACAAATTATCAATCCTCCCCCCCCCCCCCCTTCCGCAAAGCTTGATTAGAGAGATTTAAGGGATTGAATTCAAGCTCTACTTAAGTTTGTACTTTCTTTTGTAGTAAACTTCATATTGACATAAAGCCATCAATACTACAAGAGCACCTCATAAATAAGTCATCAAATTCCAAAATTATTTATTTAGCTTCATACCAAACATATGAATCTTTAGTCTTCTAAGTTTTTTCTTACCCAAAAAGAGGGATATAAGCTTCTCCAATTTTATCAAAATCATGAAACCCTTAGGTGTAGTCTGTACTTGTTATATGAACTTTGGACTTAAAGTCATCTCTACTAAATATAAAAGTGCAAATCATATAAATCATTCAAACTCTTATCTACTTGGGATAGTTTATTGGAAAAAAATCATAGCTGCTAATCAACTCCATAGATGACTTGGTTTTTTGTACTGTCAGGGTTGGTAGATTGGGTCCGCTCGGTTGTCCTAGGATGACGGGACCAAAAGATCTTAATTAAGTTGACATTCCATCCTGAACCAACCATGCACCAAATACAAAACAAAAGTTAACAACCACCAATCCATAGTGTAATGATGTCATCAATAGAGATTGTTCTTGAGATCGAACTTTGGATGTAATGGGTAATATCAATCCCCAAATCTAATATAAATCCTAGATGATCCAAATCACTAAGGGAAATCTCAAGGATAGTGAAATAGCACACCTTGAAAACTCTATGTTGTTTTGCATCTAATCCCTAGATTCCAAAAGAGTCTAAAAGGGGTAGAGTACTGCTGAAATTATCACAAAAGGAATAAGTGATGAATATAATTAGAGGCTTGCAGCACATGAATAAAGGTATGGCATACCAAAAATGATAGCCTGACCAATGAAGATTCACAAAACTCACACCATTTTTGCCTCATGTTTTATCATATTTTATTTAAAAGAGGCCACTTCAGAAAGCAGATAAATAGCACATTAAGATTTGGACGGCTTTCTTCCTGTTTCTTAAAACAACTTTTTAGTACAAAAATTAAAATTTTTATACTAGAAAGCTATTTTAAGAAGCAATAAAAAAACTATCCCAAACGAAGCCTAAGACTTCATTTGGAACGGCTTCCTTGCTATTTTCTAAAATTTTTTTCAGCACAAAAATTTTTTGAAGTAGAAATTTTTATACTAAAAGTTGCTTTTGAAAGCATTAAGAAAATTGTTCCAAATAAAGTCTAAATTAAATTCGTGATAATACCTCTGAAGATATGCCTGAAGTGCCACTCAACCTCATGAAGATCAATAACAATTAGTTCTTGGGTTGAGTTGATTACTAGTGGGTCAGGTTTGAATTGTCATTTTTAATTTTTTATAAAATGGGTCAAACTCAGGTTGATTCGATTAGGATCGGGTCAACTTTGGGTTGAACCCGAATCCGAATAGTCCACCTATTTTGATACTCCTAATTACTAGCATGATTAAAGAAAAACAAACAAAGTTACATGCATTGTAACTTTGTGAAAATAATTATTTAATTTGAGTTGAACAAAGAGGTTGAACTTAATGATATAATAAATATATAAATTATTTAAATAGTATTTAAATGACATAATAATAATACAAATATATGATAAAAATAAAAAAACTCATTTTAAAAATATAAACATTATAATTTTAACTTCGAGTGAAAGTGAGCGAGCAAATTGGGCATACAATTGATCGAAGAAAATTAGAGAGTAATGTTTTCTTACTTTCTCTTAAGTTAAAATAATTTATTTAAATTATTTAATTCTAAATTAATTGTTAACAGCTTGAATACAAACTAATGATAATTTAGTATTTATAATAAGAACTTATCAGTTCAATGAAAGGGCAATTTTTTAAACTAAGCATCATATTAATTATAATTAAGCGATTAACCAACGGAAAAAAAAAAATTTTAAACTCGCCAAAGTCGCCCGTTGAACGGGCGACTTATATTTTAAGTAAGTCGCCCGTTAAACGGGCGACTTACCCTTCACTTATATCACCCGCGCAGACTCCTTTTCTTACCCTAAAAAGCTAGTTTCTGCCTCGTCTCAGCGTCTCTCGGCGAATCCGGGCAAATCCGCGAGGTAAGGATGTTTTAGGAGTTTTGTTTTTGGCATTTTTTGTGTTAAATTTCTTTCATTTAGTGGTTTTTTCCATTTGAATAACTTATTTTAGAAGTTTAGGATTCCTTTAGTGCTTAGATTTAGGTTTTGTGTGTGCAAAGTGGTATTTTATTTAGGATAAGCTTGAGAAATTTTTTGATTTGTGGAAATAAGTTAATTTTTGCTAGGATTCTTTTGGGCAAATGTAGATTTACATTTTTTTGAGATATATAATATGTTGAGCATATATTAAATGAATATTTTTTGGGAAAAAAATAAAATAATACATGTATAATTGAATAAAATTTGTATTAAAGATATCTTAAAATTAATATAAGGATATTTTTTGTTAAATTCCTTTCGTTTCTTAGACAGCACGAATTTTTTTGACAAATATGACTACGAAAGTCATATGTTCGTGTTAGGGTTAGATTTTGATATAAGGTTTTCCCTATTAAAATACAAAGTTAAATGTTGGAGGATTGTCTACTTTACATGCATTTGCTTAACGTATCGTTATAAAGGGCCAACATTCATTTACCTTCAATAATTGGTAATAATTACTACTAAATAGTTATAAAATATAGTTATAATGTGTGAGGGATTACAAGTAATTTTTAATATAAAGCTAATTTTTTAAAATATTTAATTTCAAATAATTATGATGAGAATAATTGTATAAAAAATTAATATAAATACGAACGTTATATGCAAATTTCTTTAGTTAATCTTTATGTGAGGGGACACCTTTACAGGTGGATGTGAATATTGTTGGAGATATGTGCCAAAGATTGCGACAACAGATATACATTGACGATGCTCATTATTTTGATGAGGCAGATACTCAGGTGTTTAGTCCAGACATTCCGACTGCAGATCCATATGATGCTGGGCCATCCTCCTATCCTGATCTTGGTCCCTCTCAGAGCCACTTCACAGCTGAGTTTGACGTCGCCTCCACACCTCAGTTCGTACCTTCCTCCTTGGGAGAGCCCCCGGTTACTCAGCAAGATGTTAGTGATCAGGACCAGCGCCATCTACGTACCAGGCCACTACGAGCACCTCAGCATTTTACTCCAGGCACTGATGCGATTCCACATCGACATAAAAGGAGGCATTAGTTTTTTGTATCATGTATCTTTTAGTTGCTTTAGTTATATTTTATTGTTTATGTTTCTTATTCTGCTACTATGGAACTACTATTTTGTTTAATTGTTTTGTATTTGCAATGAAGAACTCTTGTTTGCTTAATTGTTTTGTATTTTATTATATTATTGAATTTATTAATCGGATTAAATTTATTTAAAAATTAACAATCAATTTATTAATCTGATTATATTCTTTAAGTAATTAAATGTATTAATCATTAATATTAATCTGATTAAATTTAAATTGATATAATACTCATTAACTCAAACAAGTTCTTTCTACAAATTCTTCCAAACAAACTAATTTTTAAGCTTTCTTTAAAAAAAAAAATCATAGGCAAATTTATATAATAGGCAAATTTTTAAGCTTTCTTTTTAAATTTATATAAAATAGAATATATAGTAATTGATCATAATCCTATTTAGTTGCAATTTTTTTTTTATTAACAAGAGTAAGTCGCCCGTTCAACGGGCGACTTACCACACTTACATTATCCCGTGAGTAAGTCGCCCGTTCAACGGGCGACTTACCACACTTACATCCCGTTACTTCAAGAAATAACGGTCTGAAGTAAATAACGGTCAGTTGAGTTATAAAAGAGGTAAGTCGCCCGTTTAACGGGCGACTTATCCTAAATAAGTAAGTCGCCCGTTGAACGGGCGACTTTGGCGAGTTTAAATTTTTTTTTTTCGTTGGTTAATCGCTTAATTAAATTTTAAACGGTACTTAGTTTAAAAAATTGCCCTTCAATGAAACTATGACGGGTTCGCCATTTCAACGATTCAACCGGCCAACTTGGCTTTGGCCGGTTGTATGCTACAACGATTTTATTAGTGGATCGAACCAATTGGGTGACCAAAAGTGTTAAGATGGAACTTACAGATCAAGGCTTCATTTGGGACGGCTTTCTTACAACTACTTAAATCAGTTTTTTAGTATAAAAAATTTATTTATCGTACTAAAAAGGTGCTTTGAGAAATAGTAAGAAAGTCGTTCCAAACGAAGCATAAGACTTTATTTGAGACACTTTTCTTACTACTTTTTATATAAATTTTTAAGTACAAAAACTTTTTAAATTAAAAAGTTTTATTACTACAAAACAGCTTTAAAAAACACTAAGAAAATTATTTCAAATAAAGCCTAAACTTATAAAGTTTTAATTAAATATTTATTAACTTCATGTATAATTTCATCTGTAATTATTTTTTAATTTTTAATTTTTTATCTATAATTACTTTTATACCCAACTTCCAAAATTTGATCTAAAAGAAATAAATAAATAAAAGAAGTAATTGCTTGGCTTTTAGTTCTTCAGGAATATCATTGGATCCAAATGCTTAAACAACATAAACTAGCTTTAGCTGATGATAATACCATAAAACATTTGCTCTTTCACATTTATTTATAAAATTTCTTAGTCCTTATATTGTATATATATATATATATATATATTATGGTAATGATCTCAGTGGCTTATTTGGCTTTAGATATCTACGCTAACAGTTAAGTATTCATTGGAATTTTCTGGAAAAAGAGGAGACAATCATATTTGTAATGTTTGCCCACTTTTAATGAAACTTCTGTCATGTTTTTGTTTTGAAGTAAGTAGCCAATGAGTGTATGCAAGGGTGTTATTTTGGGCCCACATATATATGGGTCAAGACCCATACTTGTTACGTTTAATTTGTTTATTATATGAATCATATATAAGTACTGTAATTACTAAATAAATATTCCTTCCTGTATTTCTTGATGAGCTGGATGTTTGTGATTGGCTAGGTTGTACTCTATTCTATATATATATATATATATCTTGTCCTAGGTTGTAATAGTCACAATGAAAAATACATATCCTTTCCTGGTTTCTCTGATCTACCCGATTCTGCTTTTTCTTCTTCATTTCCGTTTCTTCATGGTATCAGAGCGGGCCGTCAATGGCGAGCTCGGCGACATAAAAAAACTGTGAAAGATCTCGCATGGAGAATCAAGAAGAGTCGCAGATCTCTTCATCACTGAAGTTTGTGGTGACGAACATAAAAAACATCGCTCCGATTCACTTGGATTCGGACAACTATGCAATTTGGAAGCCTCAAATTCTCAAAATCTTTAGTGCTAACGGTTTTCACATATTATTTGATTCATCTGTTCTTCCCCCCCCCGCTAAGTCTATATCTCAAAACAATGGATCTTCCATAATCAATCCCTCCTTCACCCAATGGCATCTCACTGACCAAATCCTTGCCGCAACCCTCTGTTCCACTATATCTACCCCCATCCTACCTTACATTGTTAGCCATTTGGACTATTCTTGAAACCCGATTTCAATCCTCTAATAGATCTAAGGTCATCCAACTTAAGAACACTCTTCATAACATCTCCCTCAAGAACCTCACTATGACTCAGTATCTTGCTGAGATTAAAGCCCTTGTTGATCAGATAGTCGCCATAGGCTCAGGTGTAAACACAGAGAATATTATCCTCTATATCTTGAACGATCTCCCCATTTCCTATCAATCATTCAAAACAGCTATAAAAACTATGCTCACTCCTATAAATCTCGATCAGCTATATCCTTTTCTACTAAGTGAAGAAATTAATCTTGCCTCGGATGCTATTCGAAACACTGCTCCTCCTAATCCTGCTCTCGCCCTGTACGCAAATCGTGGCAGATTTTGCAAAAACATAGGCCACAACCCCTCAGCTGCACCTACTTCCAGTTGTTCGTCGGCTACTCAACAAATCCTTTGTCAAAATTGCCTCAAGAAAGGGCACTCTGGAATGTCTTGTTGGCATCACTTAAATCCTCAGTATGTTCCCTCATCCTACAGCGCTTCCAACAAAGCTCTTGTGGCCAATTCAGACAACTCCTACAACAGCTGGTTGCTTGACTTGGGAGCTATGTCGCATCTCACCAATTTGCTGGACAACATGTCTCTCTCAAACTCGTACCAAGGAACCAATAGTATCACTGTCGGAGACGGAAGGACGGTAAATATAGCTCATACTAGGGCTGGCCTCCTGCCAACCCCAACCCGTAAGCTTCTTCTACCCCAAAATTATCATACACCAAATCTTCACTATAATCTCTTATATATTTCTAAATTTACTAAAGACAATGCCATCTCCATTACGTTTAATCCCTCGGGTTTTGTCATTAAGGATCTCAAGATGAAGAAAGTTCTTCTTCAAGCGTCGTGCACCAATAGTCTATACCAGGTTTTGATTACCTTCTCTAGGGTTAACCATCAAGCGCTCTCAGCTACCACAATCAGCTCGCATATATGGCATTCAAGATTAGGCCATCCTCATGAAAGAATACTGTCTACTATCGCCAAAGTCAATCCGCAATTACACATATCTTCTTTTTCGTCTACTTGCATTTCTTGTAAAAGTTCCAAAGGTCACAAACTAGTTTTTGATAAGTCTGCTAGTCGTCAAAATTCTTTGCTTTCTCTGATTCATTAGGATGTTTGGGGACCTGCCACCGTTGTCTCTATTCAAGGTTTTCGCTATTACGTAATATTTGTGGATAATTTTTTGAAATTTACCTGGCTATTTCCTCTTAAACACAAATCTGAAGTTATAAACGTTTTTGTAAATTTTAAAAAGAAGATTGATAATTAGAATTCTCATTCTATAAAAGTTCTTCGCACAGACGGAGGCATTGAATTTGTTAACAACACGTTAAAATAATTTCTTATGCAAACTGGCATTACTCATTAAGTATCCTGTCCTTATACTCCATAATATCTACATTGGCCTGACGTTGTGCTCACTTCAGTTTATTTGATTAATAGGATGCCTTCACCCGTGACATTTAATGTCTCTCCTTTTGAACTTCTTCATCATATTAAACTTGCTTATAATCATCTTCTAGTTTTGGGTGTGCTTGTTTCCCTCTCACTCCGCCCCACACTCACAAATTTCATCCCAAAGCCAAAATGTATGTTTTCTTGGGTTACTCTGAAACTCACAAATGTTATAGGTATCTCGATCCCACTAATAATAAAATTTTCATCTCTCATAACACTACATTTGATGAAAATCACTTCCCGTTCTCTACACAACGCTCTTTTCCAACCACACCACGTGCTCCACCATCCCAGTTATTCCTTACTCCCACCTCCATTCAAGCCAAGATACCGACCATTATACCTGATACTTATACTACAGATCCATCGATTCAACCTACTCTCGTCTCTTCCCAGCTTCCTGAATGCAACTTTACAGAACCTACTACGCAAGACTCCTCTCGGAATGGCTGTTCTGAGCCTTCCCACCACCAAATGGTCACTTGAAAGAAAACCGGATCTCTCATAACTTGGGTTTGTATGAATTTATATCATATTCTCACTAATGATGATTCTCTTGCAGTACCTACAACCTTCACCAAAGCTAACAAAATTCCCGCATGGCGACAAGCCATGGCTACAGAATTCTAGGCACTACAAAAACAAAGCACTTGAAGCCTTGTTTCTCCTCTAAAAAATGCATCAGTTCTTAGCAGTAAGTGGACGTATAGGCTCAAGCTTCACTTATATGACATGGTGGCCAAACATAAGGCTAGGCTCGTCACTCTTGGCAATCATCAAGAATGCGACGTCGACTACACGGAGACTTTCAACCCTGTGTCCAAACTTTCTACCATTCGGATACTACTTACTTACGCTCTCCATAATGAATGGCAAGTGCAGCAACTAGATGTTGCCAACGCGTTTCTTCACGGTACCTTATCGAAGAAAGCTTACATGTCCCAATCGAAAGGTTTTTGAAGACAATCTGCATCCCAATTACGTATGTTGTCTTCACAAAGCAATTTATGGGCTCAAACAAGCACCACGTCAGTGGTACAACACATTTACTTCTTACTTAGTTTATCTCAGTTTCTCTCATAGTAATGCAGACCCCTCTCTACTTATTTTTAATCAAAATACGGTTCAAATCTACTTGCTTATGTATGTCTACGACATACTCATAACAAGTAATATCCAAAGTGTTATAACTTCGGTTATCTCCAAAATTAATGATCGGTTTGCTATGAAGCATATTGGTAAGGAAAATGATTTTCTTGGTATCAAAATCACTCATTTTAACCAGCAATACTTCTTATCTCAGCACCATTATGCTTAAAAATTACTTCAGCAAGCACTTCTTACCGAATGCAAATCGATCGCTGGCCAATCCAAATTGCACAAAGCCTCTTGAAATTTTATCAACGGATCCAGTATTATCCGACCACAACACCTACAAAAAGCTGACAGGATCCCTGCAGTACTTAACAATTACTAGACCCGACATTGCATACAGTGTCAACCAGCTCTCCCAGCACATGCATAATCCCCTTCCTCTACATTTTATTACTCAAATTTCTATTGCGATACATCAAAGGTACGATTCACTATGGGCTTCCTATTTCCAAGTCTAATCTCTCCCTAACTTCCTTCTCATATGCTGACTGGGCTGGCGATCCTATTTCTCGATGATCGACTTCATGATACTGCTCATTTCTTGGAACCACTCTTATCACCTGGACTGTCAAAAAGCACCACATTGTTGCACGATCCTCAACAGAATTTGAATATTGTGCTCTAGCTGCTCTAACAGCAGATGTACTCTGGCTTTGTCGTCTTCTTCAAGAATTCAGTGTATCACAACTCAATCCCATAAACAAGTATTGTGATAATACCTCAACTATAGCCTTGGCTAACAACCCAGTCTTTCATGCTCGCACGAAGCACATTGAAATAGATCAAAAATTCATTCGTGATCACATTCAGAACAACAATATTCAACTACTGCCCATCTTACCATTGATCAAACTGCGGACATCTTCACCAAATCATTGTCTACACCTAGATTTTTACAACTCAGAGACAAACTCACGGTCACTCTGGACCCATCAATTTGCAGGGGCGTATAAGTACTGTAATTACTAAATAAATATTCCTTCCTGTATTTCTTGATGAGCTGGATGTTTGTGATTGGCTAGGCTGTACTCTATTCTCTATATATATCTTATCCTAGGTTGTAATAGACAATGAAAAATACATTTCCTTTTCCTGGTTTCTCTGCTCTACCCGATTCTTCTTCTTCTTCTTCATTTTCGTTTCTTCAATAGATTTTTTTAGATCAACACATTACAAGTTATCTAAATGTTACTCATTTAAACCAATTAACATGAAACTTCTTGACATGAACCTGAATGATAATTGGGTCAATTTCAGGTTACTTGGGTCAATTCGAGCCTGAATCAAATAACAATAAAGTTTGCATAACTTGAATATTTATGGGATCAAGCTGAGCCCAAAATTTTTGAGTCTAATGTAGGCCAGATTATTGGATCATGTTATTTATTGACACCCTTTAGTGCATAGTTAATTTGGGTAATCATATATCCACTCGGGAGGAGGATTCCGTGTGGCTTTTAATACTTGGCTTTGGTGTTTCTGCATCAACTAATTAAATTGAATGTAAACTAAATGCAATAATTTTTTGAAAAATAGATTGTGTATATCACGCAATCAAATCGTAGTAGATATATTTGCTGTACAATTAATTATAGCATTTTAATTTATTAATAGAAGAAATTTCACAACTTCTAGTTTATATTGTAGCCTTTCTAAAATGAGTTTAGAACATATTACATTAAATAAAATACATGATTGATATTTAGAAAATAAAATGAGGAGAAGTAATAAATTTGTTGGTCCAAGTGCACAAGCTAGCCAATCCCCTTCAAAGCATTTTAAGCCTCTTTTCCCTCTCCAAGGATCGCTTAAAATAACAATAATGTGTTCATAAAGATTCCCCTCACTTTCTAAAATAATCTCTTCCAAAAAACTCATTATCAATTTCAAAACTATATAGCAATATAGCATAGCAAATGATCTCAAAACTGTATAGAATGGCACATGATCTCAAAATAGCGAGCGAGCCAAGCCAGATTATGAGCCAGCTCGAACCCGTCTTGCTAACGACCTTGTGATTTGAGCTTATTGAACTACAAGTTCAACAAGTTGAAGCTTAAATTCGAGCTCGGCCTAACTTGACTCATTGGCTTGTCGAGCTAGCTCGATTAATATTAATTAACACATGAATATTTATATTAGTCTAATTATTATTTTTTCTTAGATTCAAAATAAAAAAAAACTCCAAAATGTGCCAATCTCTCAAGCATCAAAATTTTTTACGCAAACAGAGCTCAAGCTCAACAAATGAACTCGATTTCGAGCATAGTATAAATCAAATGAACTTGCCTCAATTAAGTAAGAACTCGACTGATTTACACCCCTAACGGGCTCGTGCGAAGGAGGCAGAACCTAGCATTTCTAGTAGCGATGATTGATCATGTATTTGGGTATATCTGGCGTGTTGATGTTGTGTTGAGTCTATCATGTTAGATTTGGTACAAAATGTGGTGGTTGGAAGTTGGGATAGTGCAATCATGATTATTATGATATATTTGATGTATATTGGTTCTCTTGCCGCTAATCACAATCGCTACTAGCCGGTCGCCACCACTTGCCGTTGGCCATCACCCTCACCCCCACCGCCGACATTGTCGCCGTAAGTCGCCACCACTTTCCACAGGCTCTATCGATCATCGCTGCCACTTCTTAAAATTTTACATTACATTCATTTTATCTTGACTTAATTGCAATATGAAGTGGTCTATAAAATATGCTATAGTTAGACATTTAAGTTCTTACACCTTACGCGTCTTAGAAAAATAGCAGTAAACAATTACATATCATAACCAAATACATAAGAAGCTTTTTTTTGGGTATTATTTATAATCGTTCTTACTCCATGTTTCAACGGCTACAAAAACCGTTCATATTTGAAACTTGATATTATATTGCCAAATTCAATTGTCCATAATGATATGTACTTACCATGCTTAATAAAAGAGAAAAGGCCGGGCATCACCGTTTACATGACGTTGAAGCTATGCTATGTATAGTAAATTCATTAATAAGATTGGAAATAAAACAAAAAATTGACTTTATATGTCTCATAATAATAATAATAATAATAATAATAATTGCATCCTGGTGTATTCGTAGCGGTAGAGAAATATAAAGTTTTATGTCTTAGCATTGTACGAAAATCCGGCATGCAATCAGATAAGAGAGAGGGTGTGTAGCATATATGAGACACCAAAATTTTTACGTGAAAAACCCCTAAAAATAGGGAAAAACCATGGGGCCTTGCCTTGTATAAATGAATCCACTAGTATTGCAGTTGATTATAAAGGAGGTCTTTTGGGGGAAGGCCTTGGCTTGATATACATCACATAGAATGCATTACATGGTAGGAATACAAAGATTCATTGTTGATGTGTTTGTTTGGTCTGAAGGACTGTAGTTGGTGTACGATGTAAGTCGGAAGGACCGTAGTCGGCGGGCGACGGAGGTCGGAAGGATCGTAGTCGGCGGGCAACGTAAGTCTGAAGGACCGTAGTCGGTGGGCGACGGAGATCAGAAGAACTATAGTCGGCGGACGTCGTAAGTTTGAAGGATCGTAGTCGACAGGCGATAGAGGTCAGAAGGACTGTAGTCAGTGGGTGATGTAAGTCTGAAGGACCATAGTCGGCGAGCGACGGAGGTTGGAAGAACCATTGTCTAGCAATAGAGGTCAGAAAGACGACTTCTAGTGGAAGACCATCAATGGACAAAAATCCAACATCAGGTAGATGTCTGGTGAATGTCCGACAATTGGTAGAAGTCCAGCGTCAGGTAGAAATTTGGAGATGAGCGGAGGTCCGACGTCGGGTAGAAGTCTAATGCCAGTTGGAGGCCGAGAAGAATTCTGACTTTAGATGGTATTCAGGTAAAACTCCAGCGTCACTTGGAGGTCAGACAGAATTCCAGCGTCACTTGGAGGTCGGGCGGAATTCCGACGTCACTTGGATAGAATTCCGACGGCGGTGGTCGAGGAGGAGTTCTTCCCTCCTATCCTTCTTCTCTTCTCCTTCTACTCTTGCTTGGGCCCCCTTCTCAAGAGAAATGAGGGGTCTATTTATAGATTTTGGAGTGGCATGGCCTGCAAATAGGTGAGAGATCAGGGGCGAATCGAGAGTGGTTTGAATGGACGGCCGATACTGAATCCCTTGATCGTGGACCGTTCATCAGACATTTGAAGGTCTTAATGATGTCAGAATTCAACGATCTTAGGCTCGTTGAATTTTTCTCGTCGAGCCGCTCGATTCGATTATAAGCATGTCATGTTTGAAAACCGTTTGATAACTCAATTTTTGGTTTGAACCTTCCAATAGCACTTCGGGTCCTTGATTTGGACTCATTTGGGCTCGACTGAGTCAATTTTGGTGTCGTTGAGTTCGTATTTCCGAGACAATCAGTTAGACAGTAAGTTTGCTGAAATTGGAGTTCATATGATCCTAGAATTAATTTTTGAAGATTCTAGCTTGATTTTGCCTCGAGATTCATGCCCGATCAAGATAATTTTATGATGACGTATCAATAATAATAATAATAATAATAATAATAAATTTGGATAAAATTTTGTGTTAAAATTTGAATTTCTAAAATGATTTTTTAATAAAAAAGTTTTAACTCAAAAAATTTTATACTAAAAAGTTGATTTAGAAATTAGAAAGAAAGTTGTCCCAAACGAAGGTTAAATATAATTGAAAGTATATTTCGGACTAAAATACCTTAGTTTATATTCATATCAATTGAATTATATTTTGCTCGAAAAATTGAGCAATGTCAGTCTAAGCTCCTTCAGGCACTTCTAATCATTCTTGTTGTTAATCTTGTCATCTTTTAATTTTAAATTTCTTGTTATACTAGGATAAGAAGATCATGATGGATAACTTGAACTGTGAAGTAGTTTATTCTAAATTTGACAAGAATAGGCAAGTTTTTGTAATTTTTGAATAAAGTTATAAGAAGATGATCTATGTGATTGTATGGTTTTGTTGAGCTTTTTTTTTAATGGGGTTGATTAGATCCATGCCTTGGTAGTTTTAGCCTAAATTCTTCACTCTTCCTTTACAATAGTTGATCTATGTATTTTTAGTTATACACTAGGTGGGCATAACCATGAATTGGCCTATCTAAATTCTAAGTATCTTTGTGTAATGATCATAATTTTTTTTCCATGATAAAAGACCCATTAATAACCTCTTAATGATCCATAGGAAACCTCCTACATATATGAATATCTGTGGGGGAGCGTCATGAATCTTTGCTTGTGAGCGCAGCAACGCTGGCATGTCTGTATTCTGAGTTATGGTTGTGTAGGCATAGTGACCCCAAAGTTGGGTCTGCGGCGCTAGCCTTTTAGGTTTGAGGTACTCATCGTCTAGCATTGTGGTGTTAGGTTTGAAATTCTATTTGTTTTTAATATATAACTCACCCATTTTAAGTTCCTAAGCCCCATACCCAACCTCCCCATTTCATTCCTTGGCTAAGAAGAGAGAAATGAGAAGTGAAAAGAGAAGGGGGGAGAGAAAGAGAAGAGAAGGGACTCAAGTTCTCCATCAGTCTATTTTCATATGTTTTCTCAATTGTAAAAGTTGTTTTTGAATGTGATAGATACCATGAATCTTTTTTCTATTTCTGGTGATTTTAAGTTTTGATTTTCTATCTTTCTCAAATCTGGTTAAAATGCATTATCTTTTAATTTAATAAACTTTCTCGGTATAACTTTTCATATATGATAGGATATGATTATTCTGTATATTTTGGTATGATCGTCTTGTATTTTCACAAGTAGAATTACACGTATAATATTTTAATTGAAATGACAAGAATGAAAGTACACATGTAAATAACTTATGATTGTTGCATCTATCTTAGTAAACCTAACATGACATATATATGTTACAGTTCAACTGAAATAACATGCATAATTTGGTAGGTATATTGGTAGGAAATGCATATTAATAGCATGATATTCTACATATTAAATTGCATAAGATACATATATGGTATACAATACATTGCATGTAAGATATAACATTGATGTGCGATGTAAGAAATTGTGGCTAGTTATAAACTAATTCAAGTTGGCATGAGTAAGATACCCTGTATACGATAGCGGGTCAACATACTTTCTTTTAAATAATGAGTTTGTGATGTAATCTCAATACACAATAAGGAGTTATAAGTAGTTATGATACATTAATGGTAGGAATGATTACTCTTACATAACCACAAGACAGTGACATATAACATGATATGACAAGATACAAGAAAATACCATATGATTAGTTGGATATCATAGCTTGCATTAATATGAATATGTACATATATACATGAAATGATAACTAGAAATAACATGAACATGTATAAGCTATATGATATATGAGTAATATGATACATATATGAGTAATATGATACATAATTTGATATATGAACATGATGCATAATGGCGCTGATACAAAAATATATATGTGATACATATGATACATGAGACTAGAATATTCCACAAAAATAACATGATATGACTTACAAATAACATTTTTGATGTCAACATGCATTAATATCCGATAGACCCAACTTACAAGTGTATTACTTTACATGCTTCCCATGATAGTTTCACCATAACATTGTTCTTGATATGTTGGGAAGAACTAAATTAATGATTATAGATCCGTTACATGCTTATGATTACTCATGATTTCACTTTGATCACTACTCATGATTATGATTCATTATGATTAATACTTCTCATGCTAAAAGACATACTACATTGATATGACTTGAATGATTTAATGTATAATGTTATACTTTTCTTTCATTAAGTGCATGTTAGGTTCAGGTGAGCTACCTCATTAAGCGAGTTTTTATATGATTTCAGTGAAGAATAAGGACCCAATGGAGTGAGGTTGATTAGATTATAGAAATATGAATCTCTTATATTTTTTATTTATTCTTTTGTAGTCATAAATGTATTAAGATGGATTGAATGGATAGATATTATCATGGCTCATATACATTATTTTTGAATTATGGAAATGTAAATTCATATGTTTTGAAGAAATGAAATGAAAAATTGCTTCAAATGTGTTTGTTACAATATAGATGATTATTAATGGCTCTGGTAGATGGTTAAAAGATATAAATATGTAATTAGTACAAATTAGATTCTAGGGCATGATACTTTGATCCTATAATAAGCCTAGCCTATAATAACTCAAATATGTGAAATAAATTTTCTTGGAATTGATAAGCTCATTACATGGTTTTACATGTTTTCAAGAAAGGGTAAGGATACAAATTCAGCTATATAAAAACTCGTTAAATGCTAAAATTGGTAAGCTCTAATCAAATACTAAAATGAAAAATAAATGCAACCAATATAGATCCTAAAGTATGACATAGCCTAACCCTAGGAATTTTAGTTCATTTTATGTCCTTTTAAATTGCCTTAGAATAATCATATCTTCCCTAGCTGAGTGCTTTTCCACATAGACTTTAGCTTGACCTACTACTACCTTGATAAAAAAAATATAATCATTAAACTAGCCTTATATGATTCTAATGCACGATAGACTTAATGTCTCTTCAAACTCTAACTAATTGTGTTCTTTCTCAAATTTGAACTTGAACTTTGATCATCCAAAATAACCCAATTTTACTCATGCATACCCTTTGAGTAAGATAACACAATCATAGAGTGTTTAACCTTAGGATAAGGCCTTAGCCTAAGACCAAATCCAATACAAATTAAAACAATCTAATCAAATTTAGTAGAAATCTATCGATATGTTGGTGACCAATTGACCTGCTCGTTGGAGGATTTGGTCTAATACTTATCCTAGGATGTCTTAGCCACTCTTAAGAACCATTTCATAAACTAAGTGATTTTAACCAAACCAAATTTAGCCATGGACAAGACTTGATCAAATATGAGACTTAGTATGACCATATAGGGGATACATTGGGCTATTTAGGTTAGTTTGACCATGGATTAATCCAATCTTTGGATGGATTATACTTAAGACTATTAAAAAACCATCTTAGTCAAAACCCACTCAACATAAGTTCAAATAAACTTGTTGACTCAACATCAAAACTTAACTAATCCCAGCCTAACATATAACACTCTTCTTTGAAGTCAAATTTAAATCATATATGAACCAATTATGCAAAACTTTAGGGATTTATGAATCTAGTTAGCTAAAGAAGTTCATAACTGAGTTAAAAAGGTTAGGCTAACCCATCATTAACCATGATTAACTTGAATGGAATTTGAACCAATAATGAAGCCAAGGTGAATCCATTAAACTAGTTAGGTTAAACTGAGCCCAAATTCAAATGGGCTAAGCCTAGACTATCATGATCCTTCTATGGTTGACTTAAGTCAAGTGGGTTCACTTAAACCAATGAACTGATCCAACTTGAGTTCAATATTTGGTGATTAGATACCCTTAAACTTAATAGCTAAAATCCATCTCATGAGTAGCTACCCAAACCTCCCTTATGTTCAGCCACACTATCCTAAGGAGTTGAGCTAAGTAACTATAATAGTTTGATCAAGCTTGGACAGATAGCTACCTTAACAATCTTGATTTAGTTAATTCTCTCTCGACAATAAATTGCTTACTTTGAGATTGATTGGGACACTTTTCTTATCTCAATGCTAATGCAATGGAGAATAAAGAGTTTCCCTACTAATCCTATCTTAGTGCTGAATGCTCTAAACTTGATTTATAGTGGATAATGTTATAGATATTTAAGCTCAACTTCTTCTTTGAAGCATCCATATAATCCATATCATGAATCATAAGTTTTCTTTGAAAAAAACTAATGTTTATTTGGGGGCTTGCAAAAAGTTCTTAACCACTAATGACTAGAGAGGCAATAGCTAGGTGATGAGGAAATTTTGCTTAGTGCTTGAGAATAAATAAAATAATTAAAAGTTATGAAGTGAATTTGAGTCAAAGCATGTATAGATTAACTTGAAGGTTAGTCAAAGTACAAGGTGTTAGCAACTAAATGTTGAGGAGGGTTGTTGGAAACCTAAGGTTAAGAATGAGATCAATAATTGAAGGTAAAAAGGGACTGACTCAAAACCTAAAAAGGATAAGAGGTCTTTGGCACAAGACCAAGAAGCAAGTCAATTGAAAATGAATGACCAATAATTGAGTTAGCTTGTTGACTCACTTAATATGCTAAAAGTCAAATGATAAGCTATCAAATACTAATGGAGCCATCAACTATAAGGGAGTCAGTGGGTATGTAATTCCCCTATCTCAACAAACACCAAAGTGGATTAATATTTATCACCAAAAGTGGGTATTGGCCAAGGTCAACATATGAAGTTATGAGGACTTTATCTTGGTCCTAGTGAACTTACTTTTGTATTTAAGACAATGAGATGAAGTAGGTCAAGTCAAAGTATCATATCCTTGTATTATTATCTAATTAATATTTATGTGACTAATTTGACTTATTTATTTATATTTCATTGTGCATATTATAGGGTTTTTATTGTATTCTATTGTGCATTATAGCTATCAAGATTATTGTGCGGGATTGGATTGATTAAATTTTGAAAGAAAACTCTAAATTTTGAAAATTGCACATCCATTTCACTCTAACCCTTATATATATATATATATATATATATATATATATATATATATATATATATATATATATATATATATATATATATATATATATATATATATATATATATATATATATATATATATATATATTAGACCATGGCATGTAATATTGAATGATTTGAGGTTAACTTAAACTCAAAGTTTATTAATGAATTATTTCACTATTGTATTTAGTTTGCAAAATTATTTTATTAAAAAAAATTTAAAAATTCTTTAGTTGTTTATGAGCATCAATAATCCTTTAATAGGTGTTGATAAGTAGTGATAATTCAATAATTATTTTTGATTCATTCACTAAGTGAAAGTGAGCATGATAATTTTTTGTTAAACCTTTGTATTTCTCCACTCATAGCCACTGAACCTTTATTATTGACATATCGGCTGACTGCTAACTTGTTTTGGTACTATAGTGTTCATTTTTCTAGCTATTTTTACTTCGTTATCTTGCTTATTTGATCCATCTTTAGCTCTCTAATATATCTTATTAACCCTAATGCTCTCTTATAAATATTACATGTTTCTAACCCTTAAAACTTTCAAGATGCCAAACTCAAATTTTCTCACATGAATCAAGTTCTTGATTTCAAATATCTTGTCTAAACACTCTTGATATTTCTTATGTATTCTTATCAAAATATTGCATCAATAAAATCTTGTATGCAATGTAATCTTTATTGTTATTGATAAGGTTTTAGATTTAAAAGTCTGACTTTGTTTAATCTGAGTGATCAAGGGTGCTACACCCTTCAACTAAGAAGCAATGTAACAATTTTTGATTGACTTGCTAGTAAATGAGTGTTTCGGATCGTGAAGTCTTAAGATTGTTGGTGATTTTACGTGGACATATGTTGGTTTGAACAAAGCCACATAAAATATTATTGTGTTTATTTTTTTTGCACCTATTTATTTATTTAATTAATAGTGATTTTATTCATTATACATGATATGTTCACAAATAATCCTACCAACTAAAAAATTCCATCTCTTGATTTATGTGTGAACCCTACAAAAAATTGGCAATAGTAAAATTTTTGAATTTTGTGAAATTCATCATATATGTTCATGGAGATATAAATATCAAATAATCCATTAAACTTCAAGAGAAATACATAAAAATGTTATACTTTAAATAATATTGGGATAATAATATAAATTTTATTTTAGTTATTGTTGCGGGCTAGAATATACGCCGCGATAGAGTTAGAATATTTCATCACAGCGTTGTACAGATATCCAACACACAAACAAGGAAATCAGAAACACAAGATTTTTTACGTGAAAAACTCTTAAAAGGAAAAAAAAATCATGGGGTCACACCCAGTGGAAATGATTCTACTAGTTTGAATGGATTACAAGCGATTGATTCGTCCTTAAAATTTAGGACAATCAGATTACAATAGTCATCTGTCAGGTTAAAACCTAGTTACAAACGGAGATCATATGAAAGTCTGACTTTAGTCGATGGACGAGCAGAAGTTTGGCATTAGTCGGTGGCTGGACGGAAGTCCAGTGTTAGTTGGTGGCGAACAAAAGTACGATATCAGTCGGTGGACGGGCGGAAGTTCGACGATGGTCGAGTAGTCTGGTGGCAAGAGAACTCAAGTTTCTCTCTCTTCCTTCTCTTCCTTGCTTAGGTACCCTTCCATGAGGAATGATGGATCTATTTATAAATTTCTGAGAGTATCATGACAGTAAGTAGGAGGGTGATCAAGGGTAAGTTGGGAGTGGTTTGAATGGACAACTGTTGTTGATTCCCTTGATCGTGAACATTTTACTAGGCATTTGAATGTCTTAATCATATTAGAATTTGATGATCTTAGGCTCGTTGGATTCATGTCGTCAAGCCACTCGATTCGAATATAAGCATGTTACGTTTGGAAATCGTTTGGTAACTCAATTAATGGTTTGAACTTTCCAAATGCACTTCGGGTCTTTGAATTTGGACTCATTTGGGCTCAGATTGAGTCGAATTTGGTGTCGTTGGGTTCACAATTCTGAGACGTTTAGTTCGACTATAAGTTGCCGAAAACGGAGTTCGGTGGTCCCAATTTTAATTTTGGAAGTTTCCTACTTGATTTTGCCTCGAAATTTGTGTCCGATTAAGATACTATTTTGATTATATATCAGTTATGTTAAACACCCATCTACTGTGAACCCTATTACTAGATTTGGAGAAGAACATATTATTATTGCTAAAATTGCTCTCATTCTTTATTTGTTATAGGAGTGCAGACATCCATGCAAATTTTAAAATAATTCGATTTCATTAAAATGACCGTTCTTTAAACAAATGGGACCAAATCAGAATCCTGGAAAAGTAATGCAGAGTAATAGAAAATCAAAGGTGAGAATTAAGATTCGGAAATTATTGCATGGAAAGGAAAATAAAATGAATCAAACAACCAGAGATGTTTAAAATTTTGACATTTAATAGTAATTGGACGAAAATGTCGCCCACAATGCCTCCAATGATTGAAATTAATACCATAAATGCTAGCTTAGCTGTTTCTCTGGCCTCATTGGTTAACAGTTACCTTGAGGAAACCCTATAATAAGAGATTGGGTCCATGCCTCCTGTTCTTCTCAGTATTCTTATGAGAAAACGGCTAAGTACACAGAGACTTCTGTATGTTTGGGTGTTCACTCTTTTGTTTTTACTGCTGCAATTCCTTTAATTCAACTTACAGAAACGTCTTCTCAGCTTGAGTTCGCCTTTTCTTTCCTACACTTCCCTTTACCGTTAGAAAGAAGAAAGCTTGCAACCTAGGATTGGGGAGAGAAGAAGGGATTTACAATATCAAAAAAAAAAAAAAAGAAAAAAAAAAAAGAAGGGATTTACAATTGGGAGGCGACAAAACATAAAAGAGGGACTTTTTTCTTTTCCTTCAGTCTCAGTCAAAGAGTAACTTTTCGGTATCCCTTCCTCTTCATGCTCGTGTCTATTTCTCTCTCTTCTTTTATAATGTTTGGTGGGCTTGGTAGATCTATGTTCTTCTCTGTTAGGTGAGCGTTGGAAAAGCTGGGAGACAGATGGAGAAAAAAGACGTGATTTTTTTCCTTGTTTAACTTTTTTTCTTCTGTTTCTTGTTCCTATAGGTTTCTTTTGCTGGTTTCGATGGTATTTGGTCGATTTTGAATACTTTTCTGTGTTTTGGAATTCTTTTGGATGGATACCAGCGACGAAATCGCGTATCGAGTTTCTATTTAATTGCTCAGGGTAGAAAAAGTTGCTTCTTTTCATTTTTTGACTTGATATTGCATTCTGTTTCATCCATTGTCGTGGCTTGTGCGGTTTTTGAAGATTGTTGGGTTGAGTTTCCATCTTTAAAAAAGATTAGTTTTGCTTGCTAGCTTCAGTTTTCTTCGGTTGGGGGCTAAGCGACTGTGTTGTTGAACGGGGCTTTGTGGTAAATCTCATCTCAATTGTACTTTGCTTATCGTCATCGATTGTTTTATCATTGTTTCAATTTTCTTAAGATTGTACTTTCATGAGGCTTTTGCATACGCTATTGGCTTTGTTCCGTTATATTTACATGCAATTTATGGGTTTATTTTTTACACTAGATGAACTCTTAATTGGATCCAATAACCTTTCATTTTTAATTAGGTTTCTTAATTCTTTTCAAAATTTTCATTTTATGATATATTTTTTTTCTTTTAAGAAGTTTAACCTAATTGTGATTTTCCATTTTTTTACTGCAGAATAATTTTTCTAGGTTTTATTTTCCTTTGTTATTTGGTTGCTATTCTGTCACACTTTGCTGCTTCAAAAAGGAACTAACATAGTTGGTCTTTGTTCTTCTTCTGCTGCTGCTTCTTATGAAATAGCTTTTGGAGTTTAAGTTCGGCCATTTTCCCTTTAAGGTGGGAGTTGTGTTGCACTTCTAAAAATGATGAATTTATTAGATTCTATCGTTTAGTTGCATGAAGTTAGAAATTGATATCAGTTTTAAACTCTACAAACAACTTCAAAATCCCCTCAACTATCCTCAAATATGGTGATTCAATTTTCACAGTTGAAATGAATGAAGGCAAAATCATTGCTTTTTTTAAAGCATGTTCTATACTTTCAAGCAACCAAATGAGTCAGTGTTGTGATTTTAACTTGACTCTAGTCTCAACTAGCTCTAATGGCTTGCCTCCCCCTTGTTTTTTCTTCTTAGGTTGACAGAATGAGAGGAAAAGGGTCACGAGCTGAGAACTACTTTGTTTTGAATACTGGAGCCAAGATTCCAGCTATAGGGCTTGGGACATGGCAATCTGAAGGCGACATCTGCATTGAAGCTGTGACAGCAGCATTAAAGGCTGGATATCGACACATAGATTGTGCACATCTATATGGAAATGAGGTTGAAGTAGGCAAAGCACTGGCAGAAGCCTTTGATGGCGGACTTAGGAGGGAAGACTTGTTCTTGACTTCTAAGCTGTATTTTCCTTCTAATTCTTATAGGAGGGTTGAGAATTCTGTTAGAGTTTCTCTTGAAAGTCTTGGTGTGTCCTATTTAGATTTGTATCTTGTACATTGGCTTGAGAGTTCAGCTCTGGAAGATGCCACAGACCCTCCTTTGAAATCAGGGAATCAATATAAGCAGTTCTTGCAGCGGTTGAAACCGACATGGAAAGCTATGGAAGACTTAGTGGAGATGGGCCTTGTTCGTGCCATTGGCGTTAGCAATTTCACTATTCCTCAAATCAATGAACTACTTCAGTTTGCTAAAATTGTTCCGGCTGTTAACCAGGTTAGTCTGATTAGATTTTCATAAATTTGAATTTCTATAGTTACTTGAAAAGAATGGTTCTTGCACCCTGCAAAGGAGCTATTTTGAATATCATCATCACTAATTGCATTATATATTTTACTGTTTGACCAATTTTGTTAGATTAAAATCATGCTTGCCATTTAACCAAGGAGAAAATGATCATATTAGCCACAAAATATTATGGGTGTGTTCATTTTGATAATTTACTTTTTTATTCTCCAATTTGGGACCTCAATTTATTAAAATTTGATTCTTTTGATCCTTCAACATAACTCTTCTGATCTCTCGCTTCGACTTTTTTGATTAGTTGAGAGATCAAGTTGGAAATTATAACACACCCTATAATTTTCTCTTAACTTCGTCTGCTTTTTTAGAAGATAAATCATCTCATAAAAGAAAGCAGTCAACAAACTGGACTGTATTATGATTAAAAGGTCATAAGCTCAATGATCTACTCTTTCTATTTTTCTTTGATATATACTGTGTTTTAGTGTTGTCCAATTAACTAATATATATGTGAATTACATGTAAAATGATCTGATCACATTTGTACATCACCTGGTTGGAATGCACCACATGCTAGTTGGCTGCTTTGAGCGGGAAATTATGCACATAGATAAATTCAAAAGCTCAAGGTGCTTGTGATGTGCATTTTGTTTTATTTTCATAGCATTTAACGAGGAGTAGCTTCACCTATTAAGGCTCTTAGACTATGATGCACGGACACGGACACGGCGACACGGACACGGGACACGGCTTTTTTTTTGAAAATATAGGACACGGGTACGGCGCGGACACGGCAATACATTTTTTTATATAGTGTATATATATTAATGTAATATCATATTAAAAATGACAAACAATAATAAATGAATGACATGATAACTTGTCTAGCTTATAATATAAAATATTTAGTACAAAAGATCTATTATAACCACAAAAATATAAGCAAATAATCACTTACTACAACATCAAGCATTCAAGCTTCAACTACTAGGATTAGCTTTAGAGGTTTGTTTTTGGCCTTCAATATCATCATCATTGAATATTACTACTTTTAACTCTGGTTCAACAAGAGAAAGATTTGTAATTGTGCAAAAAGAGAGGAGATGAAAATACATTCACTGCCAAAGAGAAATGAAAATGAGAATATTCGATGAATGGGTATTAAATGCAGATGTTGATTTGGTGTTGTGGATATGAAATAAGAAATTTAGTTTAAATCTCGACAAATATAAGAAATTATATTTTAAAAAAAATTATAAATTATATAAGATACGCGTGCCGGACACGTGTATCCAATTTTTTTAATCGGACACGTTTTCGGCGTGTTCGACACGTGTCGGAGGAGTGTCGGACGAGTGTCGTGTCGGACACGGTGTCGGACACTGCACGCCTCTTTGAGGAGAAGTGTCGGTGCATCATAGCTCTTAGAGGGTTGAGCTCTAGATGTGTTAGGAAAGCTAGATGTTTTTTAACTTCAATTGACTATTCTTGCTCATTTTTTCTTAATTAATATACTTTTGTTGAGGATTTCTCTTTCTTCTTCAATAAAAAAATACACTTGCTTAAATATTTATGGCATCTCTTATGATCCTTAGCAACTTTAAGCTAACTGTATTTTATCTTTGTGAAAGGAATTTTTTTTGTGAATGCATCTAATATTATTGATTTAACCATGGTTTTTGTTGGAAAACATGACTTAAGAAATAAAATGCGAGTTAGCACTTATAAGCTGATTAGTAGGAAATATGATGTTATTTTCTAATAATTGTGGTTATTTTCCTTTTTATTTTCTATCTTTTGTACTTCCTTTATTTGCTTATATATAGGTGCTCTTTTTAATTAATAAGATATAACAAAGTTTTCTTTCCTTAAACAAGAATGAGCTAACAGCTCAGCAAGACTATACTCACCAATCAAAATCTACAGAAATTCACATCAGAAGCAGTTATTCAAATAGCCGTACATAAATCGTATAACAGACAGAATAGATACTTGATCAAATGGAAATCAAATTACAGAACAGATCAGATCGTACAAATCAGAATTCAAATCAGATAAATTACATTTCAGATATCACATTTTATATATCACATATCACATATCACATATCAGATTTCCTGACACTAACAAAATCTAAACGGATTCTGGCCCCTTATGCCTCCCTTCCCCACTGACAGAATCTCAACGGATTCTGGCCCCTTATGTCTCCATTCCCTGACACTGACAGAATCTCAACGGATTTTGGCCCCTTATGTCTCTCTTCGTGCTTGTAGCACTAGAACAGAACAAATATACAGAATTTTCAGAACATAACTTATTTTCAGATTTATCAGATTTTCTCTGACACAGACATAATCTCAAAGGATTTTGACCCCTTATAACTCCCTTCTGATAGCACATCACATCAGAACATGCAATTCATAAAATCAAATTTTGTCAGAAAATCGTCAGCGGCATAACGACAGTATATGGAATTTACACAAAATTCACAGATTCAAACACCAAATTATCACAGATAGTGTAAAACATCATTGTACTAAGACAGTAAATTCAGACATCCAGATAAATTGTTATTCTATCAAAACTCCGAAGAATTCAAATTACTCGGTAAAAATCTTCTAGAAAATTCTCAAAACGTGCACAATTATCATCTCAGAAACATACTAAAAGTTATGCGGTAAAACTTTTATCAGTACAAAATAATACCTGAATTTTATTAACGAAACCAAAATTCGAAATAGAAAAGTCGTCAAAATCCTCGTTTCTAAAAATTGAGAATGGCGGAATGTGCCTTATCTTGAGTCGGTCAACTTTCTCAACTACAGCTACGGACGGAAATAGACAGAAGTAGCCCAAAAATTACTTTTTTTTCTTTTTTCTTCAATTTTCTCTCTCATGGGTTTTTCTCTCTCTTCAAAAGATCTCATTTCCATATATATCCAACCAGATCGTCTCGGACGATCGCAAATTGTCCTGGGACGATTTGCCTTCTGGACAAAATTCATTCAGACGTGAACAGTAATCGTACCTGGACGAGTTGCTCTTTGGAAAAATTTCGTATGGACGAACCCCAGTTCGTCCTGGGACGAACTTCTCTGTCCCCAAAACCTGTACAAACCAATACCGATCGTCCCAGGACGATCCAACTTCGTCCTAGACGATCCTGGAAGAAAAACAGCTTTCACAATCTCCCCAACTTCAGAAAAATATCGTCATCGACATTTCTAAAACAAAACTGAGTCATAACAGATGCGGATATAACTGTCGCATATCCGACTCTTTCTCCCAAGTCGCCTCTCGTGCTGTTCTATGCTTCCACTGAACTTGAACAATTAGAATCTGTTTATTTCTTAACTTGCGAACATCATAAGCTAAAATCTGTTCAGGCTCTTACTTGTATTGCAGATTCTCCTGAATCTCCACATCATCAGCAGAGAGTTTCTTTTCAGAATCAGATATCTACTTTCTCAAATATAAGAAATTATATTTTAAAAAAAATTATAAATTATATAAGATACGCGTGTCGGACACGTGTATCCAATTTTTTTAATCGGACACGTTTTCGGCGTGTTCGACACGTGTCGGAGGAGTGTCGGACGAGTGTCGTGTCGGACACGGTGTCGGACACTGCACGCCTCTTTGAGGAGAAGTGTCGGTGCATCATAGCTCTTAGAGGGTTGAGCTCTAGATGTGTTAGGAAAGCTAGATGTTTTTTAACTTCAATTGACTATTCTTGCTCATTTTTTCTTAATTAATATACTTTTGTTGAGGATTTCTCTTTCTTCTTCAATAAAAAAATACACTTGCTTAAATATTTATGGCATCTCTTATGATCCTTAGCAACTTTAAGCTAACTGTATTTTCTTTGTGAAAGGAATTTTTTTTGTGAATGCATCTAATATTATTGATTTAACCATGGTTTTTGTTGGAAAACATGACTTAAGAAATAAAATGCGAGTTAGCACTTATAAGCTGATTAGTAGGAAATATGATGTTATTTTCTAATAATTGTGGTTATTTTCCTTTTTATTTTCTATCTTTTGTACTTCCTTTATTTGCTTATATATAGGTGCTCTTTTTAATTAATAAGATATAACAAAGTTTTCTTTCCTTAAACAAGAATGAGCTAACAGCTCAGCAAGACTATACTCACCAATCAAAATCTACAGAAATTCACATCAGAAGCAGTTATTCAAATAGCCGTACATAAATCGTATAACAGACAGAATAGATACTTGATCAAATGGAAATCAAATTACAGAACAGATCAGATCGTACAAATCAGAATTCAAATCAGATAAATTACATTTCAGATATCACATTTTATATATCACATATCACATATCACATATCAGATTTCCTGACACTAACAAAATCTCAACGGATTCTGGCCCCTTATGCCTCCCTTCCCCACTGACAGAATCTCAACGGATTCTGGCCCCTTATGTCTCCATTCCCTGACACTGACAGAATCTCAACGGATTTTGGCCCCTTATGTCTCTCTTCGTGCTTGTAGCACTAGAACAGAACAAATATACAGAATTTTCAGAACATAACTTATTTTCAGATTTATCAGATTTTCTCTGACACAGACATAATCTCAAAGGATTTTGACCCCTTATAACTCCCTTCTGATAGCACATCACATCAGAACATGCAATTCATAAAATCAAATTTTGTCAGAAAATCGTCAGCGGCATAACGACAGTATATGGAATTTACACAAAATTCACAGATTCAAACACCAAATTATCACAGATAGTGTAAAACATCATTGTACTGAGACAGTAAATTCAGACATCCAGATAAATTGTTATTCTATCAAAACTCCGAAGAATTCAAATTACTCGGTAAAAATCTTCTAGAAAATTCTCAAAACGTGCACAATTATCATCTCAGAAACATACTAAAAGTTATGCGGTAAAACTTTTATCAGTACAAAATAATACCTGAATTTTATTAACGAAACCAAAATTCGAAATAGAAAAGTCGTCAAAATACTCGTTTCTAAAAATTGAGAATGGCGGAATGTGCCTTATCTTGAGTCGGTCAACTTTCTCAACTACAGCTACGGACGGAAACAGACAGAAGTAGCCCAAAAATTACTTTTTCTTCTTTTTCTTCAATTTTCTCTCTCATGGATTTTTCTCTCTCTTCAAAAGATCTCATTTCCATATATATCCAACCAGATCGTCTCGGACGATCGCAAATTGTCCTGTCTGGACGATTTGCCTTCTGGACAAAATTCATTCAGACGTGAACAGTAATCGTACCTGGACGAGTTGCTCTTTGGAAAAATTTCGTATGGACGAACCCCAGTTCGTCCTGGGACGAACTTCTCTGTCCCCAAAACCTGTACAAACCAGTACCGATCGTCCCAGGACGATCCAACTTCGTCCTAGATGATCCTGGAAGAAAAACAGCTTTCACAATCTCCCCAACTTCAGAAAAATGTCGTCCTCGACATTTTTAAAACAAAACTGAGTCAGAACAGATGCGGATATAACTGTCGCATATCCGACTCTTTCTCCCAAGTCGCCTCTCGTGCTGTTCTATGCTTCCACTGAACTTGAACAATTAGAATCTGTTTATTTCTTAACTTGCGAACATCATAAGCTAAAATCTGTTCAGGCTCTTACTTGTATTGCAGATTCTCCTGAATCTCCACATCATCAGCAGATAGTTTCTTTTCAGAATCAGATATCTACTTTCTCAAATAAGATACGTGAAAAATATTATGTATATCGGACATTTGATCAGGCAATAACACCTATAAGCAGAATTTTCAACCCTTTCAAGAATTTCAAAAGGTCCGATATACTTTGGACTGAGCTTGCTCGTTCTTTCAAATATGCTAACACCTTTCATCGGACTAACTTTGACATACACAAAGTCACCAATTTGAAATTCAACAAACCTGTGCTTCTGATTGTAATACTTCTGTTGTCGATCTTGTGCAGCTTTCAATCTTTCTTTAATCAGATTGATTTTCAAAACAGTTTCATCCACAAAAGTTGAACCCATTTCTTGTCTATCTCCCACCTCAGTTAGAGTCAAAGGTGTTATACATTTTCTGTCATATAGAGCTTCGTAGGGTGCCATACCAATACTAGATTGAAAACTGTTATTATAAGCAAATTCTATCAGTGGGATATGATCTTCCCAACTACCTCCAAAATCTAGAACACATAACCTTAGAAGATCTTCCAGTACTTGAATAGTCCTCTCAGGCTGTCCATCAGTCTACGGATGAAAGCAGTACAGAAATGCAACTTCGTACCCAAGCCTTGTTGAATACCCTTCCAAAGTCTGGAAGTAAACCTTTCATCTCGATCAGATACAATCATCTTTGGCACACCATGTAATATGACAATTTCTTTAACATATATCTGAGCTAACTTATCCAATGGATCCGTCTGCCTGATCGGAAAAAAATGTGCAGACTTCGTAAATCGATCAACAATCACCCAAATAACATCATGTCATTGCCTTGATCGAGGAAAACCCATAACAAAATCCATCGTTACCTCCTCCAACTTCCACTCAGGGATAGACAATGACTGCAAAAGACCGCCTGGTCGCTGATGCTCTGCCTTCACTAACTGACAAGCTTCGCATTTCGAAACAAACTTCGTTATATCCTTTTTCTTTCCAGGCCACCAAAATAAACTTTTCATATCTCCGTATATCTTACCACTTCCTAAATGAATGGTATAGCCTGAATAGTGAGATTCATACAGAATATCTTTCCTCAGATTTCTAAACACAGGAATCCACAGCCTATTCTTACAGAAAATGATACCAGAATCAGAAATTCATAGTTCAGATTTCTTACCAGATTCAATCTGAACAATCAGCTTGGAATAGTCAGCGTCTGACTTTTGGGCTTCATAGATCCTTTCTTCCAAAGATGACTGAATGTCCGTCTGAGTCAACACACCAGAATCCAGACCAATAGAGGAAATCACCTCCAATTGTAATCTTTTCATATCTCGTATCAGATACTCATCAGAAGTGAGCTGAATACCTGATAGTATAGATGACTTCCTGCTCAGAGCGTCTGCTACCACATTAGCCTTACCAGACTGATACTGAATCGTCAGATCATAGTCCTTGATCAATTCAAGTCATCTTCTTTGCCTCAAATTCAGATCCTTCTGAGTGAAAATGTACTTCAAGCTCTTATGATCCGTAAAGATCTCACACCTGACGGCATACAAGTAGTGACGCCAAACTTCAAAGCAAATACAACTGCAGCCAATTCCAAATCATGTGTCGGGTAATTCTTTTCATGTGGTTTCAGCTGTCTTGAAGCATAAACAATTACCTGACCGTGCTGCATCAGAACACAGCCCAAACTTTTCAGTGAAGTATCACTGAACATCTGAAATCCTTTCGTACCTGACGGAAGTGCTAACACTGGAGCAGAAGTCAAACAATCCTTCAATCTCTAAAAACTAGCTTCACACTTTGGCGTCCAAACAAAAGCTACTAACTTCTGAGTCAGTCTCGTCAGAGGTGCAGAAATCTAAGAAAATCCCTTCTCAAACTTTCTATAATAATCAGCCATGCCCAAGAAACTATGTATCTTAAATACCGTAGTAGGCCTTGGCCAATTAACAACTGCCTGAATTTTCTGGGGATCAACAGAAATATCTTCGCCGCTCACTACATGCCCCAGAAAAGAAATGTTCTTCAGCCATAATTCACATTTGGAGAATTTAGCAAACAACTGGTGTTGCCTCAATGTCTCCAACACAGTTCTTAAATGTCTAGTATGATCTTCTTCAGAAGTAGAATATACTAGAATATCATCTATAAAGACGATCACAAACTAATTCAGATACTCCTTGAACACTCTGTTCATCAGATCCATAAAAACAGCAGGTGCATTGGTTACCCCAAAAGGCATAACCAAAAACTCATAGCGCCCATACCGAGTACTGAAAGCTGTCTTCATTACATCATCTTCCTTTACTTTCACCTGATAGTACCCAGATCTCAAATCAATTTTTGAGAACACAGAAGATCCAGCCAGCTGATCAAACAAATCGTCAATTCATGGCAATGGATACTTATTCTTGATTGTGACTTTATTCAGATCTATGTAATTCACACACATACGCATTGTC
This sequence comes from Dendrobium huoshanense, assembly GCA_016618105.1. NCBI lineage: Eukaryota > Viridiplantae > Streptophyta > Magnoliopsida > Asparagales > Orchidaceae > Dendrobium > Dendrobium huoshanense. The sequence continues at coordinate 24,368,416 of CM028354.1, read as the reverse complement.
CTGTCCTTCTTCTTCACAAACAGAACAGATGCTCCCCAAAGATAAACACTAGGACGAACAAATCCTCTATCCACCAACTATTGGAGCTGAACTTTCAACTCTGAAAGTTCCTTCGGTGCCATCCTGTACGGAGCCTTAGATATCGGAGCTGTACTCGAAAATACATCAATACAGAACACAACATCTCTATCCGGAGGCAAACTAACCAACTCTTCAGGAAATACATCTGAAAACTCTCGTACAACCGGGATATCAGAAATAGAACCCGCATCTATATTCATATCCCGTATTGAGGTCAAAAATACCGTATAACCATTCTTCCACAATCTTCTGACTTCTAACATAAAAATCAGACAAGATAAAACTCTTCTTAACCCTTGAAATACACATCTTTCACCATCCAGAAACAAACTCACTTGTTTCTTTAAACAGTTAATCTGAGCCTCATACAGACTCAGCCAATCCATGCCCAAAATCACGTTATACGAAGAAATTGGCAACAAAATCAAACTCGATTTACATTTTTTGCCAGAAATATCAATTTCACAGAAACAAAACTTCCGAGCAATCAAATTATTCCGAGCCGGCAAAAGAACAAAAAAAGAAACCGGTAACATCACAGAGTCCAGATGCAAAGCATCAAAACAACGCTCGGAAAAAAATGAGTGACTGACTCCAGAATAAAAAAAAAACACGATGGGGATGATCAAAAATATAAACCGTACCTGTCACCACATCCGGAGCATCTCGAGCCTCTTGCTGATTCAAACTATACACATGTGGCTGAACTGGAGCTGGAGCTACAGAACTACCAGACTCCCTCTGACTACCACTAGGTGGTCTCCTCGCCACAGAACCTGATCTACCAGCTCTACTAGATAATCCTTCAGAAACAGTACATGGAGGAACTGTCCTCGGTCTTACTGCTGATCTAACAAAACTATCAGATATGGACTCCGATCGTCGATCAAATCCAGTTTGTGGACATTCTGCAATCCGATATCCTGGCTGACCACATCTGAAACACTAACCAGTTATCCTGTAGCACTGACCAAAATGTTTTCTTCCACAAGTCTGGCACACAGGTACCCCACTGACTGATCCAGAACTAGTAGTACTGCCATTACCAAAAACTGTAGTGGATCCTGACTGTCCACTCCTCCTGGAGTCTCCAGAAACAAATATCTTCTTTCCAGAAAACCTACTGCCAGAAGCATCACCAGTAAACCTCTTTCTAGTGGCAGTCCACCGCTGCTGAGTAGCCATCAGATCATTCTCTATCAGACGAGCTCTCTTCACAAGCTCAGAGAAATCAGAAATATGAAATGGTACCAGGGGCTGCCTCAGACTATCTCGTAGTCCCCTCAGAAATCTATAGCACTTCTCAGCAGAAGTACTCACCAACTGCGGAGCATATCGTGCCAGAACAGTAAACTCTGCCTCGTATTGCATCACTGTCCTGCTCCCCCGAACCAACCTCAGAAAAGTCTCCTGCATTTGCTGTCTTGCAGAAGGAGGTACAATCCACGATCGAAATACCTCAGAAAATTCTTTCAAAGTAATCAGAGAGTTCAATTTACCTCGGAATTTCTCTTCCTGTTGGCCCATCCACCAGTGCTCAGCTTCGCCATCTAACAAAAAATAGCTATTGGTACCTTTCTGTTCGAAGGACACTGCATACCGTCAAAAGTCTTCTCCAACCTTCTTAACAAATCCTCAGCTGCTCTGGGCTCAACAGTTCCCTCAAACCTCGGAGGTTTCAATCTCAAAAACATCTGTAGATGTCTATCTACATCTTCAGATCGAACAGTAAAGGCTCTATTCTGTGTCTTGCTCATCATCTGAGCAACCAACGTAGCAAACTGAGAAACTGTATCAGAACCAACCACTGGGGCAGAACTGTTCACAGGAGCTGCCTGACTAGCACTCTGTCCATCAGTCATATCTGGGTCTGGCAGATCTATAATCACACTGAAAACTATGCACAAAACAACATAATAAAAATCCAGACAACCCAGAACACCCCCGACAGACTTACAGATCAATTCCTATAGTTTTGTCTACAATCTAAATTCCAAAACCATTGCTCTGATACCACTAAAGATTTGTCATGACCCAACCCGACCGGAACGAATCCCTTCGCATCGGGCAGCGACAATAATTGAAAATCTATGATCTAATTTTGGAATTTGCTTCAGAACTTTCTTCCAGATATTCAAACAAATAAAAACACAGAGCTGCTATAAACTTCAAATACATATATAGAAATGCATCCACCATTTTCTTCTTTCTTTCATCAAAATAATCATATACAATATAGTGCATTGCTACAGACAGAAAGAACAGAACAGAAAAGTCATGACTGTATAAAAATAAAAGTACAAAAATACCTAATCTCTGATCAGACACTAAACGACTAATCCAAGACTTTCTTCCCTTTCTCAGAACCTGAAAACAACGCAGAAAATAAGGATGAGCTAACAAATAAGCAAGACTACACTCACCAATCAAAATCTTCAGAAATTCACATCAGAAAACACATCAGAAACAATTATTCAAATAGTCGTACAAAAATTGTATAACAGACATAACATATACTTGATCAAATGGAAATCAAATCACAGAACAGATCGAATCGTACAAATCAGAATTCAAATCAGATAAATCACATTTCAGATATCACATATCACATATCACATATCAGATTCCCGAACCCTGACAGAATCTCAACGGATTCTGGCCCCTTATGCCTCCCTTCCCTGACACTGACAGAATCTCAACGGATTCTGGTCTCTTATATCTCCCTTCCCTGACACTGACAGAATCTCAATGGATTCTGGCCCCTTATGTCTCCCTTCGTGCTTGTAGCACAAAAACAGAACAGATATACAGAATTTTCAGAACAGAATTTATTTTTAGATTTCTCAGATTTTCCCTGACACAGATAGAATCTCAAAGGATTCTGACCCCTTATAACTACTTTCTGATAGCACATCACATCAGAACATGCAATTCAGAAAATCAAATTTCGTCAGAAAATAGTCAGCGGCATAACGACAGTATACGAAATTTATACAAAATTCACAGATTCAGAAATTTACCAAATTATCACAGATAGTGTAAAACATCATTATAAGACTTTCATTGTACTGAGACAGTAAATTCAGACATCCAGATAAATTGTTATTCGATCAAAACTCCGCAGAATTCAAAATTCCCGGTAAAAATCTTCCAGAAAATACTCAAAACGTGCACAATTATCATATCAGAAACATACCAAAAGTTATGCGGTAAAACTTTTATCAGTACAAAATAATACCAGAATTTCACTAACGAAACTAAAATTCGAAATAGAAAAGTCGTCAAAATCCTCGTTTCTGAAAATTGAGAAAGGTGGAATGTGTCTTACCTTGAGTCGGTCAACTTTCTAAACTACAGCTACAGACGGAAACGGACAGAAGTCGCCCAAAAATCACTTTTTCTTCTTTTTCCTTCGATTTTCTCTCTCCTGGGCTTTTCTTTCTCTTCAAAAGATCTCATTTCCATATATATCCAACCAGATCGTCTCGAACGATCGGAAATCGTCCCGGGACGATTTGCCCTTTGGACAAAATTCGTTCAGACATGAATAGTAATCGTACCTGGACGAGTTGCTCTCTGGAAAAATTTCGTACGGACGAACCCCAGTTCGTCCTGGGACGAACTTCTCTGTCCCCAAAATATGTACAAACCTGTACCGATCGTCCCAGGACGATCCAACTTCATCATGGACGATCCTGAAAGAAAAACAGCTTTCACACAGTTTGCCCTTGCCATGTCTTTGTCTTCGTACTTGGAGCTTGTTTTTTTTAGCCTTCACTCATATCCATGATCTAAGTTTTTTTATTAATTTTTTTAGATTCTTTCTACCTCTTTTCTCGCAGTGCCATTGCCTCTCCTTCTCCTCTTCTTGAGGCGAGACCATCCTTAACAATTCGTATCATCTACAATTTTTTTTGTTTTCTTGTTGGTTTTTTTGACAAAGTTTAGAAAATTGATGCATCTCCTCTGCCTCTCAATGAAACCAAAATTTTTAGAATAGCTATCAATTGATTTTGTTGTTCTCACCTAGTTACTCAGTAACCTTGAACCATTTATGGCTTTAATTGTAGTAGTGTTCTAAGATAATTAAAAAAAGGGACTTTTTATTCCACTTATTTCTAAAAAATAATATTTCTTATGTTCACACCTTATATTTTGAGTTATTGTTTCTTTAATAAAATGATATGCTTCTCCAAGAATGATACTACATTAACTCTTTGCTATTTTATTAATTGACTCCTATGAGTGACTCTCTGTAACTATTCTTGATAATGTTACCTTTCTTCATCTTGTATTGGGCGATCCTCCTTTTCTTTTACCCTTACTATTTTTGAATATCTTTGATTTTTTTGATTCTTTTCATGCTACTTTCAAACTCTTTTGGTTCTTTTTGTGCATCTTTTTGGTTTACTCTTCTTCTCATTATTATGACCCTACTAGTCTTCATGTCTATACCTTCACAGATTTCACATTTCATGAATCTGTTTGTTACTGTATGCCTTCTTCTTATTCGTCTTATTCATCAATTCCTCTTCCTTTGGAGCTACTATGACCATTTCTCCTCTTGTCCAAGTATACCTTATGTGAAACCATGCAAGGAAAATAAGAACTGCTTAGGGATGTTAATATTTGATTACCAAAGCTTTACTAGTTATAGACTTCTTGTTCACCCAAATTAGGCTTTTAGAATTATCAAGTAGAAATATTGTAAGGCATGCAGTTACAACTAGATTAACAAGATGCTTACAATTTAACAACATAAAATAGAGAAGTAATGTTATGGCAAAGAAACACTAATCCACGGTTTAACAAATAGATTTGCTCACCTTGGATCCTTCACTCACACTCTTGGTGGAGGTGCTTTAGTGGGGGAAGATTGAGAACAAGCTTAGCGATGCCACTAGAAGACAAATGATGCCCAAGCTGTAGTTCGTTGGAGAGGTGGCCGGCGGCGGGGAATCCATGAGTTGACTAGTGAGTATCCAAAGCCGAGCAAGAAGGTACTAGCGTGAAAAGGATGCGATCTAAATAATCTTCCACGGAAGCGTCCACGTCTAGGTTCTCGTCGAAGAAAGGAGATTCAAGAATGTTGGTTCGTCCTTGATCATCATATAAGAAGCCATGGTCGACTTCCAGATCGGCCATGCATAGTGGTGACGTCAGTTGGAGAAGAATAATCTTGAGATTTGTGAGGAGAGGAGAGAATGGTGGAAGATGACTTGGCGAGGGTGAGGGGAGGCTAGGGTTAGGGTTTCCTTTGGGTTGAGCCAAGTGGTGGGGGAAAAAGGTGAGAAGAAAAATCTGAATTCTGAATTTCAGATTTTCTTTAGAGAGGGGGCGCCAAAATTAAATTCAAATTAACTCTATTAAGGGGTTAATGGGGCCGGTGGCTATTAGGGAATTTAGGAGGGGATTAATTGTTGCTTAGGTGGCAAAGTGGAGAGAGTGAGGGGAGAGAGAGGGGGTCGGTCCTATGGGGGTTGAAAATTGTGTCTAGGTTCATTGTAAGTGGGGCCCAAGTGATTGAGGATTTGATTAGATTTGAATGGTTTCCTAATTGGGTTTTATCATTTAAGAAGGTATTTGAAATTCAAATTTTAAATTGAATTCAATCAGGAAACTTCCTAAATGACAAGGGGTTAATTTAGGAAAGTAATGAAAGCTTACTTGAATTTGAAATTCAAACTCCAAGGCTTAGCCTTGGATTGGCCGGCAGGTGGGGCTCCAATGGAGCCGGCGGCTTTGGTGTTGGCTCCGGTGGAAGGGAGGTTGGAGGGATTTAGTGGGACAGGTGAGGGGAAAAGGGGATCCGTCGGGCTAAGGGGAGGGGAAGACGTGGGGGTGTTGGCCGGCGGCAAGTAGGCGGGTGGGGAGGTGGGGATGGCTAGAAGAAAAGAGAAAAGGGGAAGAAAAAATAAAGAACCAACAGCTCTCACGAAGGGGGTTGTTGGGTAGTCCGTGTGAGCCTCTCCTAGGCTACTCCTCTCCTCTAGAACTCACAAAGAGATCATGAGCAAAAGCTGTATTTTTTCATATCAATAATCATCATCCCAAATACAATGACCTATATATAGGTCTCACCAAAAAGAAAAGAAGTAAAGATTAAAATGCCCTCGGGGCTACAACATCAAATGACCACCCATAAGGGTAAAACAATAAAAACTGAAAATAAAATAAACTACTACATAAAATGACTCAAAATATAAGCTCCTGATCGTAGCCGTCGATCTCTGGTGTCTCCGATGGTACATGTGTCGAAATCTCTAGCTGATGTCCTCATCAATACCCATGTTGCCCTTGCCTATCATTTATACTAATTGCTTCATACATATTGTCCGACGCGACTAAGCATCCTTTTATTGGAGAGTATTTTGATCTCCATGTATTTGTTGCCTTAAAATGGCGAATGACATTATACTGATCATCCTCTTCATTTTATATGTCAATTGATCATTGTCATCTAGTTTTTGCTGTTCTTTTATATTTTATCTTTTTTTCTATTCGAAGTACATGCCAAGATGCTTTACAAGATGCATGATGGAAATAGGCTATGGATATTGAAATGTCCATGTGTTTGTTGCCTCAAAAAGGTGAATGAAATTATAATAATCATCCTATTCATCCTATATGTCATTTGATCATTTCATCTAGTTTATGATATTTTTTCTTGTTTTTGTCTTTCTTTTCTATTCCTAGAACCAATGTTTAAAATTGCGTATTCAGGTATTGAGGCGTTTTTCATTCGTGAGGCGAGGCGTAAGCCTCAAGGCGTTTTGAGGCGTAAGCCTCAAAATCAAAAGATTGCGTAAACATAAAATGATAATTTTTTTATATACTAATGAGTGAATAATATAAAACATAAAAAAGCATAAGATATGAAGTGAAATCAAAATATCTCAATAATAAGACAACATGAAATATAGTTCAACTCAAAATTCTATCTTTCTCAAATCCCAGTATTCTTTTCATTAACATATAATTCCAATTTTCAAAAACAAATAGCAATGACATATCACATAAGAACTCATAAGTCATCAACACTGTCATCACTAAGGGGTTCTTCATTTGAATCATCATTATGATGAACTACTCTCTCCCCTTCCTCCTCTCCTATAGAGTCCAATGTCGGGCATTTACTTCAAGATTTATGTAAGTTTTAATATATATAGCGTGAGGCGTAAGCCTCATGCCAGTGAACAAGGCGGGCCTCAACCAAGTTGAGGCGCAAGCCTCATAAAAAAACTCAATGCGTAAGCATCGAGGCGTTTTTTACTGGAATTGCGCAAAGGCGGGCCTCAAGGCGAGCCTAATATTGCGCAATTTTAAACCATGCCTAGAACACACACAGAGGCTTTGCAAAATGCATGGTGGAAATAGGCTATAGATGTTGAAATGTCCACCTTACTTAATCAATAGAGTCAATATTTGATAATCCTTTATCATAATATTAAATTGACCCCATATTGATGTGTTGATATCATTAAGTTTCATTATTATGGCCCCATTAATAAAAAATATGTTTGTCTTATTATCAAATATTTACTCAAGTCTATGAAATATATTATTATGATATATTTTCTCCAATTTCTCTCCTCAAGTTTGTATATAAATTTTTTTTGCCATCATTAATGAACGATGACCTTCAAATAGATATCAGTAATGTTTTTCTCTATGATGATCTTATTGAAGCTTGTACATGAAAAAATAGCCTAATTTGTTTTAAGAGAGTCAAAGCTCAATAAGGCCATATATAAGCTCAAGCAAAGTCCTTGAGCTTGATTTCATAAATTCTGTAAGATTCTTAGGGAGATCATCCTTAACTGTATTTGTGGGCTCCGAAAATTCGGCCCCGGCCTCCGCTCGCTTTTCTTTTATTCGGCGAGGGAGTTTTAACGAACTAAGTTCCGGGGTAAATTTTGGAAGGCAGATGGGTTTGTAGATAAGACACTACCCAGAGATTTCGCCCTCATTTTGTGAGGACTTTATGATCTGAGTTTTGGTTTCCTATAGGCGCAAGCCCCTATAGTTAATTACCCCTCCCGATCACGAGAGAGAACTTTCGATTAAGGCTAGTCATCAATCAGATACGTAGAGAATACGTGTTATCTGGCATATAGTAGCAGCAATGGATTTTGATTGTTAGAAAATTGTTGGAAATTGAAGAGTTGGGTTAGGAAGATTTGATATTTAAATAGAAATTGCACCATCCTACACTTAAAGCGGATGGTGGGGGAATGGATGATAGACCCGATCAAGATCCCATGGTTCCGTCGTCCCGGGTCATCGTGGTCCCTGGTCTACTTAGTCAGAGGAGGTAGTCGACCCAACCTGACAGAAGGATCCTTGTCGGCAGCTATGGGTTGCTTCGTCCAAGGGGACCTTGTAGACCGGGGTTGAATGTTTGTCTAAGGGGACAAATTTGAATCCACCTTAGCTAACAGAGGGCTTTGTGCCCTATCGATCATATCCTATTGATTCATATCTCAAGGATTTAACGCCATTAAGGAGCGTATTGGCTCTGGCCATAACCGCTATCTGTGGTGCCATTTGGCGGCAAAACCACTCGGTTCAGAGGGCCCCGGGTCATAACCGTTTACCTGCAGTGCCATTTGGCGGCGAAACTGCCGGTTAGAGGACACGTACCACGTCCTTATTGGCAAGAGATTGTTTGAGAATGAATCCTAGTGATATTTTCGACTAGGCATTTCGCTCTTTGTGAGCTAGAGTTTATTTGAATTTGTCCACCCCGACAAACTGTTGCGGATGATGGATGGGCTTCGCTTTAAGCGATTGATAGGATGATTTCATTTTTAAATATTTTTGGAATTTTGAATATTTTTGGGATTTTGGGTTTTTGAGATTTTTGTGGAGTTTTGGAATATTTGAAATGTACTTTGGATATTTGGGAGATGTTTGAAAAATGTTTGGGAACCCCTCCGGTTGAGATCTGCATTCAACACGGCCATCATCGGGGTGTTTGGGAGTCATTTTCACTTTATGGATTGAACCTTGTCAACTCTATCGGGCTGTCGATAGAGGATCGGGTTTCGTAGGCTTTGTACCCTTATTAGTGAATTCATATTGTTATAGGCCTTGAAAGCCTAATATGAATGTATTAAGACAAATATGACGGTCGTCACAACCGTATATTTGTTTGTTGGTTCGAACCCTGTCAACTTCTATTTACCCGTATAGAAGGATCGGTTTTGAATCTGAATTTACTTGTCAATCCGCGCTGCATCTCTAGACGTCACGTGTGTACCAATAACACGCTCGCCGGGGCCCATGCGGGTTTTATAATTATTTTTACCCCTTTTAGTGTACCTATGTGTATACAATTTATAGTGCACGTGCAGGAGTATTCTTGGAATAGACGCCTTCTGTCTGCTTGTACGGAGGTTGCAGATCCGGTGGCGTGGCGTAGCAGCTTCTAAATGGAGTTTGTTCGCTACTTCGTACAGGTAGACTGTCGTGCACTACTTGTTGATTTTTGTAGGCGGGTCATAGTGCACTAACTAATCTCCTGCCTTAGGTTCGTAGATGCTTGTATTCGTTGTAGTTGTTTGGCTCATGTAGTACATCCGTCATTGTTATGAGTGGACAGGTAGATGTATTCCTTCATAGACTGAAATTGACTTCAGGATACTGCATTTACTGAAGTCTTTCTGTATCTACCCAAAGTGGCATTTGACACATATATTTGTCTTCGTAGAGAGCTGATATGTGTTGCAGATCTTTTGTAGTGACTTATAGGAGTTCGTATTGTTGCTTGTGAGTGAACCGACATTTCACTTCCATTTGAGAATGAATGACCTTCATTCATTCATTGACCTCTTTATTTGCAGGGGATACATACCTTCTACGACGACCTCCTGGAAGTATTTTGTAGAAGATCCATTGCTTCTGCATCGAATCCACCCTTTCACCAATCTCGGGTGGTTTGATGATTGCACTTGCTTGTAGGAAGGCGGATCATTCATCATTGGTCTCCCGTATCGCCATCTCAATCAACAGGCGTTATAGGGATTGTCGTAGGAGATTTACATCTTATTGTGGTCATTTCACATTCGTAGACATTTGAATCAACTACCTTCTAGTTGCAAAGAACATGTGTATCTGTCCTCGATCGGATGGTTATTGGCGCTAACGAGCATTTGCTTTCATTGTGTGCTACGCTGAATACATCCGTAAGAAGTGTTATGGTTTGATTGGTGTCGAATGTGAGGGATCAACGATGTTCAAATCGGACTCAAGCCTGAACTCTTCCAAGTCCAGTTCAAATCAAATTCATGAGCTCAATGCACAAGATCATTTCTATGTCCGTTGTAGTCCAACTCAAGTACTCGCTTGAGTTCGAATTGTTCAAGTCATTAATGTTCAGGTCCAGAGTACAAGTTCAAGTTAATTGTTCATTCACATCCTTGCTCGTCTTGCAAGTTCAAGTCTTATAATTCGATTCAAGTCATTTGAGTTTGAATGTTCAATATCAAATTCTTGCTCGAGTCCAGTCTAATTTCATGTTCTTTTCAATTTTGAATTTGAATTAAGTCTTTTATTAGTGTCTTTGGAGTTCAATCAGGTCTAGGTACGAGTCTCATTTTTGTTCACTTGATGTGCAAATCAAGTCCAAGTACGGTCCGTCTTCACCCGAAATTTCGGCAGCCTCCCGGCGTCTCCCCCGTTTAGGGGAAAACTACGAGAAAACTGGGCCTTTCCCACCACGCGCAATAAAGGCGTGTATGGTAGGTGTCCTCTGACGAGAACACCGCGGCCGTGATTTTTTTTTGTTCATCCCACCACGCGCAATAAAGGCGTGTATGGGGTCTTTGACGGTACCTGTTTAAATGCACAATTTGCTTTCCCCCCGCTCAGGGGTACTTATGAGTGACCCCGCCTCGCCGTAGGTGCCGCACCAGGGTCCCTTCCCACCATGTGCAATAAAGACATGTATGGCGGTTTTCCGGTGCGCCACAAACGCCGAAGTAGAGTTTAGGCGATTGCTTGCTTCGTCGTAATCATCAGATCGGCGTCCCATCCCACCACGCGCAATAAAGGCGTGTATAGGAGTTTTTCCGGTCTGCTGCAAACAACGACGCGAGAAATCTGAGTTTAGAGAGTTCGTACCTTCGCGGGCTTTGTCGATGTCTCGTTTAAGAATGTGCAGTTTGCTTTCCCCCCGCTCGGGGGTACTTATGAGTGACCCTGCCTCGCCGTAGGTGCCGCACCGGGGTCCCTTCCCACCATGTGCAATAAAGACATGTATAGGCAGTTTTCCGGTGCGCCACGAACGTCGAAGTAGAGTTTAGGCGATTGCTCGCTTCGTCGTAAGCATCCGACCGGCGTCCCATCCCACCACGCGCAATAAAGGCGTGTATAGGAGTTTTTCCGGTCTGCTGCAAACAACGACGCAAGAACCTGAGTTTAGAAGATCCGTACCTTCGCGGGCTTTGACGGTGTTGACTCGTGGATCGAGGGAGAGAGGGTAGCATATAATTAATTATAGTTATCCTTAATTAATTATATTTACTTATAATTAATTATAATTAATTAAAATAATTAATTACTTTTAATAAAATTAATTAGAAATGACTAATTATAATTAAATTTAATTAATTATAATTAGGACATATTAATTAATTTTAATAAATGATAATTAATTAATAATAATTAATAATAATTATTAGTTAAATTTAATTCTAATTAAAATTAGTCATAATTAATTAAAACTAATTATAACCATTTAATTAAAATTAAATATAATTAATCATGTTAAATATAATTAATTAAAATAAATATAATTAAAAATATTTTTAATTAAAACCAATTTTGCCCTTTCTCTCTGTTTGAGAATTTACGGGATTTGGCCGAAGTTGCACGCGAGAGGGAGAAGTTACCTTCACAGTAAGTGAGCTCCCGTGGTTGCTTCGATCAAAATGCCGCAACTTCCAATCCGACAGGGAGAGAACGTCGGAGGAGGAGGTGAAGTCGGCGGCAAGTAGAGAGGTAGGGTTCAGTGCTTCCCTCTCTCTCTCCCCCTCTCTCTCCCTCTCTCTCTCTCTGCTTCTCTGAGATCGGGATCGGCACAGGCAGAGGAAGGATCGGAGGGGTAGGGCGCGGCTTGGAGGAGTTCGGCCGGCTTTGGAGTTCGACAGTGGAGAAGGTAATGGCTGTTGGGGTTCCGATAGAGGGGTGACTGGGTTCGGTCAGAGAGGAGGAGGTGAGTTCGGCGGTGGAAGAAGAAGACAGAAGGAGTTGTCGGAGCAGTGAGAGAGCTAGGGGAGAAGAGTTGAGATCGGGAGCTTGTGTGTGTCCGAAGAAGCTGAGCGATCGACTTCGTTTTATAGCCGCGAATGGGAGGCGATCGAAGCGGTTCGCAGGATTTAGGCAGGATTTCCGCAGACTTTTCGGAGAAACGACGCAGACGGCGCCGAATCGACAGGATTCGCGGAGGCTTTCGTGGATCCGATGGGTATGTGCCTGTTGACCCTCTCCCGTAAAAAAAAAAAAAAATCAAAATCCCTACCTACTCACTGCCAACCCACGTCGCTCCCCACGTCGAGTCGTTCGTCGCACGTCGAAGCCACGACCGATGTCATTTCTCCCCACGTCGCGGCAGCTCGCACGACTTGGCGTCGTTAAAAGCCAACGAAAAAGAGGCCTTCGGCCTCCTCTCGCTCTTTCCTCTCCTCCGAACTCTCTCCCCTTTGCTGCTTCGGCTCCGTCGCTGCTGCCCGATCTCCTTCCGATCCAGAGAGAGAGAGAGAGAGAGAAGTTGAAGGCCCTACCTGAAGCCGACCTCCACCTTCCCTATCCGACCCCAACAAGCCGCAGCCCTGTGCGGCTTTCTCCTCCGACCCCGTCGTGGTTGTGCGACATCGCTCCTTCTCCGACTTTCCTCCCTGCGGACCGAAAGTTACAACATTTTGATCGGAACCAGAACAGGAGCTCGCGGCTGTGTGGGTAACTTTCTCCCTTTCACGCACTTGCCCGGCCAAATCCCGTAAATCCTCTGAGCCGAGAGTGGGGGGAGGGAGAATAAAATTTTTATTATATAAAAAATGTTTTTTTTTTATATATGTATAATTAATTATATTAGTTTTAATTAATTGTGATTAATTTTAATTAATTTATTTAATTATAATCTAATTATTTTAATTATAATTAATAATAAAAATGATGATGTTTAATTAATTATGATTAATTAAGTTTGATCATAATTAATTATTTCATTTTTATTATTAATTATCATTAATATAATTAATTATATTTAATTAAATTTAATTATTATTAATTATAATTAATTAAGATTAATTTAATTAAAATGATAAGATGTTCACATGCTTATCCCGCCTCGACATCCGTGCCCTCCACCACCGGCCGTCAAAGGTATAATTTATGGAACCCAGGCTTTCTTTCTTACCTCGTCCTGCGTGTCGAGTCGGCGGTCTGCCCATACACGCTTTTCTTAGCGTGGTGGGAGGGGCAACCGGCGCGACACCTACGACAAGGTAGGCGAGCGATCCTTGGTTCCAAATCCTTCTTCGAAGTTCGTAACGCACCGGCAAACCACCTATACACGCTTTTCTTAGCGTGGTGGGAAGGGAACCCGGTGCGATGCGTACGACGAAGTAGGGATGTCCATAAGTACCCGCTTGCGGGAAAACAACTGCTTTTTCTCTTGCAACAGGTACCGAGAAGACCCATACACGCTTTTCTTAGCGTGGTGGGGACAAAGATTTTACACGGCCGCGGTGTCCTTGAAAGAGGGCACCTACCATACACGCTTTTCTTAGCGTGGTGGGAGAGGCCCAGTTTTTCTCGTAGTTTTCCCCTAAACGGGAGAGACGCCGGGAGGCTGCCAAAATTTCGGGTGAAATACTACTACACTCGGACCTGTTTTGAACTCAAAAGAACAAAATATTTGGACCAAACAAGAAAGAGCAGTGAACTTTTGAACATGAACTTTGGACCGCCGAACTTGATTGAATACGAGCAGAGGACCTGAACAAAATTCAAATGATTTCTAAATATCAAAATCCAAATAAAATGAAATCAAATTGGGATCAAATCCAAATGAAAAAATAAACATCCAATTGAATGCAAAGGACCGCAGGGGACATAGAACTTGAGCTTACATATTGAGCTTGTGGATTTGATAGAACTCCAACTTGAACAACACACAAGATCTCAATGCATGCAAGTAAATAATGTATCGGACTCTTACAACAGTCTCTACGAAATCAGGAGCACCGTACCTGCAAGAATGAGATGCATTGGTATCCCTCTTACATATACTGTTGGAATCTCCTACGACAATCCCTACAAACGCCTGTTGATTGAGAAGGCGACGTTGGAGATCAATCGTCAAAGAGCCGCCCCTTGCAAGCAGGTGCAATCATCAAACCACCCGAGATTGGTGAAAGGGTGGATAAGATGCAAAAATAATAGGTCCGCTGCAAATGCATTCAGGAGGTCGTAGCGGATATAATGGTCCTCCGCCAGCCAATACAAGCCGCTTGTGGATAACAACAGTGTGTATGTCGTATGTACAACGAACCACTGTGGACATAAGTACATCTCCAACGATGATCCCTACGAGATCAAACAAATACAACGACAACCACCTGAGATTGGTGAAAGGTGGTTTCAATGCAAAAGCAAGGGTTCTCCTACGAATACTACTAGAAGGTCGTAGCGGATACAACCGATCTCCTCCAAATGCACATGAATACTTGTGAATAACAACAGTGGGCATATCATAAGCACATCAAGCCACTGTGGGCACAAGTATAAATATCTCCTACGACGGTCTCTACGAGGTCAAACAAGTACATTCAAACCACCTGAGATTGGTGAAAGGTGGATATGATTGAAAGTGATAATGGCTCTCCTACGAACATCTCCAGGAGATCGTAGCAAATACCACGGGTCCTTTCAAATAAGCACGAACCACTTGTGGATAACAACAGTGCGTACATCGTAAGTATGACGAACCACTGTGGACACAAGTACATATATCACCTACGACAGCGGTGATCAAAATCTATAAGTACACTGAGTACAACGACAACCCAATGTACGAAAAAGTCTACTACACTAAAGATCTTGAAAGGAGATATTCTCAAAGTGAAATGACAATCAGTGGACTTCAAAGTCCAAAAGAATTCATCCCCGGTGATTGAGAAAGGGGGAGTCAATATCAAAACGCAACGCCACCGGATCTGCAACACTGATACAAGCAGACAGAAGGCGTCTACAATCTACAACTCAACGCCACCGGATCTGCAACACTGATATAAGCAGACAGAAGGCGTCTATTCCAAAAATACCCCCCATGTGCACCATAAATTGTATACACATAGGTACACTAAAAGGGGTAAAAGAAATTATAAAACCCGCATGGGCCCCGGCGAGCGTGTTATTGGTACACACGTGACGTCTAGGGATGCTGCGCGGGGAAACAAGTGAATTCAAGTTCGAATCCGATCCTTCTATACGGATCAATAGAAGTCGACAGGGTTCGAACTATCAAATAGATACACGGTTGTAGCGACCGGTGTATTTGTCTAAATACATTCTTTTTAGGCCTTCAATGCCTAAAATCAAGAAAATTCATGAACAAAGGCACGAAGCCTACGAGAAACCCGATCCTCGAGCAAAAGCTTGATCGAGTTGACAAGGTTCAATCAACAAATGGAAATGACCCCAAAACACCCCGATGATGGCCGTGTTGATTGCTTATTTCAACCGGAGGGGTCCACAATATATTTCAAAAATGCATTCAAACCTATACAAAATCCAAATATTTCACCCCGATGATGGCCGTGTTGAATGATGATCTCAACCGGAGGGGTTAATTTCAGGCATTCTCAAATGCCTCCCAAAAAGTCCAATCAAAATCCAAAGCTCCACAAATCCCAAATTCCCAGATATTTAAATCTGAAATCAATCCATCAATCGCTTAAAGCAAATTCCATCCGCCCTCCGCAACAGTTTGCCAAGGCGGACAAATTCAAATAAACTCTAGCTCACAAAGAGCCAAATGCCTAGTCGAAAATATCACTAGGATCCATTCTCAAATAATCTCCTGCCAGTAAGGACGTGGTACGTGTCCTCTAACCGGCGGTCTGCCGCTAAATGGCCACCGCAGGATAAACGGTTACGACGACCCGGGGCCCTCTGAACCGCGTGGTTTCGCCGCCAAATGGCACCACGATATCTCGGTTATGGTCAGAGCCAATACGCTCCTTACTGACATCAAATCCTTGAGATATGAATCAATAGGATATGATCGATAGGGCACAAAGCCCTCTGTCAGCTAAGGTGGATTTAAATTTGTCCCCTTAGACAAACATTCAACCCCGTTCTATAAGGTCCCCTTGGACGAAGCAACCCATGGCTGCCGACAAGGATCCTTCTGTCAGGTTGGGTCGACTACCTCCTCTGACTAAGTAGACCAGGGACCACGATGGCCCGGGACGACGGAACCATGAGATCTTGATCGGGTCTATCATTCATTCCCCCACCATCCGCTTTAAGTGCACGATGGTGAATTTCTATTTAAATATCAAATCTTCCAAATTTTTCAAACCTTTCCAAATACTCAAATCCAAATCCAATTTCTACCAATATCAAAACCCATTGCTGCTACTATATGCCAGATAACACGTATACTCTACGTATCTGATCGACGACTAGCCTTAATCGAAAGTTCTCTCTCGTGATCGGGAGGGGTAATTAACTATAGGGGCTTGCGCCTATAGGAAACCAGAACTCAGATCATAAAGTCCTCACAAAATGAGGGCGAAATCTCTGGGTAGTGTCTTATCTACAAACCTATCTGCCTTCCAAAATTTACCTCGGAACTTAGTTCGTTAAAACTCCCTCGCCGAATGAATAAAGAAATCGCGCGATGCGGAGGCCGGGGCCGAATTTTCGGAGCCCACAGATTTCTGGCGACTCCGCTGGGGATTGGTTTCTCTTTCCATCTTCGGCTAGTTGTCTCAGTGTTATAGTAGTAGCAAAAAAAAAATAATAATGATAATATTGAGCTCTGTACGGTGAACATCAGGATGTGACATTTGGTCTCTGTATCCAAAGATCCATCACTGAAAGGTCCCGATAGAGTCAAAAGCCAACAATCGGAGTCGCCCACAGATTTCTGGCGACTCCGCTGGGGAATGGTTTCTCTTTCCATCTTTGGCTAGTCATATAAATGTTATAGTAACAGCCAAAATGCTATGCTCTATATGGTGAACATCAGGATGTGACATTTGGTTCTCATGTCCAAAAATCCATCACTGAAAGGTCCCGAAATTGAATCTTTTAAATAAGATCAATGGAAATTTGTTTAGCAGAGTTTTCAATTCCATGCTAATTTTCCTGCTATCATTCGTCCTGCGTTATTCCTGTTTTATGAAAATGTGGGGTGATGATGTGTTAATTATGATCACTAATCCCAGCCTTTCATTTGTGTAGAATGAAAATGCAGGACACACCGATGACCGTCCAACTGGGACGAGGAGCCAGAATTCAGCTGGCTAATGCTGTCATTGAGACCGGAAATGCTGGAGCTACCATCCAGTTCGGCAGCGTTGACTTCCCGGCGATTGCTGCAAGGAATGCCGCCATTCCTGTGAATGATAGGAATGCTGAGGAGTCTGCCAGAAGACTCAATGCTGATGAAGCCGTCACCCGTCGTGAGCATCTGCCGGCACAACGACCTGTGGCTGAAAATTCTCGTAGGAGAATTTCTATATTTGAGAGGCTATCACAGCCTGAAGTCCTGACCACCAGGAGAATTGTAAATGGTGGAAGAATATCTGTGGTGACTGCAAACACCACTACTTTGCCAACCAGGTTATCTGCGCCTGGGAAATACGATGCTGAGGCCTCCTCATCTGGAGGAATGCCTACAAGGAGGCAAAGAAGGAGGATGAACGCTGAGCTTCGAACTCAGCATCAACAACTCCCAGTCCATCCCTCCAATCTGTCAGCACAAGAACCAGAAATTAATATCCCCACTCAGAACAAATTTTCCAATCTAAAGTGGGTAAAGAGAAATAGCTCATCTGGTGAGCTTAAGCAATCCTTCTGGGAGCGTCGACCTGAAGTTCCAGCCCCTCAAAAGATAAGAGAGCCCGAACGTCTGTCTGCCCGGGTACACCGTGTACTGAAGACAGTCAAGGAGAAGGGCTTAATGAAAAAGAAGTTTCAGAGGCCACTGATTGTTGAGGCCCGAAGAACTCCTCCCAGAGATAGACTATCATCTGCTGTGATAGTTGAAAGAAGAGATTCCCAACAACAAGCTCCACGCGGTGAGCATCGGGGTGTGACACCTGAACCATATGTTCGGGGATCCGCCGTCGAAAGGTCCCGGTGGAAAGGGAAGCAAGTTTGGAGGCCGAAGCCTCGAAAAGAAAATATCTTTGAAGAAAAAGATAGATCAGGCGTGACATCCGGAGTAGTCTCCCGGAGATCCGCCCCTACTAACAAAATTCGTCAGAAATGGGTCCAAAAGAAGGCCCATAATGGCGACAATTATAACAACGGTCGACATCCTGGAGAGTCCTCCAGGAGATCCCGTCATCCTCCTACTTCAACCAAAGAGGAAGTCCACTTCGATCGTAGTCCACGAGTTGAAGAAATACTCATTCCAAGTCAAGAACCTGAAATTCAGTGGCGCCGCCGCTCAGAAATTCAGGTGCAAAAAGATGAAGCAGACTATGGTAATGAAGATACTATGGAAATTGAGGTGGTTCGTATGGTCAGTCACGCCGATGTTGAAGAGGAAGATGATGGTGATGAAGAAGACCAACAATCACAGCCACGCGTACGTGCTTATCGACGTCGCCACAGGGCTAGATCTATTGCCAGCCAAAGTGCTCGCTCCTCAGAAGAAGGAGATGAGGAAGAAGAAGAGGTCGGAGAAAACCCCTTCGCTGCTGAAAATATTACACTCGCAGAAATGCGACGACAAATGAGGCGGCAGATGAGAGCAAAAGACAGAGAAATCTCTCAGTTAAATGATAAAATGACTGAGATGATGACTCAGATGACAGCTATGATGGAAATGATGCAGAAAACCACTTCTGTGGGTCCTGCACCGGCTCAGCCTGTCAACCAATCTGCAAATTCTCAAAACCCTCAAGCGCCTCAAGCCTCAGGAGTGAAAGGTGTACCTGAAGGCGGCGATAAAAATGATGATCCAACCCGCCAGCGCACTCCCCAAAATGTGGCGAGTGTCTCTGAACCTGTAACTGCATCACAGCTGGAAGGCTTAATCAGTGAAAAGATTAAGGTCATTATAGCGGCTGAACAGGCAGAGAAATTGGTAGGAAAAGGTCGCCCGTACCCAGCAGAGTACGATCAGGTGCCATATCCAAAGGGGTATTCTGTGCCGAAGTTCAATATCTTCGATGGCAATAAAAATCCCAGACAGCATCTGGCGCAGTTCAAAGCAACCTGTGGAAATACAGGAGGTAATGATGCTCTGCTATTCAGGCAATTCGTGAGCAGCTTGAGTGGAACTGCTTTTGAATGGTATGCCGAACTGCCAAATGATTCACTGAGGACCTTTGCGGAGCTGGAGGCCTTGTTCGTGAAAAGATTCGCCAGTGCAACAGAGAAGACCACCATTGCTGATCTCGCCCTTGATAAAAGGAGGAAAGATGAATCAGTGACGAGGTATATAACACGCTGGCGCAATCTCAGCATGAAGTGCGAGCAACAATTAGAAGAAGAACATGCAGTTCAACTGTTGATGGGGAACATTGATGATAAAATGCAACCCTTCTTATGCATGGCTTCTATCACTACCTTCCAAGATCTATTGGATAGGGTGGCTAAGTTTGAAAAGTTGAACTTATCAAAATCTGAAAGCCTCCCTGATAAACCCAAAAAGGCTAAAGCTCCTGATGCTAAGAGAAATGATGTCTACTCTGCATTCCCTCCCAGACCTGATAAAGGTAAACGGGTAGTGTATAATGTAGACAAAGGAAAACAGCCTATGCAACATGAAGAAAAGCCAAAACAGGCTTACAATCTTAATCCTCAACCAAAGCTGGTTCTTGGAGGAAACGACAAACCTCGAGCCTTTCCTAGTGGAGGAGAGCGCCAGAGGCAGACTGCAGGAACTGGTGATAGAACGTTCCCCTCCCTCAAGGAGAAAATGAATAAAGAATATTCGTTCAAGAGGGAAAGTGTTGCCAAATTGTTCCGACAAGCACTTAAGAATGGTCTGGAGTTGCCAGAATGCAAAAGACCAGAGGAGTCCAAACACAGTGGCGACCCAAACTTCTGCCCATATCATCGGGTAGTTAGCCATCCAATTGAAGATTGTTATGTCTTCAAAGATTGGTTAGAAAAGATGTACAAGAGGGGAGAACTGACATTATCAGATAATGTGTTGGTTCGTCCCAGAAAAGAATCCACCCGGGTAGTCACGTCCTCTTCCGTACTCCCTCTTAAAGAAAAAATGAAAGAACCTATTCAAGATGAACAATGGGAGATTGTGGTCTCCAAGAAGACAACAAAAATGTTGAAACAACTAGAAGGAGTTCCTGGTGTCAGGTGGAAGTCCCCTACTGAGCCAGTATTGAACTTAAAATGGTTGCCTGTGTCACAAGCATCCACCTCTAAACAGCAACCTAGCCAAGCTAGCTCGTCAAAGCCTGGCAAGGCAAAGCCAAAGTCTTCTAAGAAGAAAGCCAAGTTGAAGAAGTCTATGTCGAAGAAGACTGCAACTCAAAAGGCTATTGATAGTTTGGGTGAATATTACCAAACTGTCAGGAGGCCTATTAAGCTCGGTGATTTTATGAAAGAGCTTAAAATAAATGAAAAGGAAGAAGAAGCTGATGCTGAATCTCTTCCTATAGAGACATGCCGAGTCATTTCAGCAGCACCAAAGATAGCAGAAAGGGAGAAATACGCTAAAGAAGCGGCCCCTGAATTCTGTCTAATGGTATCATCAATGGAATTCAGTTCAGAAGATCTATGTTTTCCAGATGATGAAGATTCAGATCCAAGCGTAGCATCACAAATGAAACAAGTGAAGTTGGGAGACGATTCCGAGTCTACAGATGAATCTCCAGACACAACAATGGCTGACTCCGAAGAGAATGCTTCATCAAACAAGTCTGAATCAGATGAGGTGGCCCAAGTACAGTTGAGAAGTGGCAAGGTACTGCCGCCTCCACCAAAGAAGGGGATTCCTAACAAAGATAAAGGAAAAGAGATAATTGTCAATGAAGATATTATCCTAAATGACGCCAAGAAGAAAGAGACTTCATCTAAGGGGATAGATTACAATATCTTATCCCACTTGAGGAAAATCCCAGCGCAACTCAGTATATATGATGCCTTACTAATGTCTAAAGACCTTCGGGAGACTTTGATCCAAGCTCTCAAGGACCCTGAAAGATATGAGGCATATTTTGCTGAGCGCAACTTGACGGAAGTTTTGCAAGCTTGGAATGAGCCCCTTATCACATTTGCTGAGGATGATATGATGCTTGGAACGGCAGATCATAACCGCCCTCTGTATGTTACGGCAGAGAGCGACGGTATGATGATCAGCCGAATTTTGATTGATCCCGGATCTTCTGTAAATCTTATGAGCCTTAAGGCACTAAGATCCCTCTGCCTCGATGTGGAACATCTTGGCCAAGACAAGTTGATGGTGCATGGTTTTAACGAGAAAGGGCAGAAAACCCTTGGTTCGTTTATGCTTCCTCTCGTATTTGGGGAACTCCATACAGAAGCCAAATTTCATGTAATTGATGCGGACACTTCGTTCAAGGCGTTATTGGGTCGCCCCTGGCTGCATGAATACGGCGTTGTCCCTTCGACATTACACCAGTGTATGAAGTATCTCAGAGAAGGAGAAGAATTCAGAATTTCTGGTGATATTCAGCCCTTTGCAGTACATGAAGTAACAGTTTATGAAGATGCTAAGTACTTCATGCCAAAGAAGCAAAAGTCGTCAAGTTCTCTTGAGGCTAGAGCATCAAATTCTAAGACTGCAAAGAAACCCAAGCAAGAAGATGAGAAGAAGCGTGTAGGAAGAAAGAAAGCGACGCCAACTCTTCCTAAAGCATCAATCATTCCTAAAAAAAAGAAACATGTACCTCATCTTGGGAGTGACACGGATGAAGATGATGTTACCCCTGCCAAATCTCGAAAAATATGCCAGTCCACGGATGAATGGAGTAGGCAGATTGAATTTTTAAATGATGATTATGACTACGACTCAATCTATATGAATTCAGTGCAGAGTGTGTTCTCCAGAAGAATAGACAATCTGTCAATTTCAGACAGCGTACTCGTAGTCACACGTGTTCCCTTGCAACATTTCAAGGAAATCACTTCGCGCGAGGTTCATAAAATTGAAGAACTCTCAACTCTTTATCTGCCTCCCCGTAAAAATGGGACTGTGCCAAAGAATGTGCTATATTCCACGAGAGTTCGTGAAGAGGAGAATCATGACTGGGATTGCATGATCCTCGACTCCGAGGAATTATTTCCTACGAGGCTACCCAAATTCAATACCAAAAATATTCAAAGAATGCTACGAAAGCAAATCAATGTTCCTACTACCAAACGACAGCTTCGTACAAGCTTGAGCCTCTGGTATCAAAGAAATCCGCGTCCATTACGACGAAAAGATACAGATGCATATAAATGCATCGGGTTCATCAAAAGAAAATTCCTCCAAAAAGAGACTTGCCAGGCAATCACATGCATGGAAATTGAATCCGAAGATGATGTTGCTGAAGAGACATATGAAGCTGATGATTATGATAATCAACCAGTAGGAGCTGAGCCTGCACCAGAAGAACTGGAAGATGGTGGACAAGCTGCTACGATGGATGAGCTCAAAGAAGTCAACTTGGGAACTAAGGAGGACCCTCGCCCAACCTTCATTAGCTCTCTTCTACCAGAAGATCAAGTAGAAGAAATAAAAGAGCTACTATGTGAATTCAGGGACTGCTTTGCCTGGACATATGCTGAGATGCCTGGCTTATCCCCTAAAGTGGCAGTTCACAAATTGGCCATCAAGCCTGATGCAGCACCCGTCAAGCAAGCTCCAAGGAGAATGAGATTGGAGATTGAAGAGCAGGTGATTGCAGAAACGAAAAAGCTCATAGAAGCAGGCTTCATCCGAGAAGAAAAATATGCCGACTGGATTGCCAATATCGTCCCTGTAAAGAAGAAGAATGGCCAGATTCGTATCTGCATCGACTTCAGGGACCTCAATAAGGCATGCCCGAAAGATGACTTTCCGCTCCCAGTATCAGAGCTTCTAGTTGACAATACATCCAACTACGATATGTTCTCCTTCATGGACGGATCGTCAGGCTACAATCAGATTAAAATGGCGCATGAAGACGAAAGACATACATCATTCAAAACGCCTATAGGCATATTCTGCTACACAGTCATGCCCTTTGGCCTGAAGAACGCTGGTGCCACCTACCAGCGGGCGATGACTCGTATATTTGATGATTTGATTCATCAGAAGGTCGAATGCTATGTAGATGACTTGGTCATTAAAAGCATAGGCCGAAAAGACCACCTTCATGATTTGAGAATTGTGTTCGAAAGGATCAGAAAGTATGATCTGAAGATGAACCCTCTCAAGTGTGCATTTGGGGTATCCTCAGGGAAATTCCTAGGGTACGTTGTTCGACATCGAGGCATCGAAGTCGACCCCAATAAGATCAAAGCAATCGTGGAGATGCCACCTCCAAAGAACCTTCGACAACTCCGCTCCTTACAAGGGCAGTTGGCTTTCATTCGGCGATTTATATCGAATCTGTCAGGTAGGTGCCAGCCATTTTCAAAACTAATGAAGAAAGATGTCTGTTTCAAATGGGACGCAGAGTGCCAAGAAGCATTTGACAGCATCAAGAGATATCTGTTGAATCCGCCTATTCTCGCGGCGCCAATTCCCGGGAAGCCTCTTATACTGTATACGGCAGCACTAGAAGAGTCCCTCGGAGCACTATTAGCCCAGCATAATGAAGAAGGCAAGGAGAATGCACTCTACTACATCAGTCGGAGGTTGATAGGAGCAGAAATCCGCTACTCTCCAATTGAGAAGCATTGCTTGGCCCTGATCTTCGCAGTTCAGAAGCTCCGCCATTATATGCTATCTCACAAAATCACCTTGATATCAAAGATCGATCCGCTGAAATTCTTGATGACAAGACCAGCGTTGACAGGTCGTTTGGCAAGGTGGGCAGTGATACTGCTGCAATTTGATATCACATATGTCCCTCAAAAGACAGTAAAAGGGCAGGTGTTGGCAGACTTTCTCGCTGCACATCCTATCCCTGCAGATTCTCCGCTCAACGACGATCTACCTGACGAGCAGATCATGAATGTCAAAGAGGAGGAGATGCTACGAGTATGGGAAATGTACTTTGATGGAGCATCGTCAATCAAGCGTGCTCGGCCTCCAAATCTAGAGAAAGCTCAAGCCGGAATTGGACTCATTTTCGTGGCGCCCGAGGGAGGCATAATGAGATTCTCATTCAGTCTGACTGAATCTCGGACAAACAATGAAGCTGAATATGAAGCTTTAATAGCAGGATTGGAGATTGCAATCGATGTCCGGATTCAAAATCTCCAAATCTTTGGTGATTCCCAACTTGTTGTAAATCAAGTGTTGGGGGTTTACAAAATCACCAAATTTGAGTTGGCCTGTTATCATCGGCGAGTTCTTGAGCTTATGAAGCAAATTCCAGTTGTCAAACTAACTCAAGTTCCCCGAGGTCAAAATGGCAAAGCTGATTCTCTTGCTAAATTGGCTAAAGAAATGGCGAATATGGACGACGAATGGCCTATAATAATTATGGTGCACAATCAGCGGATCCTAGAGCCAGCATTATTACAATTCCCGCAGGCAGAGGGAATACCAAATTCAAGCCAACAGGATGCAACTCCGGTTGATCCTCAATCTCCCCAACCAGTTGATGTTGAAGATCAGTCTGAAGAACAACAAGTTCCTAAGAAAAGGCGCAAGGCCAGTCAAGCTTCAGAATCATAGTGGCATTGTCTAGATGTCGAGGAAGAAGATGACTGGAGACTTCCTTTCATTGATTACTTTAAAGAAAGTAAATTGCCAACAGACAAATCACTAGCTGCTCAAATCAAGAAGAGAGCGCTACGATATGCATTCGTCAACAACACATTGTATCGGCGTGCTTTCGATCAAATGTGGCTAAGGTGCCTAGGGACCAAAGAAGCTGATAAAGTTGTGGCAGAAGTTCACGAAGGACTTTGTGGAGCACACCAATCAGGTCCCAAGATGGCAATCAAAATTAAAAGAATGGGCTACTATTGGCCGACCATGGTCAGAGATTGTATCAATCATGCTAAGAGGTGCCATGAGTGCCAGATTTACGGTGATGTTATACATCAACCGCCAAATCCACTGCATCCAACAATAGCATCATGGCCATTTGAATGCTGGGGTACTGATGTTATCGGGCCAATAGATCCGCCGTCATCAGCAGGACACCGCTTCATCTTGACAGCAACCGACTATTCCTCCAAGTGGGCAGAAGCGGCTCCATTTAAAGAAGTTATGTCCGAGCACGTGATCAACTTCTTCACCCACAATGTTGTTTACAGATTCGATGTGCCACGCCGCATAATCTCAGACAACGGTACTGCTTTCAAGAGTACAAAAATCTATAAGTTCGTCGATCGACACAAAATCGATTGGCGGTACTCGTCAATATACAATCCAAGAGCAAATGGCTTAGCTGAAGCCTTCAACAAGACACTGGTGAAATTATTGAAGAAAATTCTTACCAAGAACAAAAGGGAATGGCATACGAAAATGGCAGAAGCGCTATGGGCGTATCGTACGACCTACAAAACGCCAACCAAAGCCACTCCTTACTCTCTAGTATTTGGAGTTGAGGTCGTACTGCCACTAGAAGTTGAACTTCCATCTCTTCGAATTGCTGTTCAGAATGAGCTGACTCAAGAACAAAATGCTCGTCTAAGAATGGAGGAGCTCGATACACTCGATGAAATCAGGTTACAAGCTCAGCAGAACCTGGAGATCTACCGAGCAAGAATGACAAAATCCTTTGATCGAATGGTGCGTCCTCGATCATTTCAAGAAGGAGAATTGGTCCTGGTGCAGAGAAGGCCAATCATCCCGCACAGAAAAATTGGTGGCAAATTTGTTTCCAACTGGGAAGGACCTTTCGTCATCGAAAAGGTGTATCAGGGTGGAGCTTATCAACTCATCGATCTGAATGGTCAGAGGCCCATGCCGCCAATCAATGACCGTTACCTGAAGAAATACTATGCATGAATTGCTCAAGCAGATGTCATGTTTAATACGCTATATTTTCATACATGTTTATTAGCGTATATATTCTATATTTTGAAATTCTCCTGTGTTGTGAGAACATATTTCAAAATCCCCCTGTTAGACTGGGGGCATTTTAAATATTTGTTCGGGTCGACATCGTGCTGCGTGCCGAGATCCCCAAACAAATATTTAAAATCTCGAAATTCCAATTCTATCCTGCCCTAAAATGTCCCTGTGAGACAGGGGGCATTTTAAATATTTATTCGGGTCGACATCGCGCTGCATGCCGAGATCCCCGAATAAATATTTAAAATTATCAATTCAAATGCTACTTTGTGCTAAAGAATACAAAGATTTCTCTTTCAAAGTCTATGCAGGTGATCTTTCAAAAGATCGAGGCAACACCTTCTCCAACAACCAAGACTCAAAGGTTAATAAAGAGACTTTTGCAACTACACACTACTACAAATTGAGCCGGAAAAGCTTGAAGTCTTTCAACAGTCTGAAGCTTAAGGTTCGAATGGGTGTAAAAGGTCGGATCCAACAAGCCCAAATATGGCCGGATCGCTGGCAGCTCCGTCTACTCAACAAGCCATAAGAACGGCCGTAGTAGCGGAACCCCCACTTCGTCAACCCGTCAGTAGAGACTGTAGGAAGAACGAAGGCCAATTTGACTCGACAAGTCCAAGTGATCGTAGTCTGCAAAATTCTCCAAAATGACCGGAGAATCAAAGTTCTAAAGGAAGATGAGTCTTGAACATCTACCGAATGTTCGTAGGCTCCAAAATCCAAAACCATGAAGGATGACTCCAAATCTGTCAACTTCAGCAAAATCAGCATTGGGAAGCGCAATTCCCATAGCTCAAGTCTGAAGACTGAATGAGTGTAAAAGGTCGGATCCAATAAGCCCAAATATGACCGGATCACTGGCAGCTCCATCTACTCAACAAGCCATAAGAAAGGCCGCAGTAGAGGAACCCCCATCTCAGCAACCAGAGGACGAAAAGCTGTCAAATCCCAGCTCTCCCGATCTGATAAACTCAAGTGATTCAGATTAAAGTCTCCTCAAGTGGTTAAGGATCAAGATACTACCTACGTTCGGTACTGTCAATCAAATCCAAAACCTGCAAATCCTTCAAACAAATCCGTAAAGCACAAAGCGAGGATCGAAGGAATTTTTCTTCAACAAGTCCATCAAAGCACAAAGCAAAGGACCGAAGAAAACTATCCCAAAGTTCATGAAAAGCCCTATGGCTGAACTAAGAGGATTTCGTCGTCAACAAGTCCGTTATGCACAAAGCTCAGGACCGATGACTTTTCGCCATCGACCTAATACAAACCTAAGGGTTTAGGTCACCGGCACCTACCCCTTCATCAAGCCCGCTAAAGCTAGAAGCAAAGGGCAGAAGGAAAACAAAACTTTCTGACAAGTCAGCAAAGACAAATCAGACAACCCTCCACCAAGTCCGCAGCACAAAGCACAGGACAGAAGGAATCAAAATCTCGGGGCTCCAGCCAAAGTTGCAGAATGAGTTCCCTAGATGATATATACAAATGTCCCTAAAGACTGGGGGCATTTTAAATATTTATTTGGGTCGACATCGCGCTGCGTGCCGAGATCCCCAAATAAATATTTAAAATTTAAATAAGATATCAACCATCTATGGATACATCCAGAAGCGCAGTGGAGAAAAGAAAATCTCAGTGTAACATCCAAACAAATTTTGGAGATCCACTAAATGAAAACCCTTGTGTGACATCTAGAGTAAATATCTAGAGATCCACATGGTCAATTAGCATGCAACAAACGTGGTCCGCTCCAGACGCCTACCACATTTGTTGGGGGGCATTTGTTGACCCTCTCCCGTGAAAAAAAAAAAAAATCAAAATCCCTACCTACTCACTGCCAACCCACGTCGCTCCCCACGTCGAGTCGTTCGTCGCACGTCGAAGCCACGACCGATGTCATTTCTCCCCACGTCGCGGCAGCTCGCACGACTTGGCGTCGTTAAAAGCCAACGAAAAAGAGGCCTTCGGCCTCCTCTCGCTCTTTCCTCTCCTCCGAACTCTCTCCCCTTTGCTGCTTCGGCTCCGTCGCTGCTGCCCGATCTCCTTCCGATCCAGAGAGAGAGAGAGAGAGAAGTTGAAGGCCCTACCTGAAGCCGACCTCCACCTTCCCTATCCGACCCCAACAAGCCGCAGCCCTGTGCGGCTTTCTCCTCCGACCCCGTCGTGGTTGTGCGACATCGCTCCTTCTCCGACTTTCCTCCCTGCGGACCGAAAGTTACAACATTTTGATCGGAACCAGAACAGGAGCTCGCGGCTGTGTGGGTAACTTTCTCCCTTTCACGCACTTGCCCGGCCAAATCCCGTAAATCCTCTGAGCCGAGAGTGGGGGGAGGGAGAATAAAATTTTTATTATATAAAAAATGTTTTTTTTTATATATGTATAATTAATTATATTAGTTTTAATTAATTGTGATTAATTTTAATTAATTTATTTAATTATAATCTAATTATTTTAATTATAATTAATAATAAAAATGATGATGTTTAATTAATTATGATTAATTAAGTTTGATCATAATTAATTATTTCATTTTTATTATTAATTATCATTAATATAATTAATTATATTTAATTAAATTTAATTATTATTAATTATAATTAATTAAGATTAATTTAATTAAAATGATAAGATGTTCACATGCTTATCCCGCCTCGACATCCGTGCCCTCCACCACCGGCCGTCAAAGGTATAATTTATGGAACCCAGGCTTTCTTTCTTACCTCGTCCTGCGTGTCGAGTCGGCGGTCTGCCCATACACGCTTTTCTTAGCGTGGTGGGAGGGGCAACCGGCGCGACACCTACGACAAGGTAGGCGAGCGATCCTTGGTTCCAAATCCTTCTTCGAAGTTCGTAACGCACCGGCAAACCACCTATACACGCTTTTCTTAGCGTGGTGGGAAGGGAACCCGGTGCGATGCGTACGACGAAGTAGGGATGTCCATAAGTACCCGCTTGCGGGAAAACAACTGCTTTTTCTCTTGCAACAGGTACCGAGAAGACCCATACACGCTTTTCTTAGCGTGGTGGGGACAAAGATTTTACACGGCCGCGGTGTCCTTGAAAGAGGGCACCTACCATACACGCTTTTCTTAGCGTGGTGGGAGAGGCCCAGTTTTTCTCGTAGTTTTCCCCTAAACGGGAGAGACGCCGGGAGGCTGCCAAAATTTCGGGTGAAATACTACTACACTCGGACCTGTTTTGAACTCAAAAGAACAAAATATTTGGACCAAACAAGAAAGAGCAGTGAACTTTTGAACATGAACTGTGGACCGCCGAACTTGATTGAATACGAGCAGAGGACCTGAACAAAATTCAAATGATTTCTAAATATCAAAATCCAAATAAAATGAAATCAAATTGGGATCAAATCCAAATGAAAAAATAAACATCCAATTGAATGCAAAGGACCGCAGGGGACATAGAACTTGAGCTTACATATTGAGCTTGTGGATTTGATAGAACTCCAACTTGAACAACACACAAGATCTCAATGCATGCAAGTAAATAATGTATCGGACTCTTACAACAGTCTCTACGAAATCAGGAGCACCGTACCTGCAAGAATGAGATGCATTGGTATCCCTCTTACATATACTGTTGGAATCTCCTACGACAATCCCTACAAACGCCTGTTGATTGAGAAGGCGACGTTGGAGATCAATCGTCAAAGAGCCGCCCCTTGCAAGCAGGTGCAATCATCAAACCACCCGAGATTGGTGAAAGGGTGGATAAGATGCAAAAATAATAGGTCCGCTGCAAATGCATTCAGGAGGTCGTAGCGGATATAATGGTCCTCCGCCAGCCAATACAAGCCGCTTGTGGATAACAACAGTGTGTATGTCGTATGTACAACGAACCACTGTGGACATAAGTACATCTCCAACGATGATCCCTACGAGATCAAACAAATACAACGACAACCACCTGAGATTGGTGAAAGGTGGTTTCAATGCAAAAGCAAGGGTTCTCCTACGAATACTACTAGAAGGTCGTAGCGGATACAACCGATCTCCTCCAAATGCACATGAATACTTGTGAATAACAACAGTGGGCATATCATAAGCACATCAAGCCACTGTGGGCACAAGTATAAATATCTCCTACGACGGTCTCTACGAGGTCAAACAAGTACATTCAAACCACCTGAGATTGGTGAAAGGTGGATATGATTGAAAGTGATAATGGCTCTCCTACGAACATCTCCAGGAGATCGTAGCAAATACCACGGGTCCTTTCAAATAAGCACGAACCACTTGTGGATAACAACAGTGCGTACATCGTAAGTATGACGAACCACTGTGGACACAAGTACATATATCACCTACGACAGCGGTGATCAAAATCTATAAGTACACTGAGTACAACGACAACCCAATGTACGAAAAAGTCTACTACACTAAAGATCTTGAAAGGAGATATTCTCAAAGTGAAATGACAATCAGTGGACTTCAAAGTCCAAAAGAATTCATCCCCGGTGATTGAGAAAGGGGGAGTCAATATCAAAACGCAACGTCACCGGATCTGCAACACTGATACAAGCAGACAGAAGGCGTCTACAATCTACAACTCAACGCCACCGGATCTGCAACACTGATATAAGCAGACAAGGCGTCTATTCCAAAAATACCCCCCATGTGCACCATAAATTGTATACACATAGGTACACTAAAAGGGGTAAAAGAAATTATAAAACCCGCATGGGCCCCGGCGAGCGTGTTATTGGTACACACGTGACGTCTAGGGATGCTGCGCGGGGAAACAAGTGAATTCAAGTTCGAATCCGATCCTTCTATACGGATCAATAGAAGTCGACAGGGTTCGAACTATCAAATAGATACACGGTTGTAGCGACCGGTGTATTTGTCTAAATACATTCTTTTTAGGCCTTCAATGCCTAAAATCAAGAAAATTCATGAACAAAGGCACGAAGCCTACGAGAAACCCGATCCTCGAGCAAAAGCTTGATCGAGTTGACAAGGTTCAATCAACAAATGGAAATGACCCCAAAACACCCCGATGATGGCCGTGTTGATTGCTTATTTCAACCGGAGGGGTCCACAATATATTTCAAAAATGCATTCAAACCTATACAAAATCCAAATATTTCACCCCGATGATGGCCGTGTTGAATGATGATCTCAACCGGAGGGGTTAATTTCAGGCATTCTCAAATGCCTCCCAAAAAGTCCAATCAAAATCCAAAGCTCCACAAATCCCAAATTCCCAGATATTTAAATCTGAAATCAATCCATCAATCGCTTAAAGCAAATTCCATCCGCCCTCCACAACAGTTTGCCAAGGCGGACAAATTCAAATAAACTCTAGCTCACAAAGAGCCAAATGCCTAGTCGAAAATATCACTAGGATCCATTCTCAAATAATCTCCTGCCAGTAAGGACGTGGTACGTGTCCTCTAACCGGCGGTCTGCCGCTAAATGGCCACCGCAGGATAAACGGTTACGACGACCCGGGGCCCTCTGAACCGCGTGGTTTCGCCGCCAAATGGCACCACGATATCTCGGTTATGGTCAGAGCCAATACGCTCCTTACTGACATCAAATCCTTGAGATATGAATCAATAGGATATGATCGATAGGGCACAAAGCCCTCTGTCAGCTAAGGTGGATTTAAATTTGTCCCCTTAGACAAACATTCAACCCCGTTCTATAAGGTCCCCTTGGACGAAGCAACCCATGGCTGCCGACAAGGATCCTTCTGTCAGGTTGGGTCGACTACCTCCTCTGACTAAGTAGACCAGGGACCACGATGGCCCGGGACGACGGAACCATGAGATCTTGATCGGGTCTATCATTCATTCCCCCACCATCCGCTTTAAGTGCACGATGGTGAATTTCTATTTAAATATCAAATCTTCCAAATTTTTCAAACCTTTCCAAATACTCAAATCCAAATCCAATTTCTACCAATATCAAAACCCATTGCTGCTACTATATGCCAGATAACACGTATACTCTACGTATCTGATCGACGACTAGCCTTAATCGAAAGTTCTCTCTCGTGATCGGGAGGGGTAATTAACTATAGGGGCTTGCGCCTATAGGAAACCAGAACTCAGATCATAAAGTCCTCACAAAATGAGGGCGAAATCTCTGGGTAGTGTCTTATCTACAAACCTATCTGCCTTCCAAAATTTACCTCGGAACTTAGTTCGTTAAAACTCCCTCGCCGAATGAATAAAGAAATCGCGCGATGCGGAGGCCGGGGCCGAATTTTCGGAGCCCACAGTGCCATAGGATTTCTGTTTTGCTTTCTTCTCCTTTTCATTTCTTTGATTATTGTTTAGAGGTCAACAGTATTAGAGCTAAGCACTCTATGTTTGTCCAACTTTATTCATTCCGTTCTATTATTTACACAAGCCATATTGACATCACTAGGATGCTTTTTGGTTGCAAGTATTAGGGGTGTTAAGCAAAAGGTATGCATGAATTTTGATTTTTTAGGTTTTTGGTATGAAGTAAAACAAATGAAAAATATTTTATAGAGAATTTAGAATCCTTAAATTCCTTAATTTTTATGCTTTTCAAATTATCCCAATTTGTTGGAATTCCAAATGCATTGTTATCCTCTACCCCATCCTTGACTCGTTCACTTATGACCCTAGCTCTACCCTCGTGAGATGCTATGATGCACTGACACTCCGCTTAAAGAGGGTATGCAGTGTCGGACACGTGTCAGACATGGTATAGACACGTGTCCGACACGGCATTGGAGTGTCGCAATTTAAAAAATTAAAATTAAAATCGGACACGCGTGTCGGACTCGTGTGTCCGGTTATTAAATGAGGTATCGCTAGGTACATGCTCGGTACCGCTCAGTACATGCTCGGTACTGTTCAATATATGCTCAGTACAAGGTCGAACCCCGCCAGGGGGCAGCGCCACCTTGGACCCCCCGTAAGACCGGTATATTGTTGTATTCATGTTGTCTTATTATTGGGATATTTTGATTTCACTTCATATCAATTTAATTTGATGTATTCATATGTATGATTAGTTTGTTAGCAAAATGAGCTCTGTTGTTGGTGGGAGTGGATTAGGTGAATGTTCAAAAGAGCTATATGTAGAAACTGATAAGCCGTTATGAATTCATGTTACAAAGTTAGGAAAAACATTTGAAGGAGGAGGGAATGTGTCATTCAAATGCAATTATTATGGTGACACCTACAAAGGATCTTATTCTAGGGTGAAGGCACATCTACTTAAAATTTCTGGCCATGGAATAAAAATGTGTCCTAAAATTACTACGCCACAATTGATTACTTGTCATTTTTACTATAATGTCACCTTAATTTTTATATATTTTATTAAAAAATTATTATGCCGTGTCCACGCCGCACCCGTGTACTATATTTTTTAAAAATTGCCGTGTCCCGTGTCCGTGTCGCCGTGTCCGTGTCGGTGCATCATAGGTGAGATGTCATCGTCATGCTTGTTGTCGATCATGATCTTGCTATTGCATTTGCTTGCCATTGTTTCCCTATCCCCAACCATGCTTCCTCTATCGCGTGTCATCTTCGCCTTAATTCCTGACCAAGCTCTTGATCTTGTACACCATTATTGACCACAACCTTGCTCCGAGATGTCACAGTCTCCAACATTGCCTCTATTCGTCAATGCTACTCGGTGAAATATTATTTTGTCTAAATATCTAGGTTGAACCAAATATTTATTGGAAATAGAATATGCCTAGAATAAAGTAGTTTGCTTATTTCAAGGAAGTATATTGATATGGAAGAAGGATGCAAGTTTCAAGGTATCATATTCATGAAGAAGAAAATCTATTTTTAATCATGTTTACATGAGCTTTACCACACAAGAAGAAATATTAGTTGCCTCTAGAAGGCTTGCATTGTAACCTAAGGATGATTTTATTATATTAATTATGTGGCACCAAAATTTAATGATACTTATGGAGAAATTCTATTCTTAGCTGACCCCTCAACCTCCATTCATAATTTTTTTTGGCTATTTCTCTCTCTTCAAGTTATGGCGCCTCCTTAAATTTAAATGTCTGATGAGCCATGTCAAATTTTGGCTAACACTTCCTCCCTTGAAGCAAGGTTTAAATTAAGTTGTACCAATGAAGTATAATTGGAGGCAATTTCAAACTTCAAATAAAAAAAAAAAAAAAAAAACTCTCTTTCCTCAAATAAGACTTAAATTAAGGAGAACTAAAATTAATGAAGTATTATTTGAGATAATTTCAAATTAAGCACACTCTATATACTCTCTTCTTTGAAATAATTCTTAAATTAAGGAGGATTCCATAAAGCATTATTCAAGGTAATTTTAAATTTCAAATTTAAAGAGGATATGGCAAATCCCATGAATGAAATTTATTGAATAATTTTATTCGTGTAATTATCATTTAATAGCTATAAATATGTCATAGCATTATAATAGAAACTAAGCTTGGGTTTTATGATGTAGAATGCTTTGTGCATTTTCATAAATAGGGCTTTGTGGCTTTATCCTATGAGAATTTTGGTTATTTTTTCATTAAGTAATATTTTAAATTTTATTTTAATCATGAATAAAGATTGTGATTTTTTTTTTATAGTTCATGACGGTGTTATTTCTCCTCTCCACCAATCTATATTCTATATGTCTAGGCATTGTATCCATTATTTCACTATGGCCAAGATCAACTTCTAGTATATCGTCATTCACCATCATCTTCCATATATTATCAACTTGGTATAAGAACTAAGTAAGATCCATCTCATTGGCTATGAGAATAACTTGATTGATTTCTTCTTTCTTTTAATACTTGTTTCTTATCTTAGTTTTGACTCCTCAATAACTTATTTTTTTATCTAGAATTTTTTTAATCTCCTTTTCCAGAAGTTAATAGCTTAGTGGCTTCGGGTGTTGGCCCTTGATTTGGTGACATGTACTAACCTTTTATTGTAAGTTCATTCATTTAAAGAATTTTCTTTCTTGTGATAAAGGAGAAGTATCCACCCCACATCTCATTGGCTTCTTTTCATCTATAATTTGAAATTATTATTTTCTAATATCCTCTTCAAGAAGTTAAGGGTGTGATGACTTTATTTTCTTACTTGATTTGGTTGCCCAAACTAACCTTTTTGAAAGTTGATTAGATTAAAATATTTCCTTTCTTGTAATCAAGAAAAAAAAAACTTGATCTCACTTTGGGTTTTCTCATTTAAATTTTGCTTTCTTGGATTATTTTCTTTCAATAAAGTGAGTCATAATTCTATTTTGATCATAACCAAAGTATTTAATAACTCAAGCATCACATTAATCCACTATCAAATATTTATGTCTCCTGGAGAAATGTCTTTGAAGAAGGGGGAGTTAATAAAGAACAAAGATACAAGTTTCAAGGCATATATTTATGAATAAGAAATTTTATTTTTTCATGCTTCCATAAGCTTTCAAGCAACAAGAAATTCTAATTACCTCATAAAAGCTTTGATTGTCATCAAAGAATGATTTCATTATATTCATGTGGGCTCTGAAAATTCGTGCCCCGGCCTCCCTTGCTTCCAGGAGAGTTTCTGATGTGAAACAAAATCCATGCGAAAGTGATTTGCTTAAAGAAGTTTGCACGCTTAGATTTAGAGGCAATAATAAGCAAAATCTTATGCGGAATTGAACGATAAGATAAATATTAAAAGGCACTTAGCTTTGGTTAAATTACATGAATAAAAGTTAAGTTCAAAAAAAGATAGCCAACTTAATCCAGCATTGCATACATGGATCGTTCCAACAATAAATTCCAATACTAACAATGAGATTAGTCTATGAAAGGTCCCTCACACAACTCTTCTAATTACTAGGCTTTAGCGGAGAAGAATTAACGTGATCGTCATGAATCTACTAAGACCACAATTGAGTAGTAACTACTAAGATAAAAGAGTCGGAGAAAGAACTTTACCCAAAGAGAAGATACGTTGCTGCGGTTGGGACTCCTGAGCAGAGACAACCTTCGACTGGATTGGTTGGAATGGATTTGGAGGCCTCCAAAACAGCAAAACGAGGATTCCAGGAATACAGGACAGCAATTTCCTGTTTCTGGACTTCGGGACAGCAGGTGGAGTCTTCTCTAGATGCAGAATTCTCTGGAATAGTACTTGGAGGAGTGCTGGTCAGCAAATAGGAGCAGACCTGGCAGAACCATGGCTGGCTGGAGTTCCCGGACAGTAGTTTTCTAAGAGGAAAAATTGCTTGACAGCAATTTGGAGCAGGTTTTAGGAGCCTCGTTTTGAATTTTGAATCCCCCAAGTAACGTAGAAAAGTGGGAAAATCATTCCTTATGAGAAGTTGATTGAAGCAATTTGTGGGAGGTGATTTAATGAGGCAAGAGAGAGAAATCTGAAGTTTTAATTTCAGATTTTATCAAAGGGAAGGGGCCAATTTGAAATTCAAATTAACCTTAATTAAGGGAATAATGGAGGGGAGGGGGCCGACGGTTATAATGGGAATTATGAGGGATTTAATTGTTGCTTAAGTGGCAAAGTGGAGAGAGAAGGGTGAGAGCTTTGTGTAGAAAAACTGAAATAGATTTCAGTTTTAATTGGGATGGGAGGGGGTTTAATTGGAATCAATTTCAGATTTCAAAATTTAGAGGGGGTGCATTGATGGCAATCAATGGGGAGCCCAATGAGGGGGCCCGGCGATATGGAGAGAGAGAGGGAGTTAGGGAGAGAGGGAGAGGGATTTCCAAACATGAATGATGGCTAGGAAAATTCTAAATAAATCCAAAAATAATTTAATTTCTAATTTGAATTCATTAAAAAAAAAATTCCATAAATGAAACTTCCAAATTTGGAAAGAATTTGAATTTTAAATTTCAAACTCCAATGAAGGCTAGGGGAGGGAGGCGTGGGGGAAAATGGCGGCGAGGGGAGAGGCCGGCGGCAAGGTGGCTGGCGGGTGGAGCTAGGGTGGCCGGCGGGTGGAGCTAGGGTGGAGATGCTAGTGGAGGTTTCGGCTTCTTCCACTGTTGACTTGGCTCGTGGTAGTCAATGGAGGAGAAGAAGAATGTGCAAGAAGAGGGGAGAAAGGAGATAACCAAAAAATATACGAGAAAGATAGAGATAACTAACGAACTCACACAGAGATCGTAAGAACCGCGAACTTCAGACTCTTCCAAAGATTGACGGGTATTGCGAATTACCCTCCTCGGGCTTCTCCTCTCATGAACTCACTAAGAGATCACATGAACTCACTAAGAGATCAACAAGAACATAAAACTTTTCATTATCAATCATCATCATCCCCTTCCAAGAGGAAGAGGAGGGCTTAAATAGCTAAATACATGAAGGAAAATAAAAGACACAATTGCCCCAAGGGCAAACATAAAACAACGCGCTCAAGTGAGGGTATAAATGGAAAAGTACAAATAACAAATAAAATACATAAAAATAAATAGACACGATCGTAGCCGTTGATCTTCGATGTCCTCATCATTCTCCCCAGGTGGGAGAAAAACTCGACTCCGTCGAGTTGGTGTCTTGAAACTCCTCGTGCATATGGGTTTATCTATTGTAGCTCCTCGCACTCTGACCACATATCCTCTTACTTAGGTTCACCTCTTCACCTAGTCCAGTATCTTCTTCGTCCACCATCTTTTGTGGAAATAATTTCATCACTAGGAATCATGTCAGCCTTCTCCGCTATAGGAATTTTGGGAATAATTTTGGGAGTGGAGGTAGGCTTTGGGGTTCTCACAAGGTGGGGTGACACAAGGCTTAATTTGAATTGGATTTGGGGGTTTAACTCCGGACCTTCAAAGTCTACTAAATCTTTTATGTTAGAAAAGGAATAAATGTTGAATTCTGCAAGCAGATCCACCACGCAAGCATTGTTATTGATTTTATTGACTATTCTAAATGATCTGCACTTCTAGCATGTAATTTTTTGGACGAATCCGCACCATTACTGAGTTACCAACTTTAATAGATTTAAATTGTCGTTTAGAATCAGCATAAAGTTTATACTTATTATTGCTCTATTCAGTTAGGCGTGCAATTTCCTTAAGAAAGTCATGCATATGTAATGTAAATGCGGCATGTGATATGCGAATTCATATGTCTAAAATTCAAGACTCAACAAGATGAACATGAGGTGGTGCAAGAGACTTGATATGCAAGATGAATGAAATATGGATTCACACATAAATTTTAAGCAAAGAAGAGTTTGGAAGACAACAGACTACAAAACACACGCAACAACATACTAACTCACACGAACACATAGCTAGACAAAGTGGACGAGTCACAAAAAGAGGGGTTTTAAAGTGTTCGGTCTAAGGGAATTGATGTAGGGGGAGAAATAAAGACACTCTTAGCTACCAGGGCACTTCTATAGGTGGTTTCAGTTAGGGTCGACAGCAGTCTCCTAGTGGGGGTAGTGTAATCGAACAAATTCATTCAATTAGGATAGAAGTGGTCCTTATCCTGGTAGAACGAGGCTATAACGGGCAAAATGTATGAATCAGGAATGACACACTCGGCTAAATATAAATCCAAATGAGCAGCTCTAAAGTTAGACTCTAATGAAACAAGATGGGGCTCATTGTTCAAATCAGGCTCAAAAACTTTGAGACTCAAAGTACTGTCTTCCGAAAGAGACTCAGGTTTGGTTGCAACCCTAAGATCCATGAGTTCTGTTTCACTTAAATCAGGTGACAAATTCGATTGACTTACTTCCAACTCGATATTACCTAAAACGCCATCAGAATTATTCAAAATTAAATCAGAATTATCCGAAGTCATCTCAGTAATTGAATTAGAATCTTCTGATTTTAATTTCAGTGTGTTCAAGGTCAGATCAGTTTCGCTCGGGATCAAATTAGTATCGTCCAGGCAGACCTTATCCAAAGGGATATCCATGATGAGGTTAGGATCATGATGGCCTAAGTTGAGGATTCTAGCTCTCCTAAATTAGGATTTACATCATGTAGGGAGTCTAATGTAATCACTTCAATCTCATCCTCAAAGAATGCTTCATTATCATTGATATCATTAGCATCCACGAAATGGATGCACTCAGCTTCAGGTTCAGGGGACCTTTTCTTTTTAAAGAATTTCTCTATTAAAATACCACTTGTAGGGTCAAAGACTGGGGAGGCTAAAGGTTGACTGAGCTGGCCAGAAGTTAGTCCACGTGGGGAGTCATAAGAGATTTGTCCAACAGAAGACCCAGTAGAGGGTCGGTCATTTAGTTTAAGTGAAGACCTAAAGGGTGGGGCTGCAACCCGGATGTTACTAATGGGTGGGTGGTCTTGACCACAGTAAGGTCCACGGGTTGTCCCAACAAAAGAGGTAGGGTGATGCCCTAGATGACGGTCACTAGTAGAGGGTCGGTATTTCAAATTAAGTTCTCGTCTCATGTCTTTCCAAGTAAGGTACTCACCGCGAGACTCTTTATGATCTTTCAATTTTATCCAAAATTGAAGAGCTCGACCTTTAAGGTGAGACTTAGCGATGCTAATCTGGTGGGACTCAGGGATATAACATGATTCAAAATATTCCTCTAGTTGTCTAACCCATTCCCTAAAATAGTAAGGGTCCAAAGAACCATCAAAGATAGGCAGACGGTAAGGTGACTCTAAGTGAGGTCGTGGATGCCTAGGCTCAGGTCTCAGGTGATTAGCTGAGTGGGTCATGTAATTAGAGTGGGGATAGTCAATGGGTTTCTCCGTCATAATTCTAGTCATATTGCCCACTAGGTTAACGATGTCATCTAAACTCTTTTGGAGTCTTATCGGGTCCATTGAAAAGTGTCAAGTGAAACCTAATGAAGATTTGGTGCAAGGTACCACACTCTACAAAGGGAAAACACCATTTCGACTTGCTATAAGGTGCAGGAAAAATACTGGACAGCAAGCTTCAAGAAGGGTTTAAGTCACCCGGTGTTTAGGGAGGTTGCTAAGGCTTGGGCAGCACCTAAACACTAAGTTAAACTCTTCTAAATGACACTACAAGGTGCAGATTTTTGTTGGACAACAAACTAAAATGAGGGACGAAGTTATCTAAGCAATTTAGATGGACTCTAGGGTGTGGACAGCAAGTTATCACAAGTTTAATGTCACCTAAATGTCACTAAACAGTGCAGGGATTTAGTGGACAGCAAACTACAACAAGGCATAAAATTATCTAAGTGTTTAGGAAGGATTTTAGGATGTGGACAGCACTTAGGTACATGAAATGCTAATCCAAAACTCACTAAATGCGTGCAGGAATTGTAAAGACAGCAATGTAAACAGTGAATAAAATTTAGATATGCGATGATATGCATGCAAAAATTAAATTATAACGCAAGGTTAGACCCTAGGATGTTTTTCTAACATGTCATGCATGCCTACCATGCTCTGATACCAAGATGATGTGAAACAAAATCCATGCGAAAGTGATTTGCTTAAAGAAGTTTGCACGCTTAGATTTAGAGGCAATAATAAGCAAAATCTTATGCGGAATTGAACGATAAGATAAATATTAAAAGGCACTTAGCTTTGGTTAAATTACATGAATAAATGTTAAGTTCAAAAAAAGATAGCCAACTTAATCCGGCATTGCATACATGGATCGTTCCAACAATAAATTCAAATACTAACAATGAGATTAGTCTATGAAAGGTCCCTCACACAACTCTTCTAATTACTAGGCTTTAGCGGAGAAGAATTAACGTGATCGTCATGAATCTACTAAGACCACAATTGAGTAGTAACTACGAAGATAAAAGAGTCGGAGAAAGAACTTTACCCAAAGAGAAGATACGTTGCTGCGGTTGGGACTCCTGAGCAGAGACAACCTTCAGCTGGATTGGTTGGAATGGATTTGGAGGCCTCCAAAACAGCAAAACGAGGATTCCAGGAATACAGGACAGCAATTTCTTGTTTCTTGACTTCGAGACAGCAGGTGGAGTCTTCTCTAGATGCAGAATTCTCTGGAATAGTACTTGGAGGAGTGCTGGTCAGTAAATAGGAGCATACCTGGCAGCACCATGGCTGGCTGGAGTTCCCGGATAGCAGTTTTCTAGGAGGAAAAATTGTTGGACAGCAATTTGGAGCAGGTTTTAGGAGCCTCGTTTTGAATTTTGAATCCCCCAAGTAACGTAGAAAAGTGGGAAAATCATTCCTTATGAGAAGTTGATTGAAGCAATTTGTGGGAGGTGATTTAATGAGGCAAGAGAGAGAAATCTGAAGTTTTAATTTCAGATTTTATCAAAGGGAAGGGGCCAATTTGAAATTCAAATTAACCTTAATTAAGGGAATAATGGAGGGGAGGGGGCCGACGGTTATAATGGGAATTATGAGGGATTTAATTGTTGCTTAAGTGGCAAAGTGGAGAGAGAAGGGTGAGAGCTTTGTGTAGAAAAACTGAAATAGATTTCAGTTTTAATTGGGATGGGAGGGGTTTAATTGGAATCAATTTCAGATTTCAAAATTTAGAGGGGGTGCATTGATGGCAATCAATGGGGAGCCCAATGAGGGGGGCCGGCGATATGGAGAGAGAGAGGGAGTTAGGGAGAGAGGGAGAGGGATTTCCAAACATGAATGATGGCTAGGAAAATTCTAAATAAATCCAAAAATAATTTAATTTCTAATTTGAATTCATTAAAAAAAAAATTCCATAAATGAAACTTCCAAATTTGGAAAGAATTTGAATTTTAAATTTCAAACTCCAATGAAGGCTAGGGGAGGGAGGCGTGGGGGAAAATGGCGGCGAGGGGAGAGGCCGGCGGCAAGGTGGCTGGCGGGTGGAGCTAGGGTGGCCGGCGGGTGGAGCTAGGGTGGAGATGCTAGTGGAGGTTTCGGCTTCTTCCACTGTTGACTTGGCTCGTGGTAGTCAATGGAGGAGAAGAAGAATGTGCAAGAAGAGGGGAGAAAGGAGATAACCAAAAAATATACGAGAAAGATAGAGATAACTAACG
Organism: Dendrobium huoshanense; assembly: GCA_016618105.1. Taxonomy (NCBI): domain Eukaryota; kingdom Viridiplantae; phylum Streptophyta; class Magnoliopsida; order Asparagales; family Orchidaceae; genus Dendrobium; species Dendrobium huoshanense. The sequence continues at coordinate 24,326,004 of CM028354.1, read as the reverse complement.
AACTCACACAGAGATCGTAAGAACCGCGAACTTCAGACTCTTCCAAAGATTGACGGGTATTGCGAATTACCCTCCTCGGGCTTCTCCTCTCATGAACTCACTAAGAGATCACATGAACTCACTAAGAGATCAACAAGAACATAAAACTTTTCATTATCAATCATCATCATCCCCTTCCAAGAGGAAGAGGAGGGCTTAAATAGCTAAATACATGAAGGAAAATAAAAGACACAATTGCCCCAAGGGCAAACATAAAACAACGCGCTCAAGTGAGGGTATAAATGGAAAAGTACAAATAACAAATAAAATACATAAAAATAAATAGACACGATCGTAGTCGTTGATCTTCGATGTCCTCATCAGTTTCTAGGAATTAAGTTTCGAGACAAATTTTCAGAAAGCAGATTGGGTTTGAAATAAGACACTTCACAGAGATTTCGCCTAAATTATCTAAAGAAGTCCCTTGGAAAATTTCTTCTATATAAAAAGAAGAAACACCTTAATATGAAAGCTTTATCTAATATGGATTATGTTGGGTCCATTGATGATAGTAAATTCATATCAAGGGATTGTATTTTGGTGGGGGATTATTTGGTTTTATGGAAGAGAAAGAAACAAATAGTGGTGGCCATATCAAATGCAGAGGAAAATATAGAACCATCATATTGTGTGTGAAATGATGAGGTTTAAGATCCTTCTAGTGGAAATTGGCTTTCCAATTTACTCAACGTATGGTTCTAAACTATAACAATCGAGCTGTTATGTCTAGTACTAATAATCTTATGTTTCATGAAAGAATAAAACACATTGGCGTTGCTTGCGTTGCTTGCGATGTTATTCGAGAAACAATACTAGTAAAGAACATTGTCACTCATTTTCTCAGCTCAGAATAATTAGAAAATATTTTTGCTGAGGCTTGGGTCCACTTCAAATTTTCAAGCTTTCTAATAAACTGGAGGAAAATATTTTCTCAAGCTCAAGCTTTAGGGGGGAAGTGTTGTGCATACGTGAACCCCTGAAATTTCTCTCTCATAAGTCTTTTTGCATAACTTTAGTCCATGTTATTTTTGGTCCACCTAGTTTTTTATCATAATTCTTCAACATTAATTTTATTTATCCATCTTATTGATTAATCTTCTGTTCTTTATTTTAAATGCTTGAACCGTGTAAATCTATTTTCATAAATTATCATATTTTTAATAAGTGTTACATATTCATCTTATATAATTCTTTCTCAATGTAACACTTTTAATTTTGATACACATCTATCTTAATATTTTTATTTTTACTAAAACCGATTATTAGTAACTATCTTATCATACAACATTGAGATCTTTATAACAACCTAAGTGTAACTTTATAAAATTCACCCTTTTAAGTAAATAAAATTATCTTCAAATAAAGTACCCCTAAGGCATTTCTCTGTTTTTTTATCAAGTGGGCAGTCATAGTTGGGGCAGATGCACCAATGGTAAATTTATATTCAACCCAAAATGTTATGCCTATAGATGAACGCCGATTCCTTAATATTTCTACACCCACATCCAAACCATTCACATGTCTTTGCAATCTCCCCCTCACATTAGAGCTTGCATCGATTAATTCCTCTTAAATGGAAGCTCCTCAAGTATCATGTAATCACTAATAGCTCACCTAATCACATGTATTCATCATGAGAGTCACTCATCCTTGTACTTTTCTCAATCATTATAGAAGTCGACCAAGTTCCTTAAGAGCCACAAATTCTATAAGCTTGTGGATCAATCCTATCGAAACCATTTTCTTTAATACTTTCCATAGTGTGTAAATCAAAAGAGAATTGAAGTTGGGTTTGATGCATTAGTGGCCAAATTTATTGTCAAACTAAAAGCTTGAGCCTAGTAATGGGAGTCAATAACTTGGTATTGTCATACCAATATATTTTGTTTACGTATTTAACCTGTCTAAACCTAAACCTTTCACGTGGCTTAACAAATTTTATTCACTTAGTCTTAGATCAAGAAGTTATATCGGATATATACAATGTTTTGAAAATCAGACCGGACAACGAATCGGAAGAAAGAGAGGTTCATAATTCGACCAGTCGAACTGGATGATGTAATAAATAATAATATTATTAAAAATTAATAAAATTAGTTTCACCTCCTCAACCATTTAACATCATATGACTTATGGATTTCATTGAAACTTATTATCTTCACTCTAAACTCCATTTTCATATCACACTAATCAAAACACTTAAATGTGGCATTAATTAAATATATAAAACATAAACAAATAACACAATACAAATGTGGCATCAAGTAAGTCTATAAATCATAAACAAATATTTCACAAATAACTTAAGCATGATTTATAACTAACCTAATAAATGTAGAGTAATTGTAATTCAAACAATATCACCAAACGACATGCCTTGCGACTCCATGTTCCTGCACGAGGTGGTCTGGACATCCTGTGGCTTCTGGTTCTCACACAGGATTACCAAACGACATTGCATTGGGGGAGGAATGCATATCTTTTGTCAAACTCTTTTGTGCATTGGGTGTTGAAGAATGCATACCATCTTCAGTTCTATTTTATTTTTAATCAAATATAAAAATAAATACTATAAATGAATTTCATTCAATTTCATCTACCCTAACTTGTAGGAATACCAAAACCTAATTCAAAATATACAAAAAGCTAATACAAAAACAATATTAATTAACTAAGAATCAAGAACAAAATCAATTTTACTTTAATTGATAAAAATAACTTTGCTAAAATTTGCATTTGCTTCATTAGGGTTTTCAAGATTAAAATCAAATCCCAATTCAAACATATAAAAAGCTCATACCAAAGTCTTTTCAACTTAAACATTAAAAAAATTATCAAAACAAAACTTAGAAAAATTAGGGTTTTTAAAAACTTACATTCCACAGTTTAGATTTGAAGCAAATTAGAGAAAGGAATGTGATGCCAAAGAGGAATAATGCCTTTGTCACCTTAGCCCTCGTTGAGTTGACGAACGAACGAAGAGGGATGCCGAAGACTCGAGAGGCTACACTCTAGACGTTTGAACAAGATGTGAGAGCAGGCGACGGGATACGGGAAGGAATATGTGCTCAATTGGGAATATTAGGTTTTTATTTGCTAATTTCTCCTTATAAACCAAACCGAGCAGTTTTTTAAAACCGACACCAATTTGCCAGTTTTGCGGTCCGACTGCCGGGCCTACCGGTTTTCTACCGATTTTGTGCTATTCCGGTTCTCTGATGAACCTGAACGGGCGGCTGTCAGAATCACAGTTTCACCAGTTGAATTGGTCAGTCCGGTCCGATTTTGAGAACCTTGGATATATATCTTCTGTCTTCTATATAATATATCTTAAATTCTTAAACCAATCACAATTAGCATCACTTGATCTTCAATCATCAATTTATTCCATCTGATATTTATATTAAATACTCAATCTTTGTTTTACTAATCATAAGCTATCATTTTACATTACCTCTGTTGTTCTAGCTGTTTGCTCTTTTCAGCAGATATCTCACTGATTAAAAGCAATATGATCACATTGGTGGATAATCAGAAATGACATCATGTATAACTGCATTCAACCATTTAAGTTTGATAGGTTATGATTATTTGGGTCTAACTAAATGTTGTCTTTTGTGCGTTATAAGCTGCTTGTATTTCTTAAGATACTATTTTCTATCGACCATTTACCTACTGGAGATATCTACACCAGCTTCAAACATGATCTTACATAACTTGCAGTGGTTTTAAATAATATAAATAAATTGGTTATTGCTAGGTGGAGTTGCATCCATTCTGGAGACAGGATGAGCTTGTAAAGTTTTGCCAACAGAGTGGTATTCATGTTTCAGCTCATACTCCTCTGGGAGTGCCTGCAAGTAATCCTAGCATGAACACAGGTTCTGGCTTTTCAGATAGTGGCTCAGAAGATGAGCCTGGAACTCCTAGAATAGCTTTCAGAAGATCGAGATCAGTTCATGGACCAATGCTGAAGCTTTCTGTTGTTGCAGACATTGCCGAACATCATAAGAAGACACCTGAACAGGTTAAAATTTTTACCTTCTCCACTCAGAAAAGGATTAAAAATTTCAAATTTAGCATATTTTCAGTACTTCTCTTTATAAGAATACTTGAATTTGTTTCATCCATATAGAAGTCGCTAATTAGAATTTCTTATTTGTGTTCTCCTCATATTTCTCACATGCAACTTGTCCAACTTGGTGCCAATTAACCAATCAAAGTGCTTCTTTATAGTTGGTTGGAAAAAAAAAAACTTTTGCAAAATTTGAAATTGTTGTGTATTGTAATATGATAGGAAGTGGATGCAATTTCAGCAAAACCTAAGAGTGACACAAGAAATTTAGGAAGAAGAACATACAATAACTCTTTTTTTATTAAGGGAACTAAGAAGAAAAACATGAGATACAATTTGATATTCAATTAGAGAGGAAGATCCGGCTCTCCCAAATCTATGGCATTCATCATACATCAATCGCCATTGTTTGTAGGGAATTAGCATATTCATTTGCAAGCTATCTGATATTGATCATAGGGAGGTTGTTACATTTGTTGCATATTTTTCATGTTTTGGTCATAAACATATCATGACATTCATTGTAGTCTTCTTGTATATATTTGTAGGAAGTATTATCATTTGCAGGCGGGTTGTCATGTCTGTTTGCCATTAGGTGATATTGATTGCATGCAAATTGCGTTTACTTGAAACTCCCACAATGCCAAGAAAGGCATGTATGAGTTGCATAGGTACCTGCGCGAAATACTTGCAAATTTTCCTCACCGGCCTGAGCGCGTACGAGTATTTAAGTTTTACCCCGCCACACTAAGAAAAGTATCCCCGAGGCTCGCCCACCTAGTCACAAAAGTAGCATCGAGCTCTCTCCCATCGTGTTAAGAAAAGTGAACATAGGTGGTTTGCTCGTTGCGCCGCAAGCGCTAAAAACAAGATTTGGGTTTTTTTTTTAAGTTTAGAGAAAATTATACTTTGTGCGAGAGATGATGACGGAGGTATTGAGGCGACGACGGCGACGAAACCGTGCACAAATATATTTTTTCTCTTTTTTATTTTCTTCTTTTTTTTTTTTAAATAATAATTATAATAACAGAGGGAGAGAAGGTTGTTGGTGTCATCTATTGATTCAGTTGGAGGAGAGCTCGACATAGTGAGCAAGGGTTGGGTATTGTTTGGCTGGGAGGAGCAGAAACAGGTTGGCTATGAGAGGGAGGTGGTATCGATGCTGAGGTTACGGCTTGCGAACAAGAGAGTTGGCGGGTTCGACTGAATCGATTGGGGTTGGAGCAGAGGGTTGGCCAGGATTGCTGGAGTACACATGCAGAAAATGGAGAGGGAGCTGGGTTGCGCTTGGGCTCGGCGTGTGAAGAGGCCGAAGGATTGAGAGCCAAGACGTCAGATGTGGAGGGTTGATCGAAATCTCGTGGCTGGGTCGAAGGTCAGGGTCGATGTCGAAGGGTCTCAGGTCAGGTGAGGGAGATCAGCATAGGGCTGTGGAAATCGGGCTTGGAGGTCGAACAAATAGGAAGGCGGCGAGATCGGCTGCTTGTTCATTGGTCTGACGTGTGAGGTTCAGATTTGGAGTAGGGGAGGTCGGCTTGGTGTGAGGGAGTTGCGAGATAGGTAGGGGTTGTTCGACAAGAAAGATTGGAAGGGTTCAGTTCGCTCAGGGTTTGAGGAATCAGACATGAGAAGGTGCCAGGCTTGCTCGCATGAGAAGATGAGGAAGAAACAGAAGCTCGAGCTTCATTGTTGTTTTAAAACCGAGAGCAGGTAGCGATTGAGGAGTGGATTGTGGAACGGCTTGTGTTGGTGCCGAATAGCAGGTATGAGCATCCTGTTTATTTTATTTAAATTCTTATTATGACAGACAAATAAAATAGAAATAGAATTTTGTGCCTCGATTTACGCATTGTTGCCTCGAGATTGGTGCTGTTTTTCTCGAGATTGGTGTTGTTTTCCTCGTGCGTGTGGTCCATTAGGCAATATTACAATCATTTTTAGATGATTTGGTCGTTCCGAATGTAACGACTAAGCTTGTTTTGCGATTGAACGCAGTTTGAGCACTTTAGTAGCGCATCGTGCTTCTGCTTGATTGCTTCTTGTGACGTCGATTTTGTTCTTTTTTGTGATTCTTAATGCATGGATCAACAATAAGTCTCTTGTTGGTGCTCAACATAGTGGATCGAATCTTCTTTCCTCTCTTGTGAACATAGGCCTTCGTAATCCAATCCTTATAAATCGTGATGTTCTCTTTTTATGATTCTTGATTTCTTTTTATTATTTGTTGTTCGTCATACTTATGTGTAAGCATTTTGGTATCATCAAGTTTGGCGTGCTCCTTTCCTGACATAGTATGCATAGGATTAGTTAAAAAAACTACCGTATGGTTTTGGCACCATCTGGGTTGGCTTTATTCATTTATTCTCGATACTCTTCAACAACTGTAGAATGTTGGTTTTGACAGAAACTGAGTATCATTTTCTCATATCATCAAGGATATTGAGATGGTTCTTGTTGAAGGTCTAGTGAAGAGCTTCAACTAAATTTCTAAATTATTGTTAATATGGAATTGCCCTTATTTCCTACGATTAGAATTGCCTCCTTTTATCCTCTTTTAGGCGGTCTATATGTCATTTGTTAACTAGGTTTCTTATATGCCAGAGTTTGGGTTTGAACCATGACGCCTTGTGTAATGGCAAAGAGAATAAGCTGTTTGCAAGTGTTATCATGAAAGAAGAATGTCATATTATAAGTTTATTTTGATTTGAACATTCCCACTAACTAAGAACAATGTTTACTTCAAAATTATCTGTTTTATGTTTGTTCATGTTGACCATTATAGTAAACTATAGGCATTTTTATGTAGATATTCTTTTAAACTTCTAGAGAATTTGATCTATGTAGTCTTATCTCTACAATGGATGAAGGTTGCTTTTTTATTTCTAAAAAATGTGATCATATCAATCAAATTCCTTTTTCATCGCCTTTTTTTTTTGAAGAGAAATATGGCCTGCTGAACATTGACTTGAAATTGTTGTATACAAAGACTTGACTTTCTCATCTAACTTGTTGAAGCTTGGCCTTTCCCTTCTATTTCCATCAATCTCTTATATCATTCATTTTGAATATCTTGGTTCTTGACAGCTTTAGGGTTCGTTTGGGATGACTTTCTTACTGCTTCTTAAAGTTGCTTTCTAGTACAAAAATTATTAGAAAGTAGCTTTAAGAAACAGTAAGAAAGCCGTCCCAAACAAAGCCTTAATTTTGTTAATTTTGACTCAACATGAAAGCCATTATAGTTATAAAATCATGATACTATGTAACTCTACATCTTACAGGTGATTTTGAGATGGGGATTACAAAGAGGCACTAGTGTCTTACCTTGCAGCCTAAAACCTAATAGAATTATAGAGAACATTGATATTTTCGATTGGTCGTTGTCAGACGAAGAGTGGAATCGACTCAACAGAATAGAGCCCCAGATCTGCCTATTTGGAAATTGGCCAGTTAACACATCTGAAAGTGGGTTGCTTTCTGGAAGGGGTCCTCTTCAGGCTGTGCACGAGGTTGAAGATGATGACACTGAAGACAGCTCTTGACTTCTTGCATGTAATGATGAAATATCTTTACAGAATTCCTTTATTTACTAAGAGAAGAATATATATATTAATGAGATTTCTGCTGAAACCATAATATGTTACTGTGATGTCTATATGTCAAATGAAAATGCTTAATTTTTTTGTCTGCTGGTATTTGGGCTGTTTTACTCTGTACGGAGACCGGACGGGAGAACCATCCGGTTAAGCACTAGGTACCCAGCGGTATCGAGTGCGGGTACCGAGCTGGGTACCCATCAATGAGATGACATGACGCATTTTTGTTGGAACGCCCTCCGCACTCCGCATAGAATAGTTCTTCATGCTTCTTGTTATGGTGAATATTCAATACTTCTGAACAAGAAAAATTATATTCTTCTTGGCTAATCAAAATGAACATCCAAATGGCTTGGCACCATCTTGTTCTCGACAATCCTATCTCAGTATTTTTTTTTTCCTGTATATTTGTGGGAAGTATTCGAGCTTCTGGATGGCAAGAAAGCCGTTACATCTAAGTAAGAAATGAATCTCCGTCAAATTTTGACTTGGGATTCCATGGCATTTATTTTCCATTGGAAGAATAACTCTGTAGATTTTTGTTTGGAATGGTAGGATTGGATTCTTTTTGAAGGCAGGTCAGTAAGCAATCACATCGCAATATTAATTTTCTTAGGAAATTGGGAGCTATAGCTCATGTATTAAAAATGAAAGGAAAGCAAATTTCATGTTAGAGAAGCAGAAAGGTATAAATGTAGCCTGTGATACACCAAAATCAAAAAGAGGGAAGGGTTGAACATAGTGAGAAATTATTATGTGCGGACACCGGACGTAGTTTTGTATCCGGAGGCGAATTATAACGTGCCATGTCATTTGGTATAGCGGGTACACTCCATAGCAAGGAGGTGATGTGGCGTGCTCTGATTTATCTTCGGATGATGTCTAATGTTTGCACAGAATAATTAATTGAACATAGAAGAGAGCATCAGTAATCATTTCTTACTTAGAGGGAGCATCAGAAACCAACGGATGGTAGAGGTGGCTGAGTTTTGAAAAGTTTTTTTGCTTTTTTTTTTTTCTCAAATTGTAACTTCAATTTTTATTTTATCTTTATTCTTTTCAAAAATTTGTGTGTTAGAAAGCAACTTTTTATAGTAGCTTTAAATAATTATTTTATCTATAATAATTTTATAATCACTTATAAAAAGCTGCAACAGTCCTAAATGAACTTTAAAAGTTTCTAACTAGTTGCTATAGGAAACAATAAAAATATGAGAGAAAGCTCACAGGTGTTGTTCTAAGAAAGGAACCTTCAATGCAAATCCTCATCATTTGAAAGCTAAATAAAGATGAAGAATTCATAACGGGCAGCAATGAACGGCAACAGAACATTCAGGGGTCACTCAAAATCTGAGGCATAAGGTCGAGTAGCAACTAAAAGAGTAAACTAAATACACATAAAAAAAATTGACTCTTAAAAGAATAATATAAAAAAAAGATTCATGTAGCTGATCTCACGTAGTGAGATAAAAACTTGATGATGTTGTTGTTTTTATAAATATGATAAACAATAACTAATGTTCAGGCAGTATAAGTTCTTGTTGACTTATATACTAAGAAGTACATAAAAAAGGTGAAATTGGCAGCTCAAGCAACGGTCGACGGGCGCCACATGTCACTTAAGTGGTTAAACAACTTAAACGGATTGTGTCATTGCAAAGAAATAAAAAGAATGTCATGCTCAATATAGAACAAAACTTCTTCATTAAGTCTCGCTGAGCATAAGTCCTTGAAGAAGATTGTTTGGTTAGGGATTTCAAATTGAGTGTTGAAGAGAACTAAAAGCAATGGGCAACAAATTTTTCATGAAGATGTGTCAGTCATGACTTTTCAATCCAAACAATCTCCTTGATATTATGTCAACATGTCTACTAAGGTTGGAAACATATCTAAAAAAAATGTTTGGAAGCATATCTATCAGGTAGCTTTAGGCCCTACATCCATTTACATACCACTCTCCTTTGCTCTAAAGTGAAGGTGAATGGAGCTTTTGACTTTAGAAGTTTACCATTTTACCTTCCTTCAACTCAAGCATTTTCCTCCTGTAAAAATTCTTCAAATTAATCCTAGCATTTACGTTATCTTTAGATTTTCCCTTGATGTCCATCATTGAATTGAACACTTTATCAAAAATATTTTTCTCTATATGCATCACATCCAAATTATGTCTAATCAAATTTGTTCTCCAATATGACAAAGACCAGAAAATACTCTTCTTTGACCAATTGTGAGTAATTCCATACCCGAGTATTTTGTGAATAGCTAATGATGGAGAATTAATTATCGTGAGTATAAAATTTACTCTTTCAAACATTTTCTCACAGCTTAACCTTGGTGGAGGCTATGTCGTCTCCACTCTATTTTTAGTGAAATCATTCTTATTTCACCTGAATGGATTGTTTGCAGGTAAGAATATGCGGTGACAGTCAAACCAAGTGTTTTTGCCTCTATGCTTCAAAGTGAATGATTTAGTATTTTTCATGCAATATATATAAGCAAGCTAGCTTGCCTGCATTGCTCCAACCATAAAGCATACAATATATTTGAAAGTTATTAATTGTCCAAAGTAACACTGCCTCAATGTCAAATTTTGTTTGGTGGATATATCATTGTGGTAACTCCTTCATTCCACAATAAATTTAAGTCATTGATTAAAGGTTATAAGAACACATCTACTTTTGCCTTTAAATTATATGACCCTAGAGTAATAAGTGTCATAAACATGTAGGGTGTAGTCATACACAACTCTGGAGAAAGATTGTAGGGGATGAGTAGCACAGGCCAGTATGAGTAGCGTGACGAAGATTAGCTAAATGTGTAAAAACCATATGCACATAAAATCTAATCTTGCTTTCTTTAGTTCTATGGCAAAGGTGTAATACCCCACAGTATTCCTGAGTATTACTAACATAAACATAACATTTTCATCAATCAATCATATAATACTTTTGAACATTTGAAAATTTTTATAAAAAATCTAACAATTTTCATTCATCACATCAACGCAAGCACCTAATAATTTTTAAACTTCAATAAGATATAGTTACAAAGCCACTACTAAATCCAAAATAAAAACTCACTGAACCGTTTATATATCTCAGATGTAGACTTACAAACAAAGATAAATGTTAACATATAAAATTGAAATACTTGCAAATTAATCTTTTTTGACATTTTCCTTTCCCTTTCATGTAATAATAGCCGGTAAGAAAGATACTGGTGAGCTTTGAGATTCATAAGCTATGAAAATTAAATAATAATTAAAATGCAATATTATAATAAATTACAGCATTGAAATCATCACTGATTTAACTTACCATTATTTGTAAAATGTCATAAAGTCGTATTTGGCATCATCCTTTATTTTATTTGACGTAGATACTGAATATTCATTTTAGTATTTAAAAGATTTGACTATAGTTTCAAAAAAATATTCAACGAAGATCATGCAAATCTGATATTATTGTCATTGAATTGCATAGAGGTCCATTTTATCTCTTTTTTGCCCCACATGCTATACAGGTCTCATGTCTTTGGGGTCACTTTTGCCCCATTTATAATGCAATGTCATAAGTAGGAACCCTTTTTCCCTACCTACAATTTTAGATATACATCATTTTATAGCCAAACTTTTACTCAAATGGATATTCATTAAACTTTTCAATATTCATAAGTCATAATTGAATTGTTGAATACTTTCATAATCATTTATGTTTTCATCTGCATATAATTAATATGTACATAATAAGCAAGGAAATTGACATATTTCAAAAACATTATCAAATAAGAAAATATTTAGATTAACATACTAAATCTTATTTTAAACTCATATGATTAAATTTTTTATATGTTATTCATATTTGAAAATTTGGATGTAAAAATCCTTTCTATACATTAAATAAAACTAATACCCTTTTTCTTTAATGCATTCAAATTAACCTCCATGCTTATAAATGAAAGTCATTATATTTAAAATATAATTGCATTACTTACCTTCATGCTAAGAGGTGCCACCTCCAATCCTCTATTTTAAACTTTTCTATGATTGTAAGTCACTTCGAAACTCTCTTTACATATGACTAGATGGATCTAGAACACCATAAGATACATCTTTATGAACCTTTACTACTAATTGGAAATCCACACTAAGCATTTACCAAATTACTAACCTTGATTTCCTTTTCCTTAAATTTCTTCTTTCTTCTATATATTTCTTTGCAAAATAAATATATGATTCTACACTTGGGAAAACAAATTCCAAATTAACCAAATTCTATTAATAATCAAAATAAAAATTTCTATAATTTACTTAGTTTCATACCTTATTTATTTCCCACAGTCGTTGCTCCACTTCACCCTAAACCCCACAATCGATTACTTCCTCCACAATTTTCCTGTTCTGAACCTTCAGAGATTTGTGCTGAATTACTCTACAGGACTTCCAAGTATTATATCGAAATCAATAGCCAAATTTTATTGATAAAATCTGCACTATACCTTCTTCATAGCAATGAATCGTGCTTTCCACACTTCCTCACTCTCACCTTTTCCCTTACACCGCTACAAAATTTCTCAAGGCAATTGCCCTCCAATTCTTGTTCGCATCTGTTCGATAATTAGAATATTGGGAATACTTAATTTTTTAATTAATATTTAATATAATTGCTATTTCTAATTTAACAGTAACTAATTATTTAGAATAAACTAATAGTTTTCTTAAATAAATTTTGTTTATACTTACCTGAATTTTGGATGCTTCAAAGGTATGATTTGTACGGTTAAAGTGCTTCCTGACTTCTGCTTTTGACGGATGTGTTAGAACACCTACTTGTGAGCTGTGTTACTTATGTCATCTCATATATACAACATAACTCATTGATGCATACAAATGTTATAATCTGGGAATAATGGGTAAGTAGAATAATCGACTGATTGACACATCCTTCTACTTTTTTTTTTTTTTAGATTTGATTTAAACATTGGCACGTTACAATAACGACATGTAATCACTAACAAATTATCCCCATAAAAAAATAAAAAATAAAAATTATCCCCGTAGTGTAACATGCATCTTTTAACATAACAATCTATTTTTATAGCCATCAAACAAAATTTAGAGTCTATTTTTTAGTATGGTATAAATCTATTATGTTATGTCTTTATGCTTAACAACTTCACAGTTACAGATAACAGTGAGTGAGTAGTACACCCATTCTAAATTGATTTTTGCATAGCGTTCAAAAAAATCATAGAAGTTTTGTGCCTCCTTATTCAACGATTCTTCTATATATTATTGAAATTTTGACCCAGTTGCATCATAAATCAAGTCCTCAAGCTTCCTAACTTTATCTTTCTCAATTATGTTGGAACTTGTAGAAGGACCACAATAAGAGTTGAAATGAGGCTCATACTCACTATATGAAAGTCTAATACCAATATTCTAGCATGAATTCCTTATAGTATAGATCAACAGTAATCTCACAGTGTGAGGTAGGCTTGATTTTTGTGTTTGGAATATGGACAACAAAAGCTCCCCTCTAATATAAATGAAAGTAATTAACAACCTAGCTGAATGAAATAATTCACTCAATTTAAAAATTCATATGTTAATGTCTTGCATAGGCAACATTATACATCTAACTTCTATACTTTTAAATATCCTTAACACACTTGGACAATAAATTCCTACAACCAAATAATAAGATTTATACCAATTTAAAAAATTAAATAATATGTGTAATAGTGATGATTTTCGTAGTTTACATGGATAGTTGTGCATCTCCTTCACACACTCATTGTATATTGGGCAATAGAAGAGAGGGTGTGAATTAGTGCAACACACTACTACATATAGTTTTCCAACTCGGTCATCGGAAGGTCATCGTTTTATGTGACCAAACCATCTAAGACGACTCTTTTTAATCTTATCTTCCATTGGAGCTACTCCAACCTTTTCATTTATATGCTCATTTCGTATCCTATCTCTAAGAGTAAAGCACTCATCCACCTAAGCATCTTCCTCTCTACAACACTTAACTTAATATTATGCTTCTTTTTTAATGACCAACATTCTACACCATAATTAGCATCGTAGACCAAATCTAATACATATTCTCTTCTAATTGGGTCATTGAAAGATCTACATTTTATGTTACCAAACCTTCTAAGGTAACTATCTCTAATCTTATTTGCTAGTGGAGCTACTCCAACCTTTCACATATATACTCATTATGCATACTATCTCTATAGTTAAGCCACACATCCACTTAAGGATCATCATTTCTACAACACTTAACTTTATATTATGGTTGAAGAGAATTTTTCTATCACACAATAAGTCTGATGCATTCCTCCACTACAATCATGCATACAACATGAATTCTTCTAGTAATATCTCCATCTATTACATCATCACTATGAAAAATAGACTCATGATAAGGAAGAAAGATGGACACCTTCTCAACAAGAAAAGAACATTATCGAATAAGGTGAGAGAAAGGAACGTCATCAAATGCAGCCAGATAGTTGTAGTGAGAGGGGAGGCTGCTCTAAACGGCGAGGAAGTGTGATTGAACGATGAGGAACGTCGTCAAAGGAGCAGTGTCGATGTAGGCAGCATTGTCGAAGGAGGCAGCATCTTCGACTAAATGGTGAGGAAGTGTGATTTTGGATACTAATCGTCGAAGGAGGTTGTCGAAGGAGATAGGGGTTTAAGGAGGTTAAGAACAAGCATATGAAGGAATGCATTTGAAGAATGTATTAGTCGATGGAGGTCCATAACGAGCTAATGAAAGAAATGGCCAGTTAGCTAGTTTAGGTAAGATTATTTGCATTAGATTTGAATCCTCTTCAAATTCGTTACAAATAATTCAATGAAAATTTTGTCATAAATTCATCGTAATTTCATAAATGAAATTTTCTATCACAAAGTCCACAGCAAATCTGCTACAAATTATCAACTTTCTTGAAGTGAATATATAATAATTCATAATTTGAAAAGCTTAAGAATTAATGAATATAAATTACTTAAGCTATTTACTTATTTTGAATTTAGAAACTATGCACTAATACACTAACTACTGAATTGTAGAATGAGTAATTGAGTTTAGAGAAAAGAAGTGAGTAACTCAAATCAGGAAGATCATAGTAAACTTAAATATAGAATTAATGATATTATTAAATCTTACATCCAATCAATTTAGGGTTGTGGGATGATGAAAGTAAAACTGGTATTCAAAATCATTAAATATGTACTGTACAATTATGAAAAAAGTGAAAATATGAAGAAAAAAAAAGAATGCATTAAAAAATTGGAATATGTTGAAGCTCAAGTACAAAAACATCCAAATACTTAAAACAAATAGAATTATATAAGTGAGCTAATACATATGATTGTGCACTAATGAACTTTCAATTTAACTTCAAACATAACTAATTTCTAAATAACAAATTATTCATTTTTTAAATCAGAAGTCAATCTTACACATACACTCATGGTGGAAAGATTCAATACATTCAATAACAAGGGTGATTTATTAGGATAATTTTTTATGATTTTTTGAATTAGAATAATAACTTTAATCATTTCAAATTACTATTAGATTGTGATATATTATCTAAAATTTTAGTAATTTTAATTTTTCAATTTTTACTTTGGCTATTAAGTTAATCAATAGGTGGTTTCAGCAATGCTTGAGGATAAGCAAAAGTTTAAGTTGGGGAGAATTTTTTAAGTATAAATTCTATATTATTTGTTGTATTAAATTCAATAAAAATGTAATGTTTTAATTATATTTGTATAGAAAATGTTCAGAAGAAGGTAAAAGTTCATAACAATCGAAGGAGCACCATTGTGCTCATTGATACAACATCACAACATTGCCATTAATTTTCAATACCCTAGCGACTATTATTAACATTGCAGCATCGACCTGCTGAGAATTTAAAGTAAAATTAACACCCTGGTGGAGCCAAGGCCAGTGTTGTAGCACCTCACTACACTGTTATATGAAAAATCAGCAACGCTACACTGGAGTCTAGAGAAAATGAGTGCCAGAACATCGATCATCGCAATGCCACAACGTTGAATTGTGCCTTCAAGTGCCGCAGTGATAAACTTTTGCAGTGCTGCGATGGAGAAATTTTCAAAATGAAGAGCTATGCTAACTTAGTCAAAAGTCACTTCATTTCAACCATTAACCGTGCTAAGTAAGCCTAGAGTCACAGCGAAGCAAGCTTTATAGCACTGAGGCGCTAGTTCATTTTATACCACCACCAATAGAGAAAGCTTTCTGTGAGGCCTGAGGCCGTTTATGCACTTGTATAAATAATTTTGTAGTTCTTTTATTAGAAAGTTTTGTCTTCAGTGGAGTCTTGTACTTTTGAATATCTTCATTTAGCTCCCCTAAGAGAAAAGTCTAAGAGAGGCTAGTAAATTGCAAGATACTTTCATTGGGATATCTTAGCTTGTATTATGTAAGCAATTCTATTATTGGAAGGAGTATGGAGAACATTAACTGATTCTTCCACCTGGTATTTATATTTATTACTTCTCATGTATCTTTTTTTTATATGAATGAAATGAACATGAGTATATTTTTGTGTTATTCATGTCTGACAAAATCTCTATGTTTTGGGCTAATAATGTAAACACATAGAAAATATTAATGTAGATTTTTCTTATTTGAATTACTTCATTTTTAATTTCTCTTGCTCTTAATTTAATGCATACAATGACCATGTATATAGTTAATATATAGTGTGATGTATTACCTCAACGGAGAAATATTTGAACAAAAAGGAGTATAAGAATGGAATTTTTGTATATCTAGACGTAGGACATTAAACCTTCTAGGTTTTATGAAGATATCATAATTATAGGAATGTCATAAACCTCCCTTTTCACCCTTACAAGCCTGATAGAGATTTATGGATGTATATGCTTTGATCCACATCTAGAATTAAGTGGGCTTATTATGAAAAATATATTGTTTTGCAATAGTTAGTCCAAAACACTTTATTTATATTAGAATCCCATTTTTTTGCAAGTCTCCATTAAGTGACAAAAGCTAAAAAATATTCATTTTGCATTCAGTAGGATAAATTGTGTATTTAGATTAAATAGTAGTAGTTTAATTATAATTAAGTAGAACACTTCCTCATGGGATAACACTTTTTTTCATCACTTTATTACTTGATTGACATGTATACTTGCGTATTTAATGGGCTTTCATTATTTTTATATCAAAGAAAATCTAAGCATATTCATATTGCACGTTATTTATGTGTGTTGCTCGCATCATTGACCACATTGTCAAGCCTACACCCCATCAATTAGCTCTAGAAGGGAAAGAATGGGGGAGAAAGAGAGTGGTGAGAAGATGAGAGGGCAAGTTAAGGAGAAAACCCTTGAAGAGCCCTCTCATAGAACAATCTAAGTTTATGCTCATATCACAATATCTATTTTTAAGAGTGCCATCAATGATGAATTTGTGTAGGTAGTAAGTCTGGACATTATTGTAATTGCTTTCCATTGCGAAGGGAGACAGTTGTGACTTTCATTAGGTAAAACATATGTCCTCCGACTAAAGCCTGAGGGGGAAGGTGTCACGACCCGACCCGACGGGGACGGATCCCGCCCGAGCCGGATCGCGACGAGAGACCTTCTTATCCAGGATCTGGCTTTGGATTAGGTTACTGAACTGATCTTCCAAATACTTAACTCAACAGACACACACAGAACAACAGAGCTACTAAAATCATCAAATGCAGCGGAACAAAATATCTATCTTTTCATTTCCTCAAAAATAATCATCTACAGAACAGTACATGGCTTTTAAACAGAAAGAAAGACAGATCAGAAAAGCCATGACTGTACAAAAATCAAAAGTACAAAAGTACCTATACTGATCAGACTCTGAACTAATCCTGGACTTCCTTGCCTTTCCCAGAACCTGAAAACCACCAAAAAGCAAGGGTGAGCTCAACAGCTCAGCAAAGCAACAAACCACCAATCTAAATTCTCAGAAACCAAAACCAAACTCATCAGACAGATATCAGATCAGAAATTGGAACAGAATCGGAAATCAGAACTTATACGGACGGATATCAAATCAAAATCAGAATCGTACAGATCAGATCACAGAACAGAATAAATCAACAAAATCAGAATTATACAGAAATCAGAAATCAGAATTTGCAGATCATATCACATCAGAATCACAATTGCGTACAGAACAGATACAGAAAACAGAACAGATATATATAGCTAAATGCCCTGACACTGACGGAATCTCTACGGATTCCGGCCCCTTATGCCTCCCTTCCCAGACACTGACTGAATCTCATAGGATCCAGGCCCCTTATGTCTCCCTTTTGTGCTCACGGCACCAGAACAGATGTGCTTATAGCACCAGAACAGAATTCATCGGATCCGGAACAGAACAGATATCAGATTTCAGATTTGAGCTCATTTCAGATTTCCCGTTTCACTAACTGAATCTCATAGGATTCAGGCCCCTTATAACTCCCTTTTAATAGCTTATACACATAGCATTTCAATTCAGAAGAAATCTGGACAATTCAGAAATTTCCCAAAAATCGGGCAACACAACGGCAGTATACAGAATTTACACAAAATTTCCTGCAAAGAAAATTTACCGAATTCGCACAGAATATAGATAATCATATTCCAGAACATTTATTCTACTGCACAGAGAATTTACAATTTCACAGAAAATTGTAGTCTACGAAAAACATCGCCGAATCAAAAATACCCGGACAAAAATCTTCAAAATATAGTCAAAACGTGCACACCCGGCACGGCAACGATATACAGAAACTTACGCGGTAAAAACTGAACCAATCAAAAGATACGGACGAAAAACCGTAACGAAAACGAAATCCGGACAGAAAATACCGCCAAATACAACGGAACTGAAAATTGAGAAAGACGGAATGTGCCTTACCTCGTGCACAGCAATTTCCTCAACAGTCACTTCGAACGAAAACGGCTCCGCGTCTTCCCGAAATCAACTTTTCCAATTTTCCTCTTTTTCTCTCTCCTCAGATCGAAAATCAGATATTTTAATTTTTTTTTTATTTTCTCTCTCCAAATGAGCTGAAATCCCTTAAATCATCTTCAGATCGGCCCGGCCGATCGCCACATCGTCCTGGACGATCAAATTGGTCATAATATTGGAAATCTCCCCAACTCAGAAAAATGTCGTCCTCGACATTATCCAATCCAAACTCAGTCAAAACAAGTACGGGTACGACCGTCTCATATCAGACTCCTTTTCCCAAGTTGCTTCTCGTGCAGTCCGGTGCTTCCACTGGACTTTAACCATCGGAATCTCTTTATTTCTTAATTTTCGGACGTCGTATGCCAAAATAAGCTCTGGCTCTTCCTTGTACGCCAGATTCTCCTGAATCTCAACCTCGTCAGCTGATACTTTCTTCCCAGAGTCGGATACCCACTTCCTCAGAGTGGATACATGAAACACATTATGCACGTCAGGCATAGAATCAGAAAGCAATAGGCGATAAGCAGCTTTTCCAATTCTTTTCAAAATCTCAAACGGTCCAACATACCTTGGACTAAGCTTGCTTACCTGACCAAATCTGCTCACACCCTTCATCGGGCTGACTTTGACATACACAAAGTCACCAACTTGAAACTCAACAAATCTGTGCTTCTGATTGTAATACTTCTGCTGACGATCTTGAGCCGCTTTCAATCTCTCTCTTATCAAACTGATCTTCTGAGCAGTTTCATCAGCAAAAGTGGCACCCAAAGTCTGTCTATCTCCAACCTCCGTCAGAGTCAAAGGAGTACGGCACTTCCTGCCATACAGAGCCTCGTACGGTGCCATACCGATACTGGACTGAAAACTGTTGTTATAGGCAAACTCAATCAGCGGAATATGATCTTCCCAGCTTCCGCTAAAGTCCAGAACACAAAGCCTCAACAGGTCTTCCAATACTTGAATAGTCCTCTCAGACTGCCCATCGGTCTGAGGATGAAAGGCTGTACTGAAATGCAATTTCGTACCCAAGCCTTGCTGAATGCCTTTCCAAAGTCTGGAAGTAAAGCGTCCATCTCGATCAGATACGATCACTCAAGGCACACCGTGCAATCTGACTATTTCCTTCACATATATCTGAGCCAAGCGTTCAACTGAATCCGTCTGTCTGATCGGAAGAAAATGGGCTGACTTCGTCAATCGATCCACAACTACCCAAATATCATCATGTCCTTGTCGTGATCGAGGAAAACCCATCGCAAAATTCATCGTTACCTCCTCCCATTTCCACTCAGGGATAGGCAACGACTGCAACAGTCCACCTGATCGCTGATGCTCTGCCTTCACCAACTGACAGGCTTCGCATCTCGACACAAACTCCGCCACATCCTTCTTCATCCCAGGCCACCAGAACAAAAGCTTCATATCAGCGTACATCTTACCACTGCCTGGATGAACAGTGTAGCCTGAATGATGAGATTCATACAGAATCTCCCGCCTCAAATCTCCCAACACAGGTACCCACAACCTGTTCTTACAGAAAATAGCACCAGAATCAGAAATTCGAAGTTCAGGAGTCTTACCAGATCCAATCTGAGCTATCAACTTCGAATAATCAGAATCTGACTTCTGGGCTTCTTGAATCCGTGCTTCCAAAGAAGACTGAATACTCATCTGAGCCAACTCCAAATCACTGGAGGAAATCACCTCCAACTGCAATCTCTCCAAATCACGAATCAGAAAGTCATCACAGGTAAGCTGAATACCTGATAATCCAGAAGACTTCCTGCTCAAAGCATCTGCTACCACATTCGCCTTTCCGGGCTGATACTGAATAGTCAGGTCATAGTCCTTGATCAACTCGAGCCACCTTCTCTGCCTCAAATTCAGATCCTTCTGAGTAAAAATATACTTCAGGCTCTTATGATCAGTAAAAATCTCACATCTGACGCCATACAGGTAATGACGCCAAATCTTCAAAGCAAAAACAACTGCAGCTAACTCTAGATCATGCGTCGGGTAATTCTTCTCATGTGATTTTAACTGTCTCGAAGCATAAGCAATTACCTGACCATGCTGCATCAGGACACATCCCAGTCCTTTCAGTGAAGCATCACTGAACACCTGAAAACCTTCCGTACCTGACGGAAGTGCCAACACTGGAGCTGAAGTCAAACAATCCTTCAATCTCTGAAAACTAGCTTCACACTCCGGTGTCCAAACAAAAGGAACTGACTTCTGAGTCAGCCTCGTCAGAGGAGTCGAAATCTGTGAAAATCCTTTCACAAATTTCCTGTAATACCCGGCCATGCCCAAGAAACTACGTACCTCAAATACCGTAGTCGGCCTTGGCCAATCAGCAACTGCCTGAATCTTCTGGGGATCTACAGAAATGCCTTCTCCGCTAATCACATGCCCCAGAAAAGAAATACTCTTCAGCCAAAATTCACACTTGGAGAACTTGGCATACAGCTGATTCCTCCTCAAAGTCTCCAACACAATCCTCAAATGTCTGGTATGATCATCCTCAGATGCAGAATATACCATAATATCGTCGATGAAGACGATCACAAACTGATCCAAATACTCCCTGAATACTCGGTTCATCAAATCCATGAAAATCGCAGGCGCGTTGGTTACCCCGAAAGGCATAACCAAAAACTTGTAGTGCCCGTACCGAGTACTGAAAGCAGTCTTCACCACATCAGCCTCCTTCACCTTCACCTGATAATATCCGGATCGCAAGTCAATCTTCGAAAATACTGAAGATCCGGAAAGTTGATCAAACAAGTCATCAATCCGAGGCAAAGGATACTTATTCTTGATCGTAACCTTATTCAAATCTCTGTAATCAATACACATACGGAGTGTACCGTCCTTTTTCTTCACAAATAAAACAGGTGCTCCCCAGGGTGAAATACTAGGGCGTACAAAACCTCTGTCAACCAACTTCTGAAGCTGAACTTTCAACTCAGAAAGTTCTTTCGGTGCCATCCTGTACGGAGCTTTCGATATCGGAGCGGTACCCGGAAAAACATCGATAGAGAACTCCACATCTCTATCCGGAGGTAAACCAACCAACTCCTCAGGAAAAACATCAGCAAACTCCCGTACCACAGGGATCTCAGAAACAGAACCAACCTCTAGGTTCAAATCCCGCACCGAAGCCAAAAATACTGGGCATCCTTTCTTCCACATCCTGCTCACCTCCAACGCAGAAATCAGACTGGAGAGAACACCTCGTAATCCCTGAAATACAACTCTCTCTCCAGCCATAAGCAAACTCACTTGCTTCTTCAGACAGTCAATCTGAGCCTCATACTGACTCAGCCAATCCATGCCCAGAATTACATCATACGATGAAATCGGCAACCGAATCAAACTTGATTTCCACTTCTTGCCAGAAATCTCAATCTCACACAAACAAAACTGTCGAGCAATCAATGGATTCCCAGCCGGTAAAATCACAGACAAAGAAACCGGTAAAACCATCGAATCCAAATATAAAATCTCAAAACAGTGCTCGGACAGAAAAGAATGACTCGCTCCAGAGTCAAACAAAACACGACAGGGCTGATCAGAAATATAAACCGTACCTGTCACAACATCCGGAGCATCACGAGCCTCCTGCTGACTCAAGCTGTAAACTCGTGGCTGAACTGGAACAGGAGCTGAAGCAACAGAACTACTCTGCTCCCTCTGAACAGTAGGTGGTCTCCGTGGTGCAGAACTAGAACCACCACCTCTACCAGTAAATCCCTCAGGGCGTGGAGGAACAGTCCTCGGTCTTCCTGCTGCTGAACCAACCGGTCTGACGAAGCCCTCAGATCGCTGCTCAAATCCCATATGTGGACATTCTGCAATCCTATGTCCCGGCTGACCACATCTGAAACAAAGACCAGCTATCCTGTAGCACTGGCCATGGTGTCGCCGTCCATAACTCTGGCACACAGGTGCCATACTGACAGATCCAGAACTAGTCGTACTGGTAGCAGTACCAGACGACCCTCCGCTCCTTCTGGAATCTCCAGATCCAGAACCAGAAACAAATCTCCTCTTTCCAGAGGAACCACTGCCAGAAGTCTCACCTCCAAACATTTTCCTACTCGCAGTCCACCGCTGCTGAGTATCCGTCATGTCATTCTCAATCAAACGAGCTCGCTCCACAAGCTCAGAGAAATCAGTGATCCTGAATGGTATCAAAGGCTGCCTCAAAGTGTCTCGTAATCCTCTCAGAAACCTGTAGCACCTCTCAGCAGAAGTGCTAACCAGCTGCGGAGCGTATCTGGCTAATGCAGTAAACTCAGCCTCGTACTGCATCACCGTCTTGCTCCCCTGAACCAGCCTCAGAAAACTCTCCTGCATCTGCTGTCGTGCAGAAGGGGGAACAAACCAATCTCGGAATACTTCAGTGAACTCTTCCCAAGTGATCAAAGAGTTCAGTCTACCCTGAAATCTGGCTGCCTGCTGGCCGTCCCACCAGTGCTCAGCCTCTCCGTCCAACAGAAAAACAGCTAACGGAACCTTCCTGTCTGCAGGACACTGCATCCCGTCAAAAGTCTTTTCCAATCTCCTCAGCCACTCCTCGGCTGCTCTGGGCTCAACAGCGCCCTCAAATCTCGGAGGCTTCAACCTCAAAAATAACTGCAGTTGTCGATCAATGTCCTCAGATCTAATAGTAGAAGCTCTGCTCTGAGTCTCGCTCATCATCTGAGCAACAAGTGAAGCAAACTGAGACAGCGTATCAGCACCGACCACTGGGGCTGTACTCCCCACCGGTGCTGCCTGATCGGCACTCTGCCCGTCTGTCATGTCTGGGTCTGGCTGATCCATACAGAAAAATCCAGAAAATCCGGAAAACTATCACAAAAACAACACAAAAACAACACAATAAAAAGCCAAACGACCCAAAACTACCCCCAGACAGACTCACTGATCACTTCCTAGAGCTCTGTTTTACAATCCAACCTGTTTCCAAAACCAGTGCTCTGATACCACAAAAGCTTGTCACGACCCGACCCGACGGGGACGGATCCCGCCCGAGCCGGATCGCGACGAGAGACCTTCTTATCCAGGATCTGGCTTTGGATTAGGTTACTGAACTGATCTTCCAAATACTTAACTCAACAGACACACACAGAACAACAGAGCTACTAAAATCATCAAATGCAGCGGAACAAAACATCTATCTTTTCATTTCCTCAAAAATAATCATCTACAGAACAGTACATGGCTTTTAAACAGAAAGAAAGACAGATCAGAAAAGCCATGACTGTACAAAAATCAAAAGTACAAAAGTACCTATACTAATCAGACTCTGAACTAATCCTGGACTTCCTTGCCTTTCCCAGAACCTGAAAACCACCAAAAAGCAAGGGTGAGCTCAACAGCTCAGCAAAGCAACAAACCACCAATCTAAATTCTCAGAAACCAAAACCAAACTCATCAGACAGATATCAGATCAGAAATTGGAACAGAATCGGAAATCAGAACTTATACGGACAGATATCAAATCAAAATCAGAATCGTACAGATCAGATCACAGAACAGAATAAATCAACAAAGTCAGAATTATACAGAAATCAGAAATCAGAATTTGCAGATCATATCACATCAGAATCACAATTGCGTACAGAACAGATACAGAAAACAGAACAGATACATATAGCTAAATGCCCTGACACTGACGGAATCTCTACGGATTCTGGCCCCTTATGCCTCCCTTCCCAGACACTGACTGAATCTCATAGGATCCAGGCCCCTTATGTCTCCCTTTTGTGCTCACGGCACCAGAACAGATGTGCTTATAGCACCAGAACAGAATTCATCGGATCCGGAACAGAACAGATATCAGATTTCAGATTTGAGCTCATTTCAGATTTCCCGTTTCACTAACTGAATCTCATAGGATTCAGGCCCCTTATAACTCCCTTTTAATAGCTTATACACATAGCATTTCAATTCAGAAGAAATCCGGACAATTCAGAAATTTCCCAAAAATCGGGCAGCACAACGGCAGTATACAGAATTTACACAAAATTTTCTGCAAAGAAAATTTACCGAATTCGCACAGAATATAGATAATCATATTCCAGAACATTTATTCTACTGCACAGAGAATTTACAATTTCACAGAAAATTGTAGTCTACGAAAAACATCGCCGAATCAAAAATACCCGGACAAAAATCTTCAAAATATAGTCAAAACGTGCACACCCGGCACGGCAACGATATACAGAAACTTACGCGGTAAAAACTGAACCAATCAAAAGATACGGACGAAAAACCGTAACGAAAACGAAATCCGGACAGAAAATACCGCCAAATACAACGGAACTGAAATGAGAAAGACGGAATGTGCCTTACCTCGTGCACAGCAATTTCCTCAACAGTCACTTCGAACGAAAACGGCTCCGCGTCTTCCCGAAATCAACTTTTCCAATTTTCCTCTTTTTCTCTCTCCTCAGATCGAAAATCAGATATTTTAATTTTTTTTTATTTTCTCTCTCCAAATGAGCTGAAATCCCTTAAATCATCTTCAGATCGGCCCGGCCGATCGCCACATCGTCCTGGACGATCAGACCAATTTGATCGTCCTGGACAGCTCACAGGGCGATGATCCGGCCGATACTTGTGAACAGTGCAATCGGCCTGGCCGATGTCCTCGATCGGCCTGGACGATGCCTACAGGGAAAACACCTGGAACACTTCTGGGCAAATTTTGGAACTCTTTTTCCACTGATCGTCCCAGGACGATCCAGATCGTCCTGGACGATCCTGGAGCAGATTGTGATATTACAGAAGGTTTGATGGTTGATATGGATATGCCTAAGAGCATTAGCTCTAAAAGGAAAATAATGGGGGAGGAAGAGAGCGGTGAGATGAGACGGGAGCTAAGGAGAAAACCCTAGAAGAGCCCTCTCATAGAACAATCCATGTTTATGCTCATATAACAATATTCAAAACTATTGTCCAAATTATGATTTTTTCCAACTAAGGCTACATATCTTTATTTTAATAACATTCAAATTCTTTGTAAGCCCATGCATATAACCTAGCAATATTAAGATATATCTATTGTAAGCGAAGTATAGGTAGTTGTAGCATTTTTTATCCTAACGCTAATCACCAATTTTATCAATCATTAGTTTTTTTTTTTAAACAATTCGTCCATCTCTCCTTCAAATGTAAAAAGAAAAACTGATATAATGATTTTATGCTATCATAAAATCAGAAGAAAATCACAAGATTACAGAGATCTCAATTATATCACCATATATAACATAGTTCAAAGAGATTTATTCTACATCCACAATTACATAGAGTTTCTTATATTACTCACATTATAATTATTACAAAGAATTTATTTTTGGTTAGGTGACTACACCCACAAAACCCAAGCTAGAATGCACTACCTCTTACAACTCTTGCCAACACTTGGAGTTGTATCCACATTAATAAGAAAAAATTGAAACGAGTCTTCAATAAAAGGATCATCCTCTACTAAGCCATCAAACACAAACCATCCCCTACTTTCAATAACTATTATTACATTATTTGGTCACCATTCTTATAGGATTATCTCACATCTTTTTCAATAATAAGCAATGCTGAGACCTCACCATTGAAGTTAAAGCTGCTATCAAATTTGCCCCCACCGTCCAGCTTAAGTTGATAGTTATACCTTTGCACCACCCCTTTTTGTCATTATTAAAATCTTCTCAACTATTAAGTAATATGGTTGGAGGGAGAAGTGGAAGAATTATGTGACAGTTTCTTATTACTTCTTAAAGCAGCTTTTTAGTCCATAAAGTTGCTTTAAGAAACAATAAGAAAGTCGTCCCAAATGTAGCCTAAAGCTTCGTTTGGGATGACTTTCCTATTGCTTCTTAAAGCAGCTTTCTAGTACAAAAATTAAAAATTTTGTACTAAAAAACTGCTTTAAAAAAGCAGTAAGAAAGCCGTCCCAAATAAAGCCTAAAATTAGAAGGAAGGATACAAATGAATAATACTATACTCTTAAACGAGAACAATTCTAGAAATGTATTAGGAAATAATTTAACCATTTCAAATTAGGACATGAACAGTCTACAATAGTACCAAGTTTAAAAGCTTGAATATGTTTACTTAGTTTTCTTTTATAGCATGATAACATGCCTGGATACATAGTAATCGGTAGATCAATATGCATATCTGGAAGTACTGCTTCAGAAGAAAAAAATAACTTGTATTCGGAAATGTATAGCTATTATATACATAAAGCTCTTCATAAGCTACTATTATTTTCTACATATTGATTATCGTTACCAATTGCATTCAGCCATGCGACTAACTGAGGAGTTAGAGGCCTATTCCTAGGTGATTCGCTCAAGCAAATGCAAGCAATATCAAGCATCTTCACCATCTGTTCTTCATTCTCTCTGTTGTAGATGATTCGATCTAAAACGTAGGCTTCCATTCCCTCCTTTCTCATCTGAAGCACCCATGAAATCAAATCCCTGCAGCTTTTAGGCTTGCTCATGTCGACTGGTCTCTTGCCTGTAAGCAGCTCCAGAAGAACAACTCCAAAACTATATACATCACCCTTGTAAGTAGCTACTGATGACTGTCCATATTCTGGTGGAATGTAGCCTAAAGTTCCAACCAGATCAGTAGTTACATGAGTGTTGTAAGGAAGAATGAGTCTTGCCAGACCGAAATCCGCCAAGTGAGCTTCGAAGTTTTCGTCGAGAAGAATATTGCTCGATTTGATGTCTCGATGCAGAATATGTGGCTGGCAAGATTGATGCAGGTATGCCAATCCTCTTGCAGCTCCCTGTGCAATCTGAAGCCTTGTTTTCCAGTCCAGTGCAGATCCTCCATCAAACTTCTCATGAAGCCAGTAGTCCAAACTTCCATTCTCCATGTAAGAGTAAATTAACAGCCTATCATTCCCAATTTTACAGTAGCCTTGAAGAAGAACAAGATTTTCATGTTGAGCTCTAGAAAGTGTTTCAACCTCAGCTTGAAATTCTCTATCCATTTGACCATAATCGCCTGAGAGTCGCTTGATTGCAACCTTGCTTCCATCTGGCAGCATTGCCTTATAAACCAAACCAAATCCTCCACAACCAATAATGTTGGACTGATCAAAATTGCCAGTGGATTTCATGATATCGCTGATGCTTAGTTCCTGCTTATCCTTGTTCTTAAACAGAATTACTAGTTTTGAACCTGCAGTTTCCAAATGACCTGAATCAGCCACCTGTTTGAACCTCTCTTCCCTTCTTCTGGAGTAATTTCTTGACAGTACGAAGTATACAATTGCAAGAAGGAAAGCTGTGCCAAGTCCAATTCCAAATGCCATTCCAATTATCACACCTTTGTTCTTCCCTGGTCGGCTTATTGATTGTGTGGGTTCATTATGAGTGCAGGCGGGGGAATGGAAGTAACAAAGGCCAGGATTACCTTCAAAATCTGCAGCAGAGAAGGTGGAGAACTGGCCTCCAGTTGGAACTGAACCAACCAGATCATTGAAAGCTACGATGAAGCGTGAGAGAAAAGTGAGCTTCGTCAGAGATGAAGGAATGTTTCCAGTGAGATTGTTGTGGGATAAATCCAATAGTTCTAAGCTTGACATGCCAGATAGCTCCTCTGGTATTGTCCCGGAGAGCCTATTTTGGCTTAGATCAAGTTGATGCAGGGCCTTTAGGTTTCCGAAGCCTTTCGGGATTGATCCAACAAGCATGTTCTTGCTGAGAATCAAAGAAGGTGGGAAGCTGCTGACCTGATTATATTGAAGCCCTTTACCTGTGGTATTCTTTTTGATGAAGAAAGGGAAATCGTTCAAGGATCTTGGTTGCTCCAAATTAGCTTTGGAGCTTAGTCCCTTCATGAAGGTCAAGCCATCCGGTATTTCTCCCACAAGTGAATTGTTTGAAATATCCAAATAGAAAAGATTACTGAAATCTCCCAACCAGGGAGGAATGACACCGGATAAGTTGTTCCATGAGAGATCCAGTACCTTCAGCTTGGTACAGTTCTGCAGCCATGGCGGAATGGATCCTGAAAGACCACAGTTTGGAATTGCAAGAACTTCC
Organism: Dendrobium huoshanense; assembly: GCA_016618105.1. Taxonomy (NCBI): domain Eukaryota; kingdom Viridiplantae; phylum Streptophyta; class Magnoliopsida; order Asparagales; family Orchidaceae; genus Dendrobium; species Dendrobium huoshanense. Next base: position 24,297,194 of record CM028354.1, on the reverse strand, counting down.
ATGTTGGGAAAACCTTGAATTCCCTCGACCTGAATCTCTTCGCCATCATTGAAGTTTTTGGTGAGAACAAGATTGGTGAGGTTTGGGCAATGTTGCAGGACACTCAACGCTGCATTCAGATTGGAAAATAAGTTCCTGGAAAGCGAAAGATAAGTCAGTGAAATAAGGTTCCTGAAGCTTTCTGGGATTTCTCCAGTGAGTAAGTTACTAGCAAGATTCAGTGTCTGCAATTTTGAACAGCTAGAGAGATTGGGAGGGATCATGCCGGAGAATAAATTTGACCCAAGATCAAGAGATGTGAGCCCAGCCATTCCGGTAAAATTGAGATTGATCTCACCGCTCAAGGAATTGTTTCTCAGATTCAACACTCCAAGTCCTGACAGGTTTGATAAGGAAGCAGGAATTCCGCCCGAGAAACGATTGGATTGAGCACTGAAGCATTGCAACTCTTTTAAATTCCCAACAACATTTGGGATATTATCGGAAAATTTGTTGAACGAAAGATCCAAATGCACAAGGTTAGATAGATTGCTAATCCGATCGCTTAACCTCCCGAATAGCTGATTACCCTCAAGATATAATTTTGACAAATATTTCAGCTTGAATATATCCTCCGGTAAATTACCAGTCATCTCATTCATGCCCAGGGAGAGCTCACGGAGCGAGCTGCAGTTTCCAAACCCCACCGGAAGCTCACCAGAAAACAAATTCATGGAAAAGTAAAGAAACTGAACTCCAGGAGATGCGTTGCAGATTTCGGCATCGATGCCGCCGGAGAACAAATTGTTACTGATATCGAACAAGATGAGAAATTTCGAGCTCCCAAGGTTTGGGCGGCTGCCATTAAACATGTTTCCTGAGACATTGAAAACTTGTATGGAAGCGAGAGTGATGTTTGCTGCAATTGGCCCAGAGAGGTCGTTCATGCTGAGGTCGAGAACCTTCAGGCTCTGCAGCTGGAAGATGCCAAAAGGAACGAAGCCTTTCAGAGAATTTTGCGAAAGATTCAAAGATATAAGCTGATCCAAAGCTCCGATAGAATTCGATATAGAGCCTGAAAGGCTCTTGTTCGCAAGATTCAGGTGAGTGATTCGCCGGCCGGAATTCGACTCAGGGCCGCATTCGACTCCGGTCCAGTTGCAGCAGTTCGAGGAAGCGTTCGCGGTCCAGGATGACAGTGATGACGGCGAGTCCAGACCATCGGCGAAGCCGATAAGCGCGGCGAGGTCGCCGGAGTAACAAATCAGGCTCTGGGATCGAACAGTGAGGAAAAAGAACAACCACCACGCGTGCATCCAAACCAACGCGCCGTTTTCCATTTGCATCTGTTCTTTGAACGTGAAAACGCAGTGGAAACAGATAAAGGAGGGATTTTTAAGATCAGGATGGATTGAAGAAGAAAAGTATTCGAGATTCCCATGAAATTTTCGCCATTGAGGGAGATGAATCGAACGAAGAAGCAGAGTAAATATTGATATCAGAGAGTTTGGTTTTGACTGTTGCGACTTGGGGGCGTGAGTTAATTAATTATACACCGAGTAAAGTTTCCCTTTTTAATTATTTATTTTTTGGTGGTGGATTGTCTACGAATGTTAGGTTGGTTGAATGCGGAGGGGTTGAGCGTTGGAGGGGACGAAGATGTTGAGAGGAGAAGATGACTGGCAGTAGGCTGTCGATGTCATGCCATGACCGACGGTTCCGGTAAACAATGCTCAAAGTCAAAAACCGGTCTCCCATTTGCATGATCACGCTCAGCGCCCTATCGATCATGCGGCGGCTGGTATGTTAAATTGTACCTCCGGAAGCGTTTACATAGTCTCTTCCCAAGGTTCTTCTGTTCTCAGGAAGCCGATGAACGGAATTTTTATTGCGTCCTCCCACCTGACGTAGAGATAAGTCCTCCCACCCCTAAAAAATTTGGTTTTTGCTAGCTATTATTTGGTATTAACGAAAAATATCATCATATGAAGACAAATACCAAGTTATACCGAACTATACCAAGCTATACCGAGCAATACCAAGTTTTTTTAAGGAAAAACTATGTATTTTTTTGTATTGCTTGGTATTGCTCGGTATTGCTCGGTATAGCTCGATATAACTTGGTATTTGTCTTCACATGATGATATTCTTTGTTAATACCAAATAATAGCTAGCAAAAATCGAGTTTTTTAGGGGTGGGAGGACGTATCTCTATGTCAGGTGGGAGGACGCAATAAAAATTCCGACGAACGACGGAACTCTCTATGAGATTTTATGGCTTGCGAGGGTGAAGTACACGTTCCGGCGGTTCAGTTCAACGTTTGAGTAAAGTACAACTTATATATAAAGGAAGGCGGCAAGTCAGACCGAAGCCATACGAGCCATTGACTTAAAGCTCGATCGTTTGAATAATGTTCGAAAGTACGATACATTGGAGCCTTTATTTTTATTTTTTACTTTTAAAAGCGTTTTTTTTTTCCTTTAAATATTGCTTAGTTTTTAAAATTAGAAATAATGACTTTATTTTTTTACTTATTATGCTAAATTATTTTCTTGACAAATTTATTATGCTAAATTATTTAAGGACAATTTTTAGAATTAATAATGGTTGAAAGAAAACATAATGAAATATGTGGGAACAAATAAGAATAAATAGACTTGTCTTGTTAAATGATGAGTGATGCCACGTTGCTAGACACTTGCCCCGATCAACCAACAAATGGTTTAGATTTTTTTTTTTTTTTCATTTCAAGTGAGCAGCAATGTGTCGCCGGAGCGCAATCTACATATTACTCTTATAAATAATAGCTTAGGCTTCTTTGATAAATCAAACATTTAATTTTTTCATTTAACTGAAAATATTTTTCTATTGAATGAATTTTTGAATGATGAAAGTGACAATATTGAGATTAATCCCCATCATTTGGACTTTTAGAGGTTTTGGCCATTTCAAGTGTTCAAATTTTTAAATCTCCATTTTGATGTTAGCCTTAAACATATTTAATAGAGTGTAATTGAATGATATATACTAAATTTTGTGAGAAAAGTGCATCTAGTCACTTGATTTCTCATGCTTTTTTCATATAGTGATAAATTCTTTTAATTATTTGAGGATTATTCAAATTACTTCATATGGGAATTAATAGCCTCATAAACATTATTTGTATTTTCACTCAATGAGTAAAATTAGCATAAGAATAAACTGTATCTCACATCAACGAGCAAAATGCTTTAGGATGTAGACCTCCAAGAAAATACTTAATAGTAACTTTGGATATACTCCTAAAATTTATTGTGGTTTAGTATAGAATTTTCATAAGACTCTTTAAGGGTCTCTCCCTCGTTTAGGTAAATTCCAAAATGTTGGGAGGAATTAATGACAAAATTTTGATTAATAATTAGTTATGCGATTAAAAAAAGCTTATTTAGATCGATAAAAGTATAAATAGTTCTACCATAGAAAAAATAAAAACTAAGTATGAGTTATCTCTTAAGAGTGACAGAAGCTTACTGAATGTGCATGAACATTTTATAGTAATTTATACGCTCATTGGGATCATAAGTTCCATCATATGAACCAATTACAAGCAACTTAAACTCCACTAAAATATAGTGCTAGAGAATTGCATTAGTTCAAGGTAAAGATTTTTGAAAGCTATGACATGGGGTAAGTTGGTTCAATTCCATACTCTTAAAGAGATTTTGTCATAAATAAGTCATCACAACTCATCTCTTATAACATCATAAGGGATGTCAATAATGTGATATTTACTTTAGTTCTTCAAGTTTGGCAAAAGATTATGAGTCGAACAGGCAAGATGAGAAGGGTGGATTGATTTGGCAGTACCTAAGAAAACTTGACAAGGTTGTGATGGAGGGGGAAACTTAGCATGATGATGAGGATGTAATGTATGGGTGGCATCCAATTAATCAAATCTAATTTATTGTTGATTTCATAGTGGGAGAACTACATCATGTTATAATGGTGCTCTTTGTTGTCTAGCCTCTTTTAAGGGTTAAAAAATTTGAGCATGAATTCCTTCATCTTGCATATATGATCACCCATAGTGAGGTCAAGATAACCTTCACCAATTGAATTATATTGTACTTTATTTAGAGATTGAATTTAGACCATTGAAAATATATTTATAGTATACTGAAAATCTTCCCCATAGATGACACTAAATAGTTGCATACAAAAAAATTTTATTAAGATAAAAAAAGTTTTACACCATAGATTTGCATATAAGAGATAAAACACAAGAGTCACTAGAGTTTTTATGTGAAAACCTAGAAAAAGAAAAGATCATGGGTGGTTTAGTCTTGCCAAAATAATCTATTACACACTTAAAGTTTTATAGTTTGCTCTTTCCCATAAATGGAAAATGCACAATTTCATTATTGGGAGCACTTAATTGATCTCTTACAGTTGTAATAGAGATTGTGAGAGAAGTGATAAAAAGATGATAGCACTAGTCAAATGATGTTTGTTGGGCAACAATAGTCAACAATGGCCATTAGAGAGTGGTGATAGTTAATATCGAATGTTGGGTAGAGCTATTGAGCTCTTTAGATCTTCAAACTATCTCAAATATCAAGTCTAGGACTTCATCATGTAGAAAATGAGGATCTATTTGTAATCTTTTTGAAGTGGCATTTTGGTTAACTTAGCCAAAATTTCATAACACTCCATTGGATGACCTATATTGAAGTTTTTGATCATATATCAATTATCTAAATTTTGAGTGTCTTAAAGACTACATAATCAAATGATATTAAGCTCATTGGATTAATTTCTATAAGAATTCAAAAATAGAAAATTGCTTGGCCCTTCAATTAATGTCTTCAAATATGTTCAAGTACTTGATCTGAGTTTATTTGGATTCATAATGGATCACCTTTAGTGTTGTTGTGTTCTTCTTGTCAAGAAATTGACTTTAATTATAAGTTTACTTAAATTAGCTTTTGGTCTAAATTGAATTATGAAAGTTTGAAATATAATATTGAAATTTGTATTGATCAAGATTAATTTTTAGAGACATAGCCAACATAAGAACTTTTGAAATTTATAAATTGTAGAAAAACATGATTTGATTAGATGAACCCAATGACACCAAGAATATGATTCAAGTCCAAATTAAAGTAAATTGAGCATTTAGAAATGTAATTAAAAGCTTCATGAGACCATTTGGGGATTTAAATGCTATTTAAAATTTTCTTGTTTATAGCCAACATGAGCAACTAAATGAGATGAATTTGATGAGTCTAGGATTGCCAAATTTTGATATCATTAAAGTATTTTGATTCTCATAAAACATATCATAATTAAAGGGTGTAAATTCTCATTGCTTAATAAGAAGCCTTGAGTTATGCTAAAATTATCAGGACATCACCTTCGAACACCCATAAATAGACTTGTTTATACATCTTCAACATTAGATTTTGGCGAAAAGAATTCTTTGACTATTATAGATAATTTCTCAACACTGCTAAACATTGGTCATCGATCAACGAAACACTGATGTATGTCTTTATCACTGGTTGAAGTATACTAACTATTAATGCACAAATCTAGCAAGCCATTGATGCCCAAGAAATGCCTTCTCAATCATTAAGTATCCCCTATTATAAGCAGAATAATCAAGTAATATTACACAATGTCATTTGACCTTCGATGTTCCTTTCCAATCATTGACCAACACATACCAAATAGTGAATTTCAATGTTGGTTAGCCAATGATATTTAACACAAGCCTTCCAATCATCTAATATGCTCTTCTATAAGGAAAAAGATTGAGTCAGATTTCTCAATGTCTAACATTTTGCAACAATCACCCTAAGACTTAAACCAAAAAGTGACATTCAATGTTTATCAATCATTGCTATATAACACATTCCATTTCAGTTGTATGTATCTCACCCCTTAAAAAGGAGAGCGAACAAGTCATCTAATGTTAAACAACCTTTATATTTCCTTGTTGACTTTTGCCAAAAAGTACAAAGAGACTCGCAATGTGTAACTAACAATAAGATAATTATTAAAATAAATATAAAATGAGAATTTTAAATTTTTTTTTTAACTGGAGTGCTGCGGAACTGAGTTAATGAGTGTATTGAAGCAAAAAATTATCATCGCGCATTGAAGGTTATGTTATGTAATAATTCTAGATTCAACATGTAATGCAGCGAAGCTAGGTCCCTTGGTCGTCGTGGTGCCACAAACTAAATGAGTTTATATATATGTTCTCTCAACTCGTCTCCATCACTCTCTAATTTTTGGTCTGCCATGGAAGGAAAGGATGAGAGAGAAAAGAGAAATCAGGATTCTGGTCATCGATACTTTTCTTAGTTTTTTTTTAATTATTCAAATATTTGATGGAGACTTCTCTTTTATTTCTATTTTCAAAATTTTTAATTTCGATCGTCTGTTTTCTCCCAAAATGATTTTATTGCATTTTTTTTGGATTTAGTGAACTTCTACCTCGTATTTTTTGTATATCATAGTACTGACTATTTTGGATATTTTGACTAGTTGATTTTATAATTTCATTAGGTAAAATAATAATTATAGCATTTTATATGATTTATATAGAATAATAATTTTGGTATTTTAATACAAACATACTTTTAATACAAGCTTTGTGAATGAATATGGACATGTTATTGGATAATAGCAGGTTGGTATTGTTGCAATAATAATATGTGTACAAATAAATAAATATTGGTTATTTTCTTACGTTGGCTGGAGACTGACTAACATATACAGGATGATGAATAACGAGCTTTCCTTTAAACAATTTGATTTGGTATTATTTGCTATTGATTCACATGATTCATAAATTGGGAGTTATAAGGTAATTATTACTATACCAATGAGAAAAGAGTGACAACTATATTTACTAAGCCAATAATTAATACTTTACTAATTATTAAAAAAATACTATGAAAGTCAAAAATCCATATTTGTTTAGTGTAATTATTGAAATACATGTTATTGTAATGATTTACTATCATTATATTGTTGTAACATTGTTGTTGATTAATATCATTGTATTGTTGTACTATTAATGTTGATTACTATCATTGTAGTTTTATTGTTACTGAGCATGTGATATATGATACTAATATGATACTTATATCAAGTAATTGAACATCATGTGTATACTCGTATACGATATCTTAAAAGTACTGTGCGCATTGATAGGGATTTGATAGTCTCCATACATGTTTCAGTTTTACTGATTTATATGATTTCATTGTTTATTGAATAACACTACTGTTAGGATATATTATTTAAGAATGATTATTTACTATTTTAATATTTCAATATTCATAATGGGTTTATTGGTTTATAGATTTGATTGTTTATGTACTGCACTATTTATTGGCCTTTGTACCATACTAATTTATTGTTTTACATATTTACTATTACTTCATCCATGTGTGTTTTACTATTTTTACACAGATTCATGATCATAGTGATTGTCAATGTTATGAATTGATTGATTATATGTATGCTATTTTTTTCTTGCTTTGAGTTCAGTTGTAGGATTTTAGTGATGACTTGTGAGCTTTTTAGCTCATTATATGTGGTTTAATAATCTTTAGTCACCATACCTAATAGAGCGTCTATTCATAATGTTATTTTGGGAGTGGAGCCATATTGAAACATTTGATCATATATAATGATATATAAAATGCATTGCTTTATATATATATATATATATATATATATATATATATATATATATATATATATATATATATATATATATATATATAATGCATTTCTTATATACACCTTAATTATTGCATCCTTATCCCATTTGAAACTAGATCTGATATCATTATTTTAAACACGTACTCTTATCGTTTAACCATAGTGGCCCATGCGCAATGGTAGAAAGGATAGATAAAGTCGCATATCGCTCAACTTTTCAAAACGCTCATTTTCTTCTAGTGCTCATGCTTGACTATCTAAAATAATATTGCAAAGATTCACTTTTCTATCAAGCAAAGCTTCATTAAGTTTCTCTCGTCGATCATCAAGCAGTTAGTGCTCCAGTTGCCATCATCTCGTCTACTCTAGACAGAAGTCACAAGTAAATGCCATGGAAATACAACTGCTTATCCCACTAAGGATTCATATTGACTCTGGCTTTTAGATTCAACATGTTTCCCTTCCTAGTTAGATCATGAGCGCAAAGGGAAGAATGTGCAGCAACATGGTTTAATAGCTGTGAGAACTACCAATAGAAATTAAGGCGACTGAGCTTAGTTCCATTACAGTCTTTCTGAATATCTTCTGATTTCTACTATTGAGTTATCTATGATCTTCTGAGCAAGTCTTTGTAAATACGTTGGTTGAGATGTGACCGAGCATGCACTAAATCTACTACTTATTGTCTAACAAATTAAGTTTTTTAATATATCTTCTTATCATGCTTATGAGCCAGCATTCACTAGAGCAAGCTAATAATTTGTTACTGTGGCAATCAGCTAAAAGGATGGAAGAAGAAAGAAAAGTTGTATAAAAAACAAAATCTTCAATTGGGATAGCTTTCTTTTTCTTTTCTAAAATAATTTTTTAGTAAAAAAATTATAATTTAAAATATTTTGTAAAATAACTGTTTTAAAAAACAATTTATATATGGTTGCTTTTTAGTTTAGTGGATGGCATGCACTATAAGCATTTTGAAATGAAATGATTCCAAAATTTTATTTTAATCTATTGATGGCATGCTTAGCACTAATGAACATTGAGTAATGGCTATAAATATAAATAAGTAAATTAAGTTTGAACCAATCAAGGCTAGTCACCCATAATTTTATTGAACACACATATAAGCTTTTATTTGGGATAATTTTTTTATTACTTTCTAAAGCAGTTTTCTAGCACAAAACTTTCTCGTTTAAAAATGTTTATACTAAAAAGCTGCTTTAGAAAGTAGTAAGAAAGCTGTTCCAAATGAAGCCTAAGTGTATCATTGTAGTTGACAAGGTATATGTAATGTGGACAAACATTAGTGTGCTCAAAATAATATAAATGATTACTCTCACAATAATATTAGTAAACAGACACTTAAAATCAAATAATATAATCCTCTAAGTGTGACCGAAAAAAAATAAAAATAAAAAACTAATGATCGATACAATATAAGTGATTAAATGAGATATTAGTTTATTATTGAGTGTAACATAATTTCCTAACTTAACTACATAATTATGAAAATTGATGAGCAAAACACACAGTTCATTGGGTGTTCTAGAAATTAAAATAATAGGGAATACCTCTATTTTTTATTTTAAGCAAGATTTTGAATTAGGGATGGGAAGGTGTTGACCTAGTTTTTGTATGAGTTCACTAAGACCCACTTGGGTCTCTTTCTAGTGACCCAGTGATTGGGGAGTCTCTAATCCCTAATCATATAAGTCCTAGGTAAGACCCAATTAAACCTCAATCAAGCTCAACTCCACATTTTAATTCAATCGCTATCCCAGCTTTCATTCAACATTCAGCCAGCTTCTACATCACACCCAATCAACCTCAATCATCTAATTGGTTTCCTCTGATGTGGATGATCCAAGTCTAACCATTTAACTCCTAAATCCAATTCAGATCCAACATCCTAAATCAAATCTTTTGGTTAAGGACCAAGGTCTTAAAACCCTTTATGGGTGATTTTTCTGTCACCCTAAAACCCAATCAATTGGCACTTGATTAAAAGTCTATCAGGTGCATATTGATATGACATACCTCTAGTGCAAACCCTCCAAATTTGAGCTCAATCTAACACTTCTAACCCCAGAAACTGAATTGAAATATGAAGGCTACAAAACCTTCAAATATTTACGGCCTATGTCACTAGACCTATCACCTAGTGGAATTTGACCTTTGAGCCCTCACCAAACCCTTTAATCACTTCCATGCCTTTAATATTGATATGTAAAACATTAACCTAAATTTTTATGGATTCACTTTGACTCAAAATTGATCAGAGAACATAATGACCAAAAGGCCCTTAAGGGGATTTTTGGACTTTTAACCAAAACTCAACTGGTTCAATCTCATCTATCTCTGAAACCTTTTCCAATCAATCTCAAACATCATTTGAGACCTGTTAGACCCAAACCCATACCATGGTTCAACTTCGTTGACCAGGTCAACCTAGGTTGACCTAAAAGTCCCTTAAGGGTCAAAACAACCATTTTGACTGAAACGACCTCCTTGTGCCTTGGGATCACTCCCAGTAGATTCAAAATATCATTTCAAACTTATTGATTCTAGACCCAGCCCTTAGGTCAACTTGGTTGACCCAATGACCCATTAAGGGCCTACATAGATCATTTGACCCAAAGGATCTATCTAGATCATGAGACTACCTCCCTTAAACTCAAAATACCCAAAAACCCACTGGACCCAAAATTAGGTCTTGGGTCAACCTGACTGACCATGTCAACCTAGGTTGACCCATTAATCCTTAAAGGGTTTTAATGGGTTAATCCAGCCCATTCAATAAAATCAACATTATCAAATTCTCAAATCCACCAAATTAGATGTTTTGAATGTTTCAAACCTACCATGGGTCAAATCATGGTCAAGTTGACCAAGTCAACCAATCAAGCTTGGTCAAATCCAACCCCATTGGGTAAAAATTACTTGTTTCAATCAAGCTCAACTCAATCAAGCCCTTCAATCCTTCACTCACATTCTAATGCGTACCTTAAATACATGTAGATCATGAGTGAGCCAAAACCTCTTTGTTTTAACCAAGTCAACATAAGACCATTGGTCAAACCTCACTCTACATAACCCCTTTATTCCCCCATTGAGTTTAACCCTTTAACCCTTCCTAACTTACCTCAAATGATTCCCGACATTCCCTAAAGTACCACATCACCACCCTTGACCTTGTTGACTAGTCAAAATAAGTCAACAATACACTTGAATCTTTCTTTGAATGGCCAATCCCTCTTTTAAACTTCAAGGGCATTACTCCAAAGCTTTGGAGTGAACCCAACTAGCTTCCTATATCTCACACCTGCCACCTCACCAGGACTTTGACCTTTGACTGGTCAAAGAAGTCAATCAAACATCAAAACCCCTTCTCATGGTCAAACTCACATGCAAACCCACTTCCTTCTAATCTTGGCGGCTTGTTTAGTCCCAAGTAAATCCTAAAGCTCTCTTAGAAGCTCTTCAACTGATATGAACCCTTGGTTTAGTCTAAAATAGAAGGAGTGGACTCACACCTCAAAAAGCATCCAATGGCCATAAGGCCATTCCATCCTTTAGCTCTGCCTTCTAATGTCCTGGAACACTTGTCCCTTATCAGAGTAAGGTCTTTGATGCATCAGGATTGTCCAGCCACCTCCAGGAAATTTGACTAGGGCAAAAGCCCCATTTTGAGCATCATTCTAATTCTTAGGCTCTCTCTCCACTCCAGCTCTCTCCAGTCCATCCTTTAATTCCTTTTGAATCCCTAGATTCTCTTTCTCACTTTCCAAGTGAAACCCAATTGTTGGAAGCTTGTCGGCGATGATCCTCCGGCCATCCTAGCACCCATTCCGTCCAAAGCTTCGTCCAGTTGATCCAAGGCGTTTCGAACCGAGCTTTCAACTAGGAAAACTTATGTGGATAGCCTACAAGCTCTACCATATTAAGACCTTGAAGATCCAACAGTAAAATCTCCTAAAATCCTTAACCATAGGTCACAATAGTTAGGATTATCTAGCATTTCATTCAGCATGTTTTAAGTCACATTAAGTATCCCCCAAAGATTTTTGTCCATGTGCTGAGCTTAGATTTAAAATTTCAAGTGATTTGGTTAACCGGATTGAGCGAATGAGCCAAAAAAACCCCCATTCTAGGGCTTGTTCTCAACGTACCCTTAGTATACATTTTTTGGGTCATTGATCGCGTGATCAATGGCCTAAATCAAGTCATTCCGCACGTTCTTCCAACTACAGATCTCATTCCATGGCCATATGCTTCGTCCGACTGAATCACATTCGTTAATTTGTTACAACGAAGGATCCGATGGCAAAGGAGCCGAGTTGACTCAGATAAGTGAAACTGCATCTGTGGTTTCATCATTTTTCGATGATTGCCGGTAGCTCAGTCATTGCACCGCCGGGCAATCATGGCCCGCAGTTCCATGGGCCAACATCAGGCTACCACGTTTCCTCTAGTCGTCACTGAGCTGCCATTTTCATTTTATTTAAAATTTTAAATACTTTTTAAAAAGAATATAGCACATAAAAATATTTAAAAATAAAAAATTTAAATATTTTATATCAAACTGTTCAAAATTTTAAATCCATTTAATTAAAATTAAAATTGTCCTAATTATTCAATTGTATTTTAAATAATTTTAAAAAACACTTAAAATTTTTATTTTAATTATTAATAAATTAAACTAAATCGAATTAATTTTAAACCTTAAGATAAATTTATTTTAAAACTCATTTAAAATTAGAAAGGGAGTCTTAAAATATTCTGGAATTTAAACTCATTTAAAAATTTTAATATAAATTTATATATCGTTAAATATATAATTTTTTAGATTTTAATTAAGATTTATTTAAATATTAAATTAAATAACAAAAAAATTGGATTTAAATTTTTATTTTAAGATATTTTAATTAAATAAGTAAACCATTTTAATTATTGTAAATTAAGATTTTAGTTTAAAATATTTAATATTTTTTAATTAATCTTAATTATTTAAGTATATTTAATATTTAATCATTATTTACCTTAATATTGAATTAATTATAAAAAAACTGATTTTAAATATTTTTCCTTATAAATAATTAAAGAATTTTTTTAAAATTTCTTAATTTGAGACTAAAATTTATTTTAAGTATATTTAATTAAACTTAATCATTCAACCTTTTTAATAATTAATTAAATATTTAATTTAATTCAAATAAGTTTTAAATTTATGACAATTTCCATTTGAAATTTATTTCAAGTTATTAAAGTATTTTGTTTTAAAACTATTTTAAAACTATTTTGAATTTATTCTTGATAAATTTCCAAATTATTTTAAAACTATATTATCTTTCTAGAAAATCCTAAAATCAACCTATTTTTAATATTAAATTTAATTTCAAATTATATACATTAAATCTTGAGAGCCTTGAGGGAAATCCTGAAATTTTAAACATGCTTGAGCCTATGTGAATAGGAATCATGGGGAATGATTAGTGAATGATTGTATTCCAATCATTCACTAATTAAAGCTTATATATGTTAATTATTTTTAGTACTTGCATGTATAGGGTACACGCATCATTTAGCCTAGGTTCTCCTATATAGGACTTGAATGTGTTATGTTTGTGCATTTATATGTGTTAAGTCCAAGGGTTATAAAACTTTGATTCAAACCTACTTAACTTAGTGATATCATTAAGGACAATAATTAATGACTTATTTAAAAAACTTAAAAAATTCTAATAATTAGGATGCATATCCCCTTGACTTGAAACTTTGAACACATAAATATAGTGACATTGCCCACCCATAAAAAATCTCTTACTAATTTTTGAAGCCATTAGCCCCTTTAATTAATTTACTTAAGTTTAAACCCTTAATTAAGCATGTTAACTTCCAAAAATTTTAATAAATCAAAATTAAATTTAAAAAATACATATAATATTTCTAACTGACCATAATTAAGCACAAAATTAGAGAAAATTAAAATCAATTTAATTTGACATAAATTTTAAGAATAATTTAATTTTAATTAAAATTAATTTTTATTAATTTAATTAATTAATAATAATTAAAAATTCCAAAAAATTATCAAACACTTGATAGTCTCTACTTAGATCATTTTCGATCTTTGGAGGAGATTTCAAGAAGTTTAGAATTCATTTGGGTACAAACCATTAAGAAGGCCTTCAATAATAATAAATTTAAAAATTCAATAAATACACAAACTTCTAAAAATCATAAATAATTATAAAAATTCCAAATTGATCAAACTCAAAGTTATTCAAATTAAATTAGAATCTAATATTTTACAAAAATATCAATCCTTCAAAAATTAGTCAAACACATGTCAAAATTAGGTCAAAACTTCAAAAATTCATAACTTTCTCTATACAACTCTAAATTGAGCATACTAATAATCTAACTACTCATAAAAAGGCCTAATATTTATCAAAAATCTGAAACCTTCATAATTAACTTTAATTTAAAAAGTCAACTTTAACCCCTTAATTAACACATTAAAATAATTCCAATAATTCTAAAAAATCAATAATTAATAAAAATTCCAGAAAACTTCAATTTGATTAATAAAACATTTTAACTTATTTTTTAATAAATAGAAACCACTCTAGAGATGAAGTTTTTAGGATGGACTATTCCGGACTGCGGGGCTATGTGTCCTAAGAAGGCATAGTTCCTCGAGCTTGGTGGTACAATGTCACGAATGAATTTAATGGAGTGTAAAACTTTAAATTAAATAATTCTTAATTATTTAACTAAATTAAAATCCTTAATTCAACTACATCAACAAGATTTTTAGGATTGATTTGTCCGGACTACGGGGATATTTATCTTAAGGAGGCATAGTTCATCGAGCTTTGGCACAACACCACAAACCTATTGATAAAAAACATAAACTAATTTAACTTTAAAAATTATTTATTAATTGAATTAATTAAGATTAATCAACTCTTAATTTTTAATCAACTAAAACTACTTAATCAACCCCGATTGCTACAAGGCAACCCAGGCCTACGAGGCTATTAACTTAGCCACAAAAAATGTGAAATAAACCTCATAGCCTCAGTGACAAAAAAAGATAGCAATCTTCTAACAACTAAAATACATCCAAATTAAGCTTTAAACATTAATACTTAAACTCAAACATAAAGTTCTCATTCAGCCTTTACCAAACTCAAACACTAGACAACTCTAACAAATAACCCAGTCTAGGATCTACCCCAGTCACAAGATCTTTTACACAAACTTTAGATAGTTTTTTAGGATAACCAACTTTAGATCTAGGTTAGGTCGGTGTTTACTTTTATGATGTATGCTTTATTTTTGAGATTTCACAATAGATTATGATAGAAATTATTTGATATGTTTGTTTACTTTTACTGTACTATGTGGATTGATGATGTGATTATCGATTAGATTATCCTTACGTTAAGAATGATTTAGATGCTAACTGAGTTTTTTGCAAGTGGCCACACTCATGCTAGGCAATAAAGGGGGTTAAATCAATAATAAATATAATTACTATAGGTGTTTCAACTGTTTAGCTGCCAAATAAAAAAGTTTTGTGATCAAGTATGTTTACTTATATATAACTGCTTGGGAATTAATTGATTTATTAAATACTTAGGATAATCCTACATGAGATTCTAAAATTTTCATTTTCATATTAATGTAGTTTATTTGAGTATTGAATTATGAAAGTTATACTTTGAGTTTGGGATACACATATCCAAAGTTGGATTCTAAAGAAGAAAAGATGCCCCTTAGGGGGATAGTCTTCTTCTATTTAGAAGCCCAAGTTTGGGATACATTGATCCAAAGTTGGATTCCAAAGTGGAAAGAATAATCTTCCCTTCAGGGGAAGAGTTTTCATTTTCCATTTGAGTATTCAGCTATGAAGAATCCAAGGAACCCGAAGGAGAGGATACTGAAGAATTGAAGATAAAGAGTAGCTCACTCAATGTCACTTACATTTGTACTAGAATTAGAATCCAAGTTGTTGTAAGTAGTGCCCAACCACTTTTTTTTCTGTAGACCCTAGGTTGTAATAAATGGAGCATTTGCCTACAAACTATACTTTAAGGAATTAATTATATTGATGTGTTTGGCTTGATGTGATTGTGATTAGGATTTTGCTTGCTTTTCTTAATTTTTTAAATTGTGTGCCATTTTTTATTTAGCCTAAATATGTGAGACTCATGAGGGTGTAAAAATTCTTCTACTCATAATTAATATTTAAAATTTTAAGAATTAAATAACATAGAAAGATAATGATCTGGGAAATGAGTTGAAGATCATTCGGGGTCGCATGCATATTAATACATCTTTTTTTTCTTATTTTAATATATTTTCTACCCTGCGGGAAGAGTTCAGATAATCTGACCTATGAGGATGAGGTGCTGAACCTGGGAAAGCATAATCTTCTAAAAAACTTTTTTTAGCCTTTTAAAGATTTTAAGCATTCATGATTAGAAACACATTTAAAAGAGTCTAAATCTTAATTGCATATGTCTTTAGTATTTTTACCAAGTATAAGTTAAGGAGCCATTTAGGGCAATCTCTAGATGTCGACCCTAATTCTCAAAAAATTTAATAAAAATGTACTTACCACTTTTTCATAAAATGACCGGACTCATCGATTTAAAATTAATCAGGTGGTTAGCTGGCCCCTCAATCTAGGCCAAGGTAAGCCTAGATTTTTCATTGCATTAGTTAGATTCAGGTCACCATTATGTGGTGCCCGATTTAGATTTAGGATCTGGGGTGGATTTTGGATCATAAGACCCTAACTTCTAGGAATAAAATCATAAATTTTTAATAAAACCCTCAACTCAAATTAAATATTCTTTCAATCTAAAAATTAAAGCCAAATGTATAGATTAGGTTGGGACACTTTTGGATTTTTTCATAATCTCAAAGTGTCCCGTACTCTTCTTCATTTGACTCTAAAAATAAGTGCTCGATCTTGCTCCATTCTCTGTTGAAATTTCAAATCCAACTTCTTTGATATCACTCCTAGAAAATCTTCTAACAAAAACTTATCATTATTTTAATCAAGAGTTTTCATATGAACCTTCAGTTTCCTACGATGTAATTAACTATGAGGACTTGCGCTCATAGGCAATTTAGAATATACATCCACCTTTTTCAAAATCAATTTTCAAAATCCAAAACTAATATTCTTTGGGAAAATGAAGTCGATTAACGGTCATTATCACCATATTTCATCGATCGATAATAAGTGATATTTTCTCTCCTTAGATAGATATATCATTCATTATTATGATATGAAATATGAAACTAGTGATCTCCCATCTGGATTATAATGGTTAAATATTGATAGAATCTCATTTCAATTCTTCGGGATAATATGCGATTCTTATTTGAATTTAACTACTATAATCGGGATGACAACTTTCAATTTCATCATCTGAACCCGTTAGCAAATGATTTATTTTCCTTAAGGGAAAATATTTCGTTTATAACGAGGTGTTAGATCTTGAGACTATAAATTTAAAAATCAAGTTTACCAAATAAGATTAAATCTTTCAAAACCTCTTTTCAAAAATTCCACCAACACAAGGTGTAGAGCTTTTCACTTGACACTCAATAAGAGAATGTATTGATTTGTGAGAAAGAAAAACCTTCATCTTGCATAAATATATTTGGAATAAATAGGAAAGGAAATAATATTTACTCTCTTTCCAACATTCAATAAGGAAAGAATGAAAATTCTAAAATTAATTGTGTTGAATCTAATAATTCAAAGTTTTATAAGTTAGCAAGTTTGGAGTATATAATCATAAGTTAAATTCAATGCTATACACCTTACTTTGTGGGCAATTCATTTTGATAGGAGCCATACTCTATTAGCTAGCACTCTAAAAATACTAAGCAAGTCAAGTGGATTTGGAGATCTTTTTTTTTTTTTTTTTTCAATCGATTCCTTCATAGATTGTATAGTATTTGTTTTAGTTCTTTGGCACCCAAGACAATATCCAAACTTCTAGTTCAAGTAAAGGAATAAAAAGGGTAAAGTGAAATCACTTAAGGCATTGAAAGTGATCATGGACAAGGAAGGGGATTAGTGTTTGGGAAAGAAGATATATAAAGAGCTAGTTCATAAAGCTTTACTCTTTAACAATTATAAAGTATATATATATATATATCATTTGTATAAGCATTATTTAGTATGAATTGCATAGTTTTTTTTTCTCATAAACAAAAATCAACTTAGATGAAATCACTTTTTCAAGTAATTAGTTCTCTTAAAATAGTGCTATTTAATAGTAAATACTTGATTATTTATTTATTTATGTAATTTGTAATTTTTAATCAATTCAGTCTAAAGAGCATTATTAAATTTGTATGTTATTTGTTAACTTCTTTTTTTCCTCATCCATTAGCCTTCCTAATAAAAGCACTTTATGAATTAAATGGTTCATTAGGCTCTTACACATATGTCCAAGATAAGGGTGATCATGACTATCTCAATCCATTTGACTATTTTGAATAATTACTAGTCTACTTTGGCTGAGCTATACCGTTTACAATATCAACATCATTAGATTCTCAACATTGATATTGGCCGAGCTATACCATTTACTATAAATAAGGGATATTCTTCATAGAATAATTCATCATATCGCATTGATGACTTAACCAACTTCAACAAAAAATTGCTAACTGTATATAACTCACACATAAAGCTATCTCTCCTTCTTCTTCTTCTATTTCACATAAAATTTTGTGCATTGCATACTCTTTATCATTTTTGTCACATTAATGGCTATGATGTAAAGCACTCTATAAATTAACATGATTTTCTAACATACATCAATAAAAATATGATTGAATTTGATACCTTTAATGTAAAGCTCATTAAAAAAAAATAAGCATTGGATCAAATTACAATAATATTATATAAATTTAATTAAATATTTTAATAATCCAATTAACTAGACATTACTGAAAGGTCTTTGGTTTGATCATAGCTCATTATTTAATATGATACCATGTTAAATAATAAATATAACTTTTCATACTTAGTGGAAATTAGTGTCATCATCACTAAGAAATGATCAAATAATTAACAACATAATAGGCCGCACTATATACTTTTATAATCATATATTTTAAAAAATTTAATCTAGATAGCATAATTAAATATTTTCTCATTTGTTAACAAATTTTGTTTCTCACCCATTAGCCTTCCTAATAAAACCACTTGATGAACTAAATGGTTCATTGGGTCGACCTTACACATATGGCCAAGATAAGGGTGATCTGGTCATCTCAATCCATTTGGCTATTTTAATTAATATCTAATCTACTCTGATATATTCTATAATGCTATCAAGATCAACATCTATATTTTCTCTATTCCATAAATAATGGATATTCTTTATAAACTAAGGCTCTGTTTAGGAAAACTTTGCTTTAGCGAAAGTCGTCCCAAATGAACCTAAGTCTTTATATTGTATTGATATCTTCTTCAAATTAAATAAAATCTATCTCTTTTGAAATTTTTAAAAAAAAATTCTCATAACATATTATGTATTACATACTCTTTATAATTTTTGTCATTTGTAGCTAAGATAGATAAGATTTCAACAAATTGATTTAAATTTCTTAAATGCATCAATAAAGATATGATTTAATTTGATACTTTTAAATTGAAATTCAATAAAAAATAAGGACTAGATCAAAGTACTTGCAATGATAATTTTTAGTCAAAATATTATATAAATTTAATTTTATTTATAGAACAATCCGATCAACAAGATATTAATGAAAAGTCACTAAGATCATTATAGCACATTATTTACTATGTTATCATCATGGCCGGATCCCCATTATATTGAGGGGGTAAATGTCTGCCCTCAAAAAAGAAAATTTAAATTTTAGAGGAGTTATTTTAAAATATTTTGGGTATTTTGGGCATTTTGCCACCTCTCAAAAAAATTTTTTCCCTAATTTTATCAATCCTAAGCGTCTTTGCCCATCCCCCACCAAAAAGTTTTTTTTCCCACCCTGAAAAAAGAAGCTGGATCTGCCCTAATTATCATGTTAAATAATAAATATAGGTTTGCCTATGCAATGGAGATTAGTGTCATCATCACTAAGAGATAATCAAATAATTAACAGCATAATGGGTCACGCTATATTCTTTTATAATCATCTATTTAGAATCCATCAAAAGAAGGTGGCAAAGTAAAGTATCAATTGTCAACCAAGCAATTGTATTTGTTAGGGAATATCTCTCTCTCTCTCTCTCTCTCTCTCTCTCTCTCTCTCTCTCTCTCTCTCTCTCTCTCTCTCTCTCTCTCTCTCTCTCTCTCTCTCTCTCTCTAATGCAAAAGGAAACACTATAGTAAATTAGGAATCATCCACTTAAAAAGCAAATATGTGAAGAGCTTTTACTTTTTTTAATGAGCCATCATTGCTTAGTGGAAGTTTTAGTTTCACTTCAGTGATAAGGAGATAGAAATGGCAGGGCAAAGCTTAGAGCTTAGATGGCTTTTTGTGGTGTGTGCGGGTAGAGGTGCATACCACTTTATATCATCATACTTATAAAATTATTTTAATTTATAATAAAAAAATATTATAGTATATTATTCTTATATATAATGTTTATATCGTTTCTTAGGCTAATAAATTCAATATACATATATATAATTTGTTATGCCATATTTTACATATTACACGAATATGATGCATCAAGGATGTAAGCGAGAGCTTGACTAATCCTTAATTTGAGCTTGATCTTAGTTCTACAAGTCGGCTCGTTTATAGCAAAAGAGAGAAAATGACTACGATCCAAACAATTATTATCATTAAGTTATATAAAGAACAAAAAATTAAAATGTAAATAATAAAGAACAACTTGATATAATAAAATGAGCTAATTTTTGCATATTTATAATAGTTTTGTACTTGAACTACTCCTGAATTCTAGTATATTTTAAGTGTATTTCATAGTCATTTTTTTTAAACAAGCTGGCTCGCAATCTAACGAGTATGAGTTTGTGTTGGTTCAAGCTTAGTACATTAGTTCATCGAACTTGGCTCACAAGCCATTTACTGAGTTGAGCTTGAGTAGGCTCATAACTCTACTTGACTCACTTAGAATACCCCTAGATGCATATAATTGTATGAAAAGATTATGAACAAAATATTCTATATTTAATTTAATATTATTATAAAAATTATTAAAAATATACAAATCTAATGAGAATATATAAGGCACTAATTTTATACATAATATTAATTTAACATATATACTATATTAATTTTGTGATTGTAACAAATATCTCCAAAAATAAAATTCTAATTTAATTTGTCCACATGAAAAGGATGATCATAATGCTTTTGTGGTGGAGCATTAGCCACACGCAATATGGAAGCCTTTTTTAATATGTCAATGAAGCTATTATCAACTTTATGATCATGCCATGCATGGATTAGAAGCTATCCTCCACGACAAGATAAGCAAATGCTTCACTCCATAAGTCAAAGCTTCCATGTTTGTGACAAAAGTAATTTACACAATTTTTTATCTTTGTCTAATATTTTGTAGTTTGGTATTTCAACTAATTTACAATATTTCATTATTGTACTTTAAAGAACATTACTATTTAGATCCGAGAGTTTTAATTATTTATGAATACTATGATATCCGATCTTATTAGCATATGAGTTTTGAGAGGATGCCGAACTATCCATTTTCGGATAGATTCATACGTCAGACTCTCAGAGCTAATTTGCTAGTAAAGTCATGTGTCATTTATAGATAAATTTGAATTCAATACTACCTAAACTAATTCATATATGATAAAAAGAAGATAAAATTGAATTTATTTGTTTTGATCAGTTAAAATAAAATAAAGAGATCATTAATATTTTTACTTAAAAAGTGTTGATTGGTACATCTACATAAGTAGGAGCTCATATACATTCATTATGAGAATTTATGATAGATAACTTACACATTTTTTATTGGAAAGAGGATTGCATCTGAATATTTGACGGAAAATTCAAGAGCTTTGAAGTCTATCATGATGCATTTTATTTTTTTGGTTTATTTATTTATTTCCCCATTTTTTATCCCATTGGTTAAAGTGCTAAGACAAATGATTTAATAGCCAAATTTTTGCAAGTTCAAGGGATGGCGTTGAGTTTGCATCAAAATTCTCAATAATAATAATAATAACAACAAGCACTTGATTTATCTATATATTGTTGATTTCTATAAGAGTTAGATTTTTGTATGCTTTGGATGAGGAAAAAGTTATGATCAAAATCTTGACCCTAATTTAGAGATGATGATGGTTGTAAGAGGTATGATCACTGAAAATCAAACGAACTCTTATTCTAAATTATTATGATCACTATCACCACTGTCGTTGTAATCACCTGGCCTGCGACCGCTATCACTGTCTCTCTTCCGACAACCGTCACCATCTATGCATAAATCAACTTATTCGATATTCAATAAAAAATATTTTATTTTTAAAATACTAAATCTATTTTTATTTTATTTCAAATATAAATAAAATAAGATTAAAAATAAAAAATGACAAACAAAAGTGATCCCAAATAGGTCATTTTCCGATTCATTAAACATGATAGAAAATGTGAAATATTTTGGCCAAAAAAATGATACTTAGGCATCATTTGGGACAACTTTCTTAATGCTTTGTAAAGTTGCTTCTTTGTATAAAATATTTCAATTCAAAAAATTTTGTACTAAAAAATTGCATTAGAAATAACTAAAAAAGCTATCCTAAAGAAAGCCTTAATCTTTTTTTCTACACATCACAAAAAAAAAATTCTATTAATATTTCTTTCATCTGATAAAAAAGAAATTTACTGTATTTAAATTAATTAACAATACTTTAAAGTTTAGACAGCTTTGAAATGAATATAAATGAATAAAATAAAAATTTCCTAATAACATCATAGAAATGAGCATTTATTATGTAATTGACTAATTGTAATTAATTTTGACATTTTGAATATAATTAATGAATTGCAGTTCTAGGAGTGGAACTTATAAAAATCTTGAGAAACTGTTGGTGGTGCAACAAATTGGCTTAAGAACAAGTTGAAGAAGTTGTTATCATAAAATGATGATTTTCACATCCTTGATAAAGGCTATTGTGGTGTAGCTATTAATCGCGAGAAGAAATCAGATCACATAATGAATTCCTCACAAGAATTCTTCTAGAAAGTTCTCATAAATTAATTTTTTTAATATACTTATATATATATAGGGGTGTCAATATTTGACACGACACGAAAACCCATCCCGGACCCGACCCGATTTCAAAACGGGTCGGGTTCGGGTTCAAGAAATTGACCCGTTTCAAAAAATGGGTCGGGTTCGGGTTGACCCGACGGGTTGCCGGGTCAACCCGCGAACCCGTTTAATTCAAAAAAATTCGAATCCCGCCTCTGCCCGCTGCCCGCCCGCGCTGCCCGCCGCGCTGCCTACCCGCACTTTCCGCTGCGCTGCCCGTCGCGCTGCCCGCCCAAAGATTTTATTTGAGGTAGCTTTTTAGTACAAAAATTTTGTACTACAAAAAAACTTTAGAAAGCAACAAGAAAATTATCCAAACAAAGCCTAAATCATTTTTTATATAGCCTAGATTTGAAGTGTTGTATAAGTTGTCCTTTATGTGTTCGAAGTCGGAGAATAGCAAAGGATAATAAAAAGAGTCTTTGGATAGGAGTTATGATCAGCTGAGCAAGACTTGGACACTTTGGCTTGAAGAGAGGTTTTAGGTTAATTGAGGTTTTCAAATGGTGGATCTTATGGACTTAAAACAAGGGCTATTGGTTGGGGAAATGTGAGGAACCCCTAGATTAGGTTATATTTGACATAATCAGACTGCTTGACTCAAATTCATTTTTTCTAAAACTTTTTTGAAGAATATGGATGGAAACACTTGGAGGTGAAGTAGGTATGTTTGTAGTTGAGTTGTGAATTTTTTTAAATATTTTTTCAAGTGACTTAAGGCAGTGAATTACAAATTAAATGCAAGATTAGGCTCTTGGAGAACCTAATATTGTTGACTTGATTCATCACCTTATTTCCTTGAAATTTTCAAAGGAAGTGGTTGGCTTATTTTAGTTAATGGTAGAGGAGATGTAGGAATAGTAGAGAAGAAAACTTTCACATGATTTAAAAAGTAATAATTGAATAAAGTAATCTCACCAAAAATCACTCTACCACCAAGCCATAAGGAAGAAAGAGATGATAGGAATCTTTTAAATTTGAATTCCAAATGCACATTAATTCTTCATGACAACAATTACAACAAAGAAATACAAGTTTTTACCAAAGTTGCACTTAGAAATTCAAATTTCTAAAGTGGATGGGGTGGTTATATATTTGTAGGAGAAGATTATGACTTGTGTGGAGTGGCCAACCCCTTTATTTAAGAATATAGCTGTGATGTACATGCATAGATAGTCAACAGTGATTGTTGACTTCCCCTTGAACATTCCTTTACTATTGTAATGTCTTACATAAGTTTCTTAGTAAATATTCTTAGTTTAGAAGTCAAATTATGAAGTCATGGTTGGCCACCTTCAAACCTTGACAACTTACTTTCCTCCAAAATGTCATCTTGCATTGTAATACTCATTGAAGCTTGAGTGACTCTTAATCTAATCTTGTATACCCTCACCATACATATAACAACATAATAGCACAACATATATAGTAACATGGGCTTCATTTGGAATAGCTTTTTTTATTGCTTTTTAAAACATCTTTTTAGTACAAAAATTTATAATTCAAAAAATTTTCGTAATAGAATGCTAATTTAAAAAGCAGTAAGAAAGTTGTCCAAAATGAAGCCGTAGCCTTGTTACCATATATAATTACAAACATATGGAGGACATGACTATAACAATCATTTACTTACTATAGATTCAGACTTTGTTTGGGATGACTTTTTTACTGCTTCTTAAAGAAGCTTTCTAGTACAAAAGTTAAAATTTTTGTACTAAAAAGTTGTTTTAAGAAGTAATAAAAAAGTTATCCCAAATGAAGCCTTAGTAATAAACCTATGACGATCTGCATCAATTTTTATAGATGATTACTTACTATGAAAAAAGCAAAAAAAACAAAAAAAAAAACGATTACTTACTTTTTAATTTTTAAAAATATAAATATCACATAAAATCACTATCAAGATTCATATATTTTAAGGACAAATCTCCACAAAAAGAGAGATCTATGCATTATTTTATTTTAATGTAATAATAAATCTTGCATATTCTCTTATGCATCTCTTATTAATTTATCTAATTTCTAATTTGGAATAAATCTTTAATCAATATTGTGTTTATTTTATCATAAATATAAAAAAAAAAATTATACCAACATATTATGATTCATTTCATATTAAAATGATAAGATAAAATCTTAAAATTAGAAGACATTTAAGGAGAAATTAGAAATGAATTAGTTTTATTTTATTGACTTCTAATTTGAACTATTTATCTTAATAAGCTTTGAGCTTTTAATTATTAATATTATCTTAACATTGAAAAAAGAAAATAGATGCATTTTAATTTCACTTGAAATTTCTAAGAAGTAATTATAATAAATTCAAAATAAAATCATTGCAAATCATAATTAATAATTTCCCTAATTATAATAAATCCTTATTAATTTTCATATGATTTGCAACATAATTTTTATAATTTATTATGTAAGAATTTCTGTCAATGTGAATATATATAGTATATGTAGCACACTTTTATGAGATCCCCCTTTGTTACATGAAAGTTTTGTCTATATGTAAATATATTTCTTATTTCTCATTCCACATCAAAATTCTAAATTCATTAATATTGTGTGGGCACCATTAAGCTAAATGGTTCAACTTATGTATAAGTTGTTATAAAGATATCCTTATAGCATCTAAATTAACTTATTATATTTGATTTTATTAAAAGTTGATATTGTCATGAATACATTTCGGCTTTGTTTGGGACGGTTTTCTTACGGCTTTTTAAAATACTTTAGTACAAAAAAATTTTAAACAATAAGAAAGCTGTCTTAAATGAAACCTTTATTACATAAAATTATGATAATGTTGAATTCAAATTTGTCCGTAGATAATATATGAATTTTATTGACAAAATTGACTAAGAAAAGAGCGAGTTAAAGAAATATAGAGAAGAGAATTTAGAGAAAATATTTGTGATTTCTTAGATGATTCGGTGTGCTCATCCTCATAGGTTGAGCACATGGTTGAATCACTTTGATGAATTCATTTTACTCTATGTTGTATGATCTTAGGCATGGGGCAACTTGATCTCAGTCGACTAGTTCAATGCGACAATAACAACTTTTCCCTATTCATATTTAGGGCTAGTGTAGCTTTTGAAGAGTGCATATGGATGGATTGGGTGCGTTAATATCATATGAACACTCGAGTTGTCTTGAACTTAGCCCAAAGTAGATTTGGCTGTGCATTTAATTTCTTGATTTACTTGTCTATTAGAAAACAAAATAAGATAGTTATTATTATTGAAGAAATAATTTGACTTGAGTACTCCATCCATGTCAACTCCATGGGCATGTGTAAATAAAGCATTCATAAATTCTTCCATATTTCTAATGTATGCTTCTTTTGATTGATAATGGTATCAAATAAAACCATTTTGATTCACATAACTTATATTGAAGTTTAGAAATAAATGTTAGATTGTCTCATGCACAAATTAAAAAATAATATTAACAAATTTATGAACGTTTTCCTTACCTATTAAGTGTGGAGTCAAATTTTTTAATTGATGTGGTTCTCTTTAATAATATAGAGTACTTATGTATAAGTTGTTATAAAGATATCCTTGTAGCATCTAAATTAACTTATTATATTTGATTTTATTAAAAGTTGATATTGTCATGAATACATTTCGGCTTCGTTTGGGACGGTTTTCTTACGGCTTTTTAAAATACTTTAGTACAAAAAAATTTTAAACAATAAGAAAGCTGTCTTAAATGAAACCTTTATTACATAAAATTATGATAATGTTGAATTCAAATTTGTCCGTAGATAATATATGAATTTTATTAACAAAATTGACTAAGAAAAGAGCGAGTTAAAGAAATATAGAGAAGAGAATTTAGAGAAAATCTTTGTGATTTCTTAGATGATTTGGTGTGTTCATCCTCATAGGTTGAGCACATGGTTTTACTCTATGTTGTAAGATCTTAGGCATGGGGCAACTTGATCTCAGTCGACTAGTTCAATGCGACAATAACAACTTTTCCCTATTCATATTTAGGGCTAGTGTAGCTTTTGAAGAGTGCATATGGATGGATTGGGTGCGTTAATATCATATGAACACTCGAGTTGCCTTGAACTTAGCTCAAAGTAGATTTGGCTGGGCATTTAATTTCTTGATTTACTTGTCTATTAGAAAAAAAAAAAAGATAGTTATTATTATTGAAGAAATAATTTGTCTTGAGTACTCCATCCATGTCAACTCCATGGGCATGTGTAAATAAAGCATTCATAAATTCTTCCATACTTCTAATGTATGCTTCTTTTGATTGATAATGATATCAAATAAAAACATTTTGATTCACATAACTTATATTGAAGTTTAGAAATAAATGTTAGATTGTCTCATGCACAAATTAAAAAATAATATTAACAAATTTATGAATGTTTTCATTACCTATTAAGTGTGGAGTCAAAATTTTTAATTAATGTGGATCTCTCAAATAATACAGAGTACTAAATGGTGGCTACCAAACAATTCTAAATGGAGGCTATAACTAAGGCTTCGTTTGGGACGGCTTTTTTATTGCTTTTTAAAACGGAGTTTTAGTACAAAAATAAAAAAATTTGTACTAAAACTCCGTTTTAGAAAGCAATAAAAAAGCCGTCCCAAACGAAGCCTAAGTTATAAATGGTGGCTACTGCAAAATCCTAAATGGAAGGTAACACGCAAGTCTATAATAGATGCTGAGAAAATCTTCGATGTTGGTTAATCATTAATATTATAAGATGAACTGTTCACTATATAAACCTATATAATCCTCACTTATAAACACAAGCAAATAAATTGAAGAAGAGAGAAGAGGTAGCGATAAGCAGGGGCAGATCTATAGTGGGGGCCTTGGGGGAAAGACTAGGGGTGTCAAAATCTGACTTGACCCGAAACCCGACTTGGACCCGACCTAGAAATTTCTGAGTTTGGGTCTCTCTCTCTCTCTCTTGGAATAGATGGCTTGCTCGACGGCTTGTCATGCCTTGCATTCAGACTCAACAATTCGTCCGACACAATGTGACCCGATAGGAGTCCCACACCCAGATGGCCAGATTGGCCGCTCACCTACTCGCATCCGAGTTCCAGTTGTGATCCAGTAGGACTCGCACCCATATGGCCAGATCAGTATATCTACCACTTCCTGAGTCGCCTCGCATCCAGACACCACTTGCCTCATGTCTGACACAGTGCGACTACGATCCTGCACCCAGCCAGCCAGATTAGACCCCGCATAGTAAGATCCCCCGTCCAGACTCCACTAGCCTCGTGTTCGAATTCACGGGCCAATCAAGTTCGAGTTTGAATTTTTGACCCGTTTATAAAACCAGGTTGGGTTCGAGTTAACCCGTTTAGACTTAAGTCAATTTTGGGTTCAACCCAAACTCGACCCAAAAACCAATTTTGACACCCCTAGACATGAGTCACCCCAGACCCAATGCAAGCCTACTTTATTTAAAACTTAAATATCATTTTTACTAAATCAGGTCCATGGGATGCGGCAACGATCTTATCCAATAGGCCACATATCGGTCATCGACACTTTTTATTGTATCTTATTTAAATTTTTATTAACTGTCATTACTTTGGTGAATTTTTTGCAAATGACATAAGTTTTGCATCACTATGTGTGTGTGTATATATATATATATATTCTTTTTTATAAAACTAACATCTCAATATTTGAAGTGAAATAAAGTAATTGTATATTTTTCCAATTAATAGAATATAGAATATGATAGTTTATTAAAAATAAATATGTATAATCTTGATAGATCAAAATATTATTTCACTTTGAAATATTAAATTTAAAAGAAAAAAAAAATCAAATAATATTATTTTAAAAATAATTAATTTGTGTCCCCACAAATTAAAATTTTGGGCTCTGCTTAAGAAAAGAGAGAAAGTAGTTATCATAATAGAGACCTATCATGCACTGCACCAATTTTTATAGATGATCTCTTACTTTTTAATTTTCAAAAATATAAAAATCATATAAAATCACTATCATGATTCATATATTTTAGGGACAAATCTCCACAAAAAGAGAGATCTATTCATTATTTTATTTTAATTTAATAATAAATCTTGCATATGCTCTTATATCTCTTATTAATCTATCTAATTTTGAATTTGGTATAAATCTTTAATCAATATTGTGCTTATTTTATCATAAATATTAAAAATTATATCTACATATTCTGATGCATTTTATATTAGAATTGTTGCATCCTAGAACATTCGCAACGGTAGAAAGATATAATGTTTTGCATTCAAGCTTTGTACGAAGATTGAACACACATATAGATAAGAGAGATGGGTGAAAGAGTCATAAGAAATCAAGATTTTTCATAGAAAAATTCTTGAAAAGGGATAAAAATCATAGGGCATAGTTAAAATGAATCAACTAGTGTTTATTGTTGATTACAAATGAGACCCTTCCTTGGGAGGAAGCCATTGGCCCGATGTATCAAATATATAATATATAAAGCACATCACGTGGTGGGAGTTAGAAGAATCTAGTTATATGAGAGTTGTTCTAAGAGAGCGTTGGTCTGTTCATGTGATTGGTATGATCATAGTCGGACGACGAAGGTCGAAGGGACCATAGTTAAGTGAATGAGATCAGAGGGGCCATAGTTGGCGGACGATGGAGGTCAGAGGGATCGTAGTCAGCGGACGACGGGAGATCAGAGGGATCGTAGTCGGCGAGCGACAACAGTCGGATGTACCATAGTTGGCAAGCCACTGTATTCTGAGAGACCTTAGTTGGCAGGTGATGGTGTTTGGAGGGATTGTAGTCGACGGGCAACGGTGGTCGGAGGTGTCGTAGCCGGTAAGCAACGGTGGTAAGAGGGAACGTAATCAGTGGGCGACTGAGGTCGGAGGGATCGTAGTCAATGGGAGACCATTGTTGGAGGGACCGTAGTCAACAGGCAACCCGTCGCTTGGCGTCGGTGGTTGGAGGGGTCGTAGTCAGCGGGCTACAGTAGTCGGAGGGACTAAGTCGGCGGGCAGCAGTGGTCAAAGGGGTTGTAGTTGGCCGACGACAATAGTCTGAGGAACTGTGGTTGATAAGTGGCGCTGGTAAGAGGGACCATAGTCGGCGGGCAATGGAGGTCGGAGGGACCGCAATTTGCCGACGATGGTTGTCCGAGGGACCGTAGTCAGCGGGCGATGATGGTTTGAGGGACTATAATCAGTAGGTAATGGGGGTCAGAGGGACCATAATCAGCAGGTAATGGCAGTCAGAGGGAGAGCGACAGAGGTCAGAGGGACCGTAGTCGACGTATGACAGTAGTCGAAGAGACAGTAGTCGAAGAGACCGTAGTCAGCAGATGACGGTGTTCATAGGGGCCATAATCGACGAGCAACGGTATTCAACGGGACTATAGTCAGCGGGCGACAGAGGTTGGAAGGATCATAGTCAACATGTGACAGAGGTCAGAGGGATGATTAAGTTAAGGGATCCATAACTACAAGAAGATTTGTTTTATACAAACAATTTTCATATTATAGGAGAATATACTTTAAATCTAAAACTTAAAAAGTTCATTAAATAGAATACTTTCCAAACCTAAAGAATCTGAGTGATAGCTTTCAGGGCCTTTTCCACCACTGATCAAAGCAAGGGGCTTCCAGACCCGTTTCCATAAAAGAGAATACCATTCAATTATGGGCTGTAATAGGCCCTAGTAACAAGTCAAACTAATTACTTGGCCCACTGCCCACTAATTTGATTAATATTGTCTCATTAACTAAGCTTAATAGAAAACAATAATCCCAACTAGGGGTTTAAGTGAGTCGAGCTGGTACGTGAGTCAGTTCGAGCTAGACTTGATGACAACTCATGAGCAGAACCATTCAAGTCACTAGATCAAACTCGAGCTTGTATATTAAACAAGCTCCAAACAAGCTCAAATTTAAACTTGATGAGGCTAACTTAGAAGCTAGCTCAAGCTTACAATGAGCTTTGAGAAAGCCCAAATTTCCAAAAAAATTATGCTTTTTCTCCGGCGGAATCATGTCGGCAACTTCTTATCTTTCACCGTGATCTCACGAACTACCTTGCAAGCTCGCTTTTATTGCCACGAACTAAATTTGAGCTCAACTCAAATTTGAGCAAGATTTGACCAACAAGTCGAGCTTGAGTGACGCATGGCTCAAGATCAGCTCAACTAATTTACACCTCTAAGCCCAACTTCACTTATGGCACATGAAGGAGCAAATCTAAAAGATCTTAAAATAAATTTAAATTTATAACAAATTTACAAGGTTGAAGACAATATCTAAAAAATTTCCCATCCCATTCTTTTTTCCTTTTTTTTTGGTCATCCAATCTCTCAGCTATCTGAACTATTAAAAACCCATTATTGACGGAAATTCAAAGAAAAGCAGAGCAGAAACCAAACTGTAATCAGCAATTTTCCAAACGGTAAGACATTCAGTGGAATAAAAGTGACTCACAATAAAAACAGTGGAATTATATCTGTCACTAATGCATATCAGTTCAGCAGAGCAGCATATGCAGCAAATCCACAGAATCTCTATCTATTCTCACAACAAAATCATACAACAAAATCATACAGTAAATCTGCACTGCAGTTGAGAAGCTTAATCACCGTAGAATTCCTTTATCAGCAGCAAATCTAATACTGATAAAGAATCAGCCAAGTGATCAAAGATTTCCAAAGTGAACAAAGTTTCCACCACCAAGATATGGAGTGCAATGAATGATTGTCAAACAAATAGCTCACAATAAAGCATCAGCTATTCTTTCTTCTTCTCTTTCAATCTTAAATAAACTACTAACTCTCTGATGCGCTTCTTCGGTAAATAGCCAGAGTGAAGTATATGAGTATCATTGTTCCCATGCTTGACCTATCAAGAATATGAACTATAAAGTTAATCATCCTATGGCTCAGAATTTACTTGATAAATGGTATTGATTGGATGATTTTATTACAAGTTTTTAAGTGAAATTATCTTATTTGAACATAGAAATATGAGATGTTTCATGAATTGGTGCATATGCTCAAGAAATCATAGAGAAGCAGACTATTGTTGATCCCATAAGGCCACAGTGGTGAAATTGATTTTGATATTTTTAAGCCATGAAAATTTTATTAATCCAGTTGTAGCTCACTAAAAAACTATTAAAGGTTGAATGAATAGAGTGGCTATACAGGAACTTTCTTACCAAAGAAAATTTCAGTGGTTTAACAAGCTGATTGAATAAAGATGAAGGTAATGCTTCAATGTTGTTGTTATGATTCTTGAGGAGAAAGATGAATCTTCTTGGATGAGAGAGAGAGAGAGAGAACTAACAAGGAATTTTCTTTATTCCTCTTAGATGGGCTACATAAGGATACCACCCACATCAATCTATAGCATTTATATATAAGTATTTACATTGGTGTGTTGTCTTGCTGATTAACACAACTAAAATTGAACCAATCCTAACAATCTTCACATTGGTCCAAATTTTACAATAAATATCAAAGAACCACTTGTTCACAAGAATTTGTGCCTGCTGTGATCTGATCGGCTCCTTGTACTAACTCCACGAGCAAACCTGTCGAGCCGAGCCCAATCCGTCTCACGCCCAGCCTCCATTATATTTTCCAATCCATGGCTCAAGTTCGCACTTCTGTGCATTCTAAACCATGTGTGTATGCGCTTGTCGTTGTTCCTCCCACGATCCGCACGCCCGTACCTTGTGCATTGTCTGCTCCCGTGCAGCACGCCCACGCTCTAACACCAAGCATCCTCCAGCTCACTTGTCTTCTCCGGGCACCTATGCACGCTACGTCCTGCGACTTCACATGAGCCACCCATCCAATCCCGAGTCCTATGCCAGCTTCTTACGCACTCCTGTGTGCGGCTTCCTCCCATGTGATCTACTCCGAGGTTCTTGATCCTACCTTTGATCCAGTGCTTTTGTCTCCGTTGCTCCGACACACCAAAGTCGAACAACTAAGCTTGTTGATTTGCTCGTTTTCCAACTCGAAGACTCCACTCTAAACAGAACAGACAAATTCCACTTCCAACATGCCATGCGCTTTCACGCGTGACGCCAGCCCGCAGCCCTGATCCAGCACTCGGCCTCTCACGTGAGTCCGCCCGTGCACTTGCCGCTTCCCACGCAGAAACCAGCGCCCCAAGAGTCTACTCGAGCCTTGTGCATCCACCCCACGCATGGCGCTTCCACCTCGTGCCCGCGTCGGCTGCGACACTCGCGCACGACACCGCTCCGTCTGATCGTGCGCCCCGCTCGACCTGCTTTTCGCGCACACTGCTCCGCCTCACGTGATCTACACCATCCTGCAATCGGCTCGACGCCCTTCTTGATTACAATATCCTGGAATCTCGTGGCACTAGGCCGTGCTTCTACTCTGCATGCACCGAGGTCCATTCGCTTCATGCGACCGAAGTCGTGCCTCCCCTCACATTCTAAACTCTCTTTGTAGAGATTAGATATAGTCAGATGATAAAACTTGAATTTATTAAGTTTGATATATTAACATTTGTTATTCACTAATATGTTGCATATTTCAATATGATTTTATTGTTCTTGTCATTGCTTAGTTGCAAATCGCTAGATCTAGAAATTTCTTTGAACTTGAGAGGTAATAAATAAGTTTATTGGTGTTAAAATACAACCAATCGTAGGATAGACATGTCTGCATAGAGATTATATAATCTTTTGAGATTCTTATTTTATTGTAATTCTTCACATTGAATTTATCTCATAGATTGTGATAAAATTAGCTTCACACCTCAATTTCTCTAAATTTTTTAGAGACAAGTAAATAACACTTTTGAATCTATTTACATTAAATTTACTTTTATTGATTGATCAAATTCAAATAACATTTGATTTATTTTCGGATCTAATTACAATAAATTTATTTCCTTCTCTTTCTTTCTCCTTCTCTCCCCTCTTATCTCTCTTTTTTACTCCTCAACTCCTAAACAAAAACCTTAAATTGTCTAATACTAATATGTCAACTAGGCTCAATGCATCAACTAATATAGTGACAAACCCAATGAAAATCTACCTAATTTGTGCAAAACCGCTTAACCTATTTTTGATGCTCTCACCATTGAATATTAATACCTACCCACCATGTGATTCATTAAAGAATATTAAATCAATACCTAATAAGTCGCCTAATACGCTTCAAATTTTTCAAATAATAATCTTAATACCAATTTCATCTTATCATTCATGAAGGATATTGAGTCAAACAAGTCATCATTATGCATATTTTGGAATACTCACATAGAAGCAAAAAGAAGAAGAATTCTTCTAGGGTTAATTGTCATCAAGCGATTGAAACGCTTAATCCTTCCTTCTCCTGCATCTGCAAGGTTGGTACTGTTAGCCACAATTGGCGTCGATGCGATAGCTTTGTTAGGAACGAAGGGCTGCTTTGATTGCTCCAGCTGTGAACACACCACTGTAAAAGCAAAGTATAGTTTCAACAAACATTTCAATACATAGAAATTAAAACTGCAGATCAGCATTTGTATAAACAAAATAAAATTAATAATTAGGTAGAGCTCAGTCATACAATGAGAATATTCCATTTGACTTACCAAATACTAAACTTACTAAAACACTTAGGATCAGAAGTTGACAGCCATTAGGTTGCCTTTTTGCATATTTTAGGGAACATGAAGGGAGGTTAATTCTAATTGATCACATGAGCTTTAGAATCCTTCAAAGGACTTAAAGGTTTCGATTGGGACTGCTTCTTAAAACAACTTTTTAGTTCAAAAATTTTAATTTTTGTACTAGAAAGCTTAAAAAAGCCGTCTCAAACAAAGCCAACATGGAACACAACTCCCCTTGGCCTATTGGTTGAGAGCTTAGGCTTCCAACTAAGAGGTCAAAGGTTCGAGTCCATGTGTATGCGTTGTGTGTTTGAGTTTGCCTTAAATGGCCTAAATGTCCCAAAAAAAAAAAAGCCAACATGTCGGTACATTACTTGCCTAAAGAGTGGTTGTCCTTTTGTAGATTCATAGATAAAAGACAATCTGGCTTCCTTTTGTATGATAAATATACCAAATCTGGTTTCATCTAATAAAATGAGCTGTAAAAAATAAAAATGTTGAATCACTCTAATACATTTAGGAGCAATAGGTACAATCTAAATGCAAGAAAGTGATTGGAACAAGAGTTCAAAAATAAGAGTGTCATTTGTTTTGTACAAAGTGATTGATTAAAGGTGAAAATTGGGTTCAACTATGAGGGGCTTAAAAGTCCCGTTCATTTTTACTTTTTTTATAAAGCAGTAGTAAAAGGAAGGTATTAGCCTATTATTTTCATTCATAATATATATATATATATATATATATTCAGATGAAACCAAAAAAAAGGTAAAATAATTGTTGCGTGTTAGAAAATACGCGGCGGTAGAGTTTTATGAATTTGCGTCCGAGCGTTGCACGTAAGTTTAACACACAAACAGGAAAAGAGAGTGAACACCGAGAGTTTTTACGTGGAAAACCCAAAAATGGGAAAAACCACGGGGCCTCGCCCAGTTGCAAATTTCCACTAGTGTTTTTGTTGGTTACAAATGGCGGATTTCGTCCCACAAGCTGGGATAATCCAAATACAACTTGTTTCTTCCACGAACTTCACAGAATCCTGCGAATTCCCTACGTTTTCTGAAAATCCGGCAGAGCTCCGGCGTCTTCAGGCGGCAGGAAAAACTCCGGCGGCGGTGGTCGAGGAGGTGAGGAATCTCCTATTCCCCTTTCTCCTTCTCCTTCTCTTCTTCTTCTCTCTCTTCACTTGAGCCCCTTGGTGTAGAATGAGGGCTCTATTTATAGTTTTTCTGGAGTGGCATAGCCCGTAAATAGGCGTGAGATCAAGGACGAACAGGGAGTGGTTTGAATGGACGGTCGATATCGAATCTTTTGATCATGCGCCGTTCATTGGACATTTGATGGCCTTAATGATGTCGGAATTCGATGATCTTGGGCTCGTTGGATTCGTCTCGTCGAGCCGCTCGATTCGAGTATAAGCTCGTCAAAATCGGAGACCGTTTGGTAACTCAAATTGCGGTTTGAACCTTCCAACAGCGCTTCGAACCTTTGATTCGGACTCATTTGGGCTCGGATTGGGTTGATCTTGGTGTCATTGGGTTTGTATTTCCGAGACGCTCAGTTTGATTGTAAGCTCGCTAAAATCGGAGTTCATATGCTCCCGAAATTAATTGTTGAAGTTTCTGAACTGATTTTTGCCTCGAGATTCGTGCTCAATCAAGATTATTTTGTGATGACATATCAATAATAAATTTGGGATTCAGATCCCACCACTTCTAAACTCTTCAAAATAAAATTATAGGCAGCTGGCAGCTGCCAACTCACAGTCAGGCTCAGACATTTGAAATATGTCCTCACTATTGCACAATAGGCATGCAACAGTGAAACAATCAATAAGTTGAAACAATGAGAATATGTCCTCATACCTTTAGCCAAAAGCTTTTTTGTTGTGTCATCCCCCTCTTGCTCCTCACCATTTCTCTTCTCCATTCGATAAGAACCCTTCCGGGATAATGCTTTCTGTTTCATAAGTTTCAGGAAAAAAAAATACATTTCTCATATATATTTAGCAAAACCTTCAAGTTTGAAGTTTAGTAATATCAAAAGAAAACCAAAAAGTCATAAAATGTACAAGAAAGACACTAAAAATCACTTACAGTCATTTTGGGGCTTCCAGAGCATTTATTAGGAGGCAGGGTGAGGCTTTCAATATCCAAGATGACACTTTCTGAGATGTCCATTGCAATTCTCAGACCTTAAATGCTAAAAAAAGAAAGAAAATAATCATTTTTGCTGTCATGTTATTTTCATCATGACCATATTAGGGCCTACAAATAATTTGAACAAACAAAAGCACACAAGCCATCAAAGCAACTCAACCAGCATTCACGTGAGTTAAAGCAAAGAATGATTAAGCTAATAAAGATGTTGTAATATAGAAAAAAGAAAGAAAGAAAAGAAAAGCCTTATCTTTTCTAAGCTTAAGATGAAGAACTTTATTAGGGTAGTTGAAGAAGTTGATTAGATGTAGAAATCATGTATCAGGAGCTAAAAACCAATGCTGCATGAGCTTATAACATGCTTCTTAAGGAAACAGCCAGTGCAAACTACTAGACTTCTCATGTTTTGAATTTGCCCTGAGTGATGCTACTATTTCTGTCAAAAAATTGACTTACAAGGTAAAATAATCCTTTTTGACCTTCATCTCATTTCCATATTAAAGAAAAAAAAAAGGGGAGGACTGATCATATAACGATATTTCAGACAAATTTGTTTGTAGTAGCATTATTCATTTTCCTTTGTTTTGCATGTCCTCTGTAAGTAAAAGAAGACAGGAAAAAAGATAGTATAAATCAATAGCTCCATGTAGTTTGCAGAACGAAGCAATTATACATATTCTGGCTTAAAAAATATTCATATAATGCATTCTTTCTATTTCCTGAACTATTAGCCTAGTAATACCAAATCTGACAGTCCATTAGGCGCTCTACTCTGAGAAATTATAAGATTAAAGTAGATCATCTTTTTAATCTGAGCTACAGTTCAACTTTTTTATTTATGTTAATCTGTATTATTCTATGGGTTCAGTTGTGTTCTTCAAATTTGAAATTATTTTTTGAAAAACAGTGAATTTACTAGAGATTCCATCATTTTGTTTGGTGTAGTTTAGGAAATGATATGAGTTTTAGGCTCCATTTGGGACGGTTTTCTTATTGCTTCTTAAAGCAGCTTTTTACTATAAAAATTTTAATATTTGTAAAAAAAAGCTGCTTTAAGAAGCAGTAAGAAAGCCGTCCCAAATGAAACCTTAAACTCTATAAATGCTATCAAAATTCATCAAAAGTGTTGATATAATTTCCACTAACTGAAAATAAAATCATCAATTTTTAAAACATGCTTTTATAAGCAGACAGTCAGTCAAAGTAGTTCAATACAAAATATAATATAGAAGCTTGCAAAAGTGGATGAGCTCCACTCATCCAATGATTTTCTCTCTTTTTCAACCCATTCATACAAAAGAATAGCAAGAACAGAAGACAAGGAAGCATTCAAAATTCTAAATCCAGAAACCCAGACAATGAACTTTCAACCCTGGAAATAGCATAATGAACTACAAAATTAAAACATTTAGATCTTATTTGGTTGCTTGTGAACATAAAATATATTTAAAAAAATATTATTTTTTTTAATCTGAATAAAATCACCATTTTTAAGAGAATTTTACACAGTTTGTGGAATTTGAAATCAACGTTAATTTCTTGCAAACAAATTTAACAAATTTCATAATTGTTAAATTAGGACTTCCAACATCAAGCAACAAAATGAGACCTTAGAACAGTACTTCACAACAAATCAAAATCCCAAAAAAGCTTGAAATTTTTAGTTTTCCTTGATTCCCAAGTCTATGTGGTCCAACAAAAAAGAAACAGGTCACATAGACAGGGCAAATTATTGCATCAGGTCACCGAGGCTTACGCATTAAAACAAATTCCAAATTTGTACCACATTACTTAAACATTTATGTTTGTAGCGCCCTCCATCGTACTGAGATTGTTTATTTGACATAAAGCCCAAAACACTAAAAATCCAACTGCATTTTTCATAAAAAACCAGAGATTAAGACTGCAATTGGTCATGCCGCTCCCTACTGTAATGCTGTTGCAAAAAGACCCAAAATCCTTCACAAATTACTTCTTTCTATGCCCCTATTCATTATAGAACAAGAATACTTCTAAACCAAGAGAGAAAACAAGGACTTAGAGAGAGAGAGAGAGAGAGAGAGAGAGAGAGAGAGAGAGAGAGAGAGAGAGAGAGAGAGAGAGAGAGAGAGAGAGAGAGAGAGAGAGTCGCAGAATACTGAGAAGCAGAGCACCAAATACAAAACTCATAAAAGAAGAAGACAGGAGAAATTTCCCCTCTACTTCAAATCATCGAAGCACAATAGCAAAAGGCAAGGAGACATTCAACATTGTAAATCCCAAATTTCAAATCATAAAAGATGCCCAAAAACAAACGATGAACTTTACAACACCTTGACCATAATAAAATGTTCTAAAAAGCTAAAACATTTATGTTAATGGCTTCGTCTATCATCATACAGAGATGGATTATAACTGAAAAACAAGAGCTTAAGATTGATGCCCACACCACAGTTACAATGCTCTTCCAAAACGTAACGGAATCCTTCAGGTAGAAAAGAGAGAACTACAAGACAGAAAGAAAGAGGACTTACAGACTAGTGTGAGAAGGAAGGAGAAGACCAAATCCTTAAAAAAAAGCTCCGAGTTGAAGTAGGTGGAGGAAGGAAGCTGAGGAAGTGAGGAGGGGAACCGTTGGAGAGAGTGCTGCGCTGTCTGTGACTATCTATGGCCGCTTCCTTCTCGATAGATGTTGGGGTGGCATCTTTTTGCCTTTTATTATTTGTTCTCTGGTCCCCAATCGCCACACAACGACGAAAAAAATGGTATAACCATCGCCTCAAGCGAATATTGTATTTAAATACATTATATTACACAACTCCCCTTGGCCTATTGATTGAGAGCTTAGGCTTCCAACTAAAAGGTCTAAGGTTCGAGTCCATGTGTATGTGTTGTGTGTATGAGTTTGTCTTAAATGGCCTAAATGTCCCAAAAAAAAATTAACATTATATTACACAATTAATCTTGACTTGTTGGTTAAGAGCTTATGTATTCAACTAAGAGATCTTGAATTCGAGTCTTTGTGTATGTGTTGTATGTGTGAGTTTGTCTTAAATGACCTAAATATCCAAAAAAAAAACATTATATTAATGAAATGGGTAAGAAAAATAGAAAAGAAAATAAATATATAATAGCGAAAAATGAAGAAATAGATTTATTATTATTTTCTAGATAATATATCCAAAAATCATTTTTTAGCCAAACATAAATCACATCACAAATAAAGTGATATATTCCTAATTAATTTTAAAGAAAATTTAAATATAAACATTCTTATATATTACTCAAAGAAGAATGACAAGTCAATTGGAAGTTGATTTGAAAATGAAGTAAATAACTGGTGGCACAAAATAGATTTTTTCTCCAAAATATCAAAGTTTTTTAGACTTTTTGGAAAGATACTAACTAGGGGTGTCAATATTTGACATAACCCGAAATCCGACCCAAATCAGGCCCGAAAAATTATGGGTTCGAGTCAACCAGTTTAACGTATGGGCCAGTTTGAGTTAACAAAGTCAATCCATTTCAAAAATCGGGTTGGATTCGAGTTGACCTGAAAACTTGAAATTGACTCGATTGACCCATTTAGAAACCCTAGCTTCTGCAATTTTGGGCGTTCAAACTATTCGCAACTCGCGAGTTAGATGACTGTTCACTTCGGCCTTCAAGCCAAGCCTCTAGCTTGTTCGAACGTCTGCCAAGCCGAGTTGCTTGCACACACAAAGGTCGTCTACCAGGCCAAGCCATTTCGTCGTCCTTCCTCCACCGTCTGGTAGGCCGAGACGCCCGCACACCCAAAAGTTCGCCTTCAAAGTGAAGTTACTAAATGCACCAAGAGGGGGGGGGGGGGGGGGGGGGTGAATTGTGAAAATCTTGTTGCAATAAAAAATCCTAAGTAGAAGTTCTAAAAAGTTTTTTATGCTTTTTAAAATTTTAACAAAAATTTAACTAATGCGGAAGCAAATATTTCAACACAAATAGGAACAACGGATTCCACACATAATTTCACCAAGCAGTTATAATGAAAATCAAATGCAAGTAAAAGTAAAAATGCTAAAGGAAAAAGCACACTAGAGTTTTATAGTGGTTCGATAACTTGACCTACGTTCACTCCCCAGAGTCCTCCACTCCGGGAATTTCACTACAAAACTATAATTCTCCTTTTGCCCCCCTTGGCAAGGCGGCGAAGCCCTTACAAACCTCACTTTCACCAACCCGGCGTGGCGGAGTGCCAAGCGCTTTTCTCACCCTCCTGGCGACGACAACGTACCTTCTCATTTTTCTCCCTCCTGGAGAAGACAGAGAACCTTAGAGAACATGGACGTAGAAGAGTCTCCACCTCAGAAAGCCTCCCATAAGATCTTCATGGGCCACAAGAGGAATAAAGTGCAGCAAGAACGGAGTAACCATGTGATCTCCCTCTCACTACTTCTCCCTTACCAAGCTCACCCTCTTCTTCCTCTCTCAAACCCTGAAATCCTCTCAAGAGCTCTCTCCCAAGGATTCCCTCTCTAACCACATCCCCCTCTTTCTGTCACTCTATCAAAACATAACTATTTTGATTCTTAAAAACGGGCTAAAAAATCCCTGAAGTTTTCAAAGTAGCCGTTACTATCGTACAGTACGATTTATCATTGTACAGTACGATTTATCATCGTACAATACGATTTGTATAACAGGCTTCGTCCTAGTACGAAGGTTTACGAACAGTTCAAAAACTTATAAATATAGTCGTACGGTACGATCATCAACTCTTCTATTCGTACAGGACGATAGGTAGGACGATCAAAACTCTATCTCTGTACATCGTAGGGTACGACCTACTTCGTACAATATGAATAGTCAAAATCAAGGCATCATCCAGGACGAAGTCAGGGACGACCAAAACTCGTCTCTGTACATCGTATGGTATGATTAGGCAAAAACAAGAGATCGTCTAGGATGAAGTTCGGGATGATCAAAACTCGTCTCTGTTCATCGTATAGTACGAATGTTTTCGTACAATACTGAGTACCAATCAGTGATTAAAACCTTAATTTATTCCGCTAATCTCGAGTTAATTTAAGTAAGTATTCAAAAAAAATCGTACAGTACAAAATTAATTCATACAGTACGAATGACTAATAAAATTACTTAAACTAATCTGGCGGCTAGGATTTTGGATTAGTAACACATCGTACAGTACGACCTGTTCACAGAAAGACGATTCAACCAGATTAGATCGTACAATACGATATAAATTTGTATAGTACGATCAACAGAGAAAAAAATCTACATTTTTCTTTTAAAACCCTCTCCCCTATGTGTCTGCATGGTTGCTCAGACTTACATGCAGTTTGTGGCCAGACTAAGAAAGGAAAAAAAATTACAATATTACAGACTTACACTCCTACTCTACCCAGTCCTGAGTCTTTCTGTTGTCATGAGTAACTAGTGATCTTTCTGAAATGTTAGTACTCACAGACAATAGCAGAAACCAAATATATTCAATGAATAGTAGTTCAGGCGACATTATTTGTCATCATCAAAATCTCAAACTCGAGGTCATGGATTGCAACACAAAGCTCCTCCGACAAACCTAGTTTGCAAGCTTGTCATCAGGTTTATAGGTCGAGTCAGGTTAACCCGTAACTCGCACTGGTCAGGTCGGGTTGGATTTTCTGACCCGTTTCCAAAAACGGGTCTGATCAAGGTCAACCTGTTTAGACCCGGGTCAATCCGTGTTCGACCTAAACCCAACCCGCGGACCCGTTTTGACACTCATAACTATAACTCTTTATAAAGTTGATTTTGAAATTACTACGAGAAAAATAACTTAACTACTCTTATTATAAAAAACAATTTTCCATCATAAATATTTCTAAAAAATAATGAGAAAACAATAATCAAAAGAAATTATGATTTATATTTGAAAAAATAAAGTAACTAAAAAACTATCACAAACAAATCATTTATGTAAAAAATGACATTGATTGATAGCACTTTAGTAGAGCACACATACAATTTCAAATCCTCCAATTGATATATTAATAAACTATGATTTTACTTATTTTTTAATGAATGATATATTCATATTCATCTAATGAAAATTCAAAATTTTCTAAATCATTCGAGACTGATTTTAAATAAATAAATTATAATTAAAATAAAAAAATTCCATTCAAAAATAATTTCTTAGACATATTTCTTAACAAATAGGCCGCTAACATTATTTCATATAAAGTCATATTTCCGATAAGTATGTCCAAAGGAAGCCTATCATCGCAGTCAAATCAGAGCTACAGAACGGCGTCACGTGTCCTCCTCTGTACCTCTAACCCAGGTTTTAAAAACCGGACCGGACCGGCCGGTTCAACCGGTTCAACCGTGAACCGGCCAGTTGTCCGATCCGGTCCAGTTCAAAAACCGGCTTCGCAGAGAACCGGCCTGAACCGGACTGAACCGGCGGTTCAACCGGTGAACCGGTCCGGGTTTGAAAGAACCGGCCGGTTTCAAAAAAAAAAATTAATGATAAATAAAATATAAATAATATATATTTTACTTCATTACATTTTTTAAAATATTTTTTTATTAAATAATGAGATTTTTTACACCATAATATATGGTTGTCATCTCATGAAACAAGTTTGTTTTGAAAAGAGGGAACTATATATAGAGCCAAAAGCTAACTATCTCTTACTCCTTCATGATGTGGGACTAAAAAAAAGTACATGAATGCTATGTGAGCTTAAATGTGAGCTTGGGCTTTATTGGGCCATTAAATTGAGTTTGTTGGGCCACAAATTTGAGTTGGTTGGGCCACAAATTTGAACTAGTTGGGTGCAAATTTTTTAAATTTTGTATTATAAATTAGTTATGATGTATATTTATAAATTAATAATATAAATTTATATATTATATTTAATATTATTCTTATTACACATTTTTAAATTTAATATTATAAATTTATATATTATATTA
The DNA here is from genome assembly GCA_016618105.1 of Dendrobium huoshanense. Taxonomy (NCBI): domain Eukaryota; kingdom Viridiplantae; phylum Streptophyta; class Magnoliopsida; order Asparagales; family Orchidaceae; genus Dendrobium; species Dendrobium huoshanense. The sequence goes on along the minus strand of CM028354.1, from coordinate 24,253,460 downwards.
AAATTTTTAATTTATTATAATGTATATTATAAGAATCTCATTTATTATAATTATAATGAAATATAAAAATTAATTATAGTTAAATTATTAGATATTCAAAAATATAATATAATTAACTAAATATTTTATAAATTACAATTATATTATAATATATTCATCATTTCAATTTAATTTAATTATATTGAGAGATAACTTATTAAAATTATATAATTTAAATTCTTAGAATTATATTATTTGATGTTAAATTCACATAATTATTCTATTAATGTTATAAATTTTTAATAATATTAGTATTTATTACATCATCCGGTTCGACCCCGGTTCGACCGGTCGAACCTTGAACCTCTCCTTCTTCCGGTTCTTTGTCCGGTCCGATTTTCACAACCTTGCCTCTAACAATCTTTTTCTACCTCACTTCAAAAAATTAAATGGAGCTTGTTCTGGGTATGCTGGAAACCTTTTTGCTATTCTCTTATTTTGTTTGTCTTTTCAGGTGCTCTTGCTTCTATCGGGAGTCTGGGAAGCCCTCCGCTGCTGTCTGCTTGACTGGTTGGATCGCCAGAGATTCTTTTACATATTTTCATGCTTTTATGCTTTTTCTGGGTATAGGATTAGTCCTTCTTACATGTATTTTGCCTATACGGGATGGTATAGTTGAGGTTTTTTTTTTTCTTCATTTTTACCTGCATTAGTTTTTGTTTTTGCTAATGTAGGTATCTGCTCTTGTATTCCCCTTTACATGTAATATTTTTGATCTAATTTAGATAAGCCTCGGCCCCAATTTTACCAAAAAAAAAAAAAAAATTAAATGGGCAGTTTATTAATTCATTTAAATTCCTTAAAAACATTACAATTTAGAACATAAATTGCAAGCTTAATTATAAAAGCGATATATCATTATTTTTGTCGAATTATTTATTAATATAAAATAAAACACTATTTGGCATTATTTTTGTTTCAATTATTTTAATTTCAGCAAAATATATTCATAAATTTTTTATTTCTTATTTTAAAATAAACTAAATTATTTTAAAAAAATTAATTTTTTAAAAGTTTATATTCTTCAAAATAGGCTATTTTTAAGTGGCTGTGGAATTTTTTAGTACAAAATTTTCTTCTTAAAAAATTATTTAAAAAATTAAAAAAAAAACTGTCTTAGACTTCGTTTAAGACGGCTTTTTTATTGCTTTCTAAAACGGAGTTTTAGTACAAAATATAAAAATTTGTACTAAAACTCCGTTTTAGAAAGCAGTAAAAGAGCCG